>JAPMOQ010003123.1:528216-641664 GCA_026543055.1 Argiope trifasciata
GTGTGTGTGTGTGTGTGTGTGTGTGTGTGTGTGTGTGTGTGAATATAAATCCTATCACATGCTGCCAAAATTAACGAAATTTTTTTCTTGTCACCTTTTGGATGTCACTACAACCCAAAAGTATCCTTTGAATTTTATAGCTGTCGTACTTAAATGTATTTAAACAACCGTACAAACAGATGTTTTATGAATGCACTTCGTTCTAAGTTTAATAGAAATCTACAAATTTGGCATAAAGGTCACATACTAAATTTTATCTATTTAATCCAAGTATTTTCAACTTATAATCTTCACAGATATAATTTCAAAAATGTGTTTTTATTACTTGGAAAGATCTGAGACATAGAGATTTGTCTAAGAAAGTAAAAACTATTATTTAACAGGGTCACAAATATTTATCAGTGTAAACAGCGAAAATAAATATAAAAAAGTGTCGTTATTTCAATTGCTGTAAATTCAAAATTACTTTATGAATAATTGAGTTAAAAGTTTATAAAAATATTGAAAAGTATTTTTCATTAAACTGCACTCATAAAAACAAAATTTGTAACATGGACGAAAACGCAAAGCTAAGAAATTTGCTATTTTAAATAAAAGGTAGGTATATATGCCCAAATAATCCCTTTGATTGCCAAATGGGTAAATCTTTTCAGAATGCTTGTAGTACATAGATTTCTACATTCACATTTTGATGAATTTAAATATCGATTGTTTGGTATTGGAAAGCAAATTTTAGTGACAAAAATAATCTAATATCATGCGATTTCTGGAGATTAATCGTCAGTATGAGGTTAATAAGTAAGTACCCATGTTTTCATTGACTAAACAACATTTGTGACATCATATTCTTATATAATTTTTTTATCCATTATCCTCTAAATATGATGCAAGAATAGGTTTTTATTAATAAAAGGAAAGGATTGGCGATTCCTTGGCAATTATTTCTTTGGCGAAATAAACCAGTACAGAAGTATTCTTTTCTTTCAGTAAACTTTGTATATAAACAGCGTAAAAGAAGATGTTTGCTTTCTAATTTGGTCTTGGTGAAATTTTTGGCTCTTTCAATATTAATTAATAATAAGTACTTTAAAACATCTGAAGATCTTGTATGCTCTCTAAGAATTTGTTTAAACAGTACAAATTAATATTAATTTTAAATTCAAATCAAAGTAGCCATTATTAAAAAATTACATTACCAATGGCTGTTGGTAGATTAACAATAGCTGGTCCAGGTCCCTTGTTGGTAGCAGCCACCTCACGCTTGGGTTTCGTGGGTCTCCACTCTCCTTGATAGACATAGTAACTGAGATAATCCCTATTGCCAGGCTAAAAAATCAATCGAGCAATAATCAATGCAACGAGCATCAAAAATCATTAGGAAAGCAAGTGCTATATTTTGTAACTGTGATTCTATCATCAATTGTAAATGCATTTACCAATAAATATATTCAATAATGAAACCAATCGATACAGTCAGCTTCTATTTTCATTCTTATTTTTTTATGCATGTGTTTTCTTTTTGAATTTTAGTAGCTTTAATATCCTTCTACACAGCATTCAGAATGAGTTAATAAGAAAAATGTGTTATTATATTTTATATTCGTACAAAATGAATGATATTAATAGATCCTAATAGTTGCTGAGTGACATCACAATGATTTGGCCATCTGTTATTAGAATTTATCTGTAGTTCGGTTACAAAAACAAGTTAAATGAGTAATTAAGTTACTTTTATATTTATATGAAAGAAAAAAAGGATTGCTTTCTATTTTGCAGTGTACCAAAAAAATTGCAACTTTAACTTTATTAGTGAAAGCATTGAACCAATTTCTTTTTGTCATCAATACAGTTAAAATTAGTCAGGATAGTCAGTTAATAAAGTACAAGTTGAATGCATTCTAGTTTCTGTTATAATTTTAATATTTGATCGATGCCACCAAATTTAGTATATTTTGATCTATAACAAATCTGTAGCAAAATCTATGATTTTTCTTATTAAGAAAATCATTATGATGAGAATTTTTCTTCACATCTTTGCTGTTTACTTCTCTCAATTGATACTTGAATTCAGAGTTTGAATTCTTTACACTGCATACTTGATTTAGCCCTTTTATAATTTTATATAATTATGCATTCGTCTCAAATAAGGCTCTTTAAAAATCTCCTTTTAGAAATATGTTTTCTTCAGAATAATGTCATATTTCACATTACCTAATATTGTTGTATCATTTTCATTCAGATTCAACATAAAACCTCACCGTTTGAAAGTTATCAATTAAGAAATAAATTTGAATTGACTGCAAGTCGATGTTTGGCACTCACCCTCTGTAAAGGTAATGATTTATTTAAAAAATGCCTTGTAACCTATTTTCTATATTTAAGATATAGAAATTTTGGTAATGGCTAAGAATTAAAATTTTCGTTATCTCGATTATTCATATTTCCATATAGCTGGGGGTTATTTCCTTTAGAAAAATGTTAAAATATCTCATAAAAGTAAAAATAAATAAGCGTGCATTGTTTTACTCTATAAACAAAAATGCTAAGCAATATATCAGCTTTGATTAGACTTAAGATTATATGGTCACAACATTTCTTGCCAAGGGTAGGAAAATATTTCTTGCCAAATATAATCCCATCAATTTTTTTATAAGCCTAAAAGAGATTTTATATCCTTTTTGTGATATTTCAGAATTACGAACTTTTGAAGTGATTTTAAAATGATATAATTTTGTTTATGTCTTTTTTTTTACATAATTTCACCATGCCCAGCAAGAAATCAAACACTTATCTTATGTCTTATCATTACCTTTATATATTCTTCCCCGTGTTGGTGTTTGTCGCTATGGCTTTTAGTCTCTACATTCTCGCCTTTCTCTTCTTCAGTTTTATTTTGTTTATCGTCATCTTTCTTCTCAACCATTTTGAGTTTAAAATTTTTTCACAATATTTATGACTTCCTGTATTAAAAAAATATTTTCATGTGGTCTGTTGCAGAAAATATACCTATTTTTTTTCTGGATCTCAGCTTTTAATTTTGAAGCGAATTTTTATGAAAGCTACATGAAAAAATTTTGACGATAATGTGATGTTTATTTAAAAATACGTTTTGTAGTTTCTTGCTTATCAAGCACGTGACTCACGAACTCCTCGTGAAAAATCATACTTTGTGTGTGATGTTTCGGTCGAAAAGCAAATTGTTAAACCTTTAAAACCGTTCAACATTGTGAAAGTTAAAATAAATTGATGTAACTAATGAAGAACTTTTCTCCCATTAAAGTTTGAATTTCACACTGCTTAAAAGAAATAATTTTGTAAAAAGATTATACATAATAATTCTTCCCCTTATCTTTTAACTGAAAACTAAAATAAATACTTCAGATAAAAATTTGATTGAATTTAATAGAGGCTATACTAACAAATTTTTGCTAATTAAATATTCATAATCCAAAATAAGCATTTTAAGTCCAATGTGATGGATTGCATTATAAATTCTTGGGGGTCTTTTCCCTCGATTTTTATGTATATTTCCACACAAATTGCATGTTTCGAGTTAAGTTTGTAGTGAAAAGGCGGCAACAAAATTGAAAAACTCTTTTTAATTCATTAACTGCTTGTTTGACTATATAATTTTTATTTTATTAGTTTCACATAGTTAGCTGTATTATTATTATTATTATTACTATTTCTATTTAAACATCAGATTAACTGCGATTGTGATGCAAATAAAGTCTTTCTCCTGCTTCGATTGTATTTATTTTTTCCCGGTGGTATTTTTTATAAAATCAATGTTTTTCAGTAATCGATTGGTATGTGTGTGTATGTTTAAGCATATGATTTTTCAATCAGAAGGCAGTTTCGAAGGCAGTGAAAAGGCTTCCAATTTTTTTTGTTGACGTTGTTTTATTTTATCCCGGGCAGGCAAGCAATATGCGTATGCAGAAGAGATGAGCACACACACAAGACAGAACGACACAGAATGAAATGAGGGAAAATTCATGAAAATGTTATCCCTGCTCTTATATATGAAAATATTTATTCATAGTGTTTATTTACAATCAGATTTAATAGGGATTTTCTCTAGACGCGCCGAATTTATGCAAGGGAAACACAGGGATCTTTTACAAAAGAATTTGTTTAGATCAGCAATTTTTATCCATTCACTTGGAGCGTGCGTAGGAATCACTGACTAAAGCATTTTATAAAGTTTCTCTTGAATTAATTAAGTAGAAAAAGTGGAATGGGATCAGGAAATTAGAGAATATTTTACAATAAAGTTAATATGGACTGAATTAAGCTAAAAATTAAAAAATTAATTAAGTTTAAATTAGATTTTAAAGACATATACATATATGGATGTAGATGGAGAGAGAGAAGACACACACACACAGAGAGAGAGAGAAAGAGAGTACAGCTCTAGAAAGCAGAAGGCATGAAAAAAAACCATGAGAACAAATTTGATCTTAAATAATTTCAGCATTTTGATTCGATTGGAACATTAATATCCTGTAACCCCTTATATATATCTATATCTATCTATCTATCTATCTATCTATATATATCTATATACACAATTTTTCAGTCAGAGGAGGCTGCCACATGGAGTTACAGAGTGGCAATTATTGAACTGTATGAAAATAATATATTGATAAGGGATTACATTGATGTATTAATTGGTGAGATTTAGTTCAAACTTGATGATAAATGCAAGGTATGGTGCAATTTTTTCAGCATGCACTCGCTTATTATTGTTGTTCATGTTTCAACATGAGAGAGCACGAATCACAAGACACTGCAACAATGTTGGTGGGCATTTTGTGCTAATAAGGTGTACGCACAATTATTCAAAAAGGCAATAATTTAAATATATGGTATGTGATTAAATATATGATATATGATTAAATAATGTATGGTATGTGATTAAATATATGGTATATGAATAAATAATATATGGTATGTGATTAAATGTATGGTATGTGACTTTCTGAGTTCAATATTAATTCTGTGGTAAATTTCGGTTCCATTCGTTTAAAAAAAACACGTTCTAAACATGTATTCAGTTTTCAGGTACCTATGGTTAAGTGTCAAGTATTAATCTTCAAACACTCGCTAAGGGTATTATGACAGGCTCAGTAAAAATGTAACATTCACGCCTAAGATCAATATCTCTTAACTATTTTTCGTCAATGTTACGGGCACTGGCTCCGTAACTTTATACGGGGGGGGGGGGTGCACGTAGATAATTTTTCGATTAGAAATTATTTGAAGAGGTACTAACTAAATTCTAATTACTCTTTATTTTTCCAGTAAAAAGTGAAATACGATATAATGCCCTGACGAACTTGGTTTGTCACAAAATTGGATTTCATTATCTATATCTGTAACAAATCTATTATAAAGAAAAACTTTATAATCCTTTAAAAAGGGCTTACAATCTGAATTATTCATGATTTATCGATAATATGCAACTAGTGATTGTAAATACAATTATTTTATTAAATTTAAAAGAATATTTAAGGAACGAATTAAAGAGATTGCTCTTCCAAATAACATAGTCTAAACTGATTCATTTATGTTTGTAATTCAGATAAAATTATTCTATGCAATCAAAGAACATAAAACATTGTTTAGTTTAAGGGAGGTTAATATCGCTGAACCGCAGTTTTGATAATGCAAGATCAATATTCGAAAGTAATGAATTCAGAATCAGATTTAGAAGTTTTACATATTTTTTTCATAAGGAATAATATCCATTCGAAAAGAAATAAACTGCATCTTCATGTCCATTACCCTTATAATTGCATGAAAACTGAGAAACTCAACGGTCGATTCGAAACTTCTTAACAATATGAAAAAAAGTGTTTTATAGAGCACTCCCTTTAAGTTAGAATAGTTTTAGAGAAATTGTACTTTTGATAGAAATCGTAAAATATCACGAAAATATCGTGGTTACAGTACAATAATCCTTGTATAGTACAGTATAATAATACAGTACAATAATACAATAATCTGCAATAATCCCTTTTACCTATTTGATTCAAGGAACTCAAAATGGTATCACAGAACACCATAGAAAAGAACATTTCGGAAATAAGTAAAACTGTCCTCTATATTATGAATGTAATAATTTGTTTCTTTGTTTTTTCCATTTTAAAGTACAGATGAAACGTTTTCGAAGCCTAATTTTTTATAACCAAATCCGTATACTCTGAATACCTCAAAACAAACAGTAAGATTTGAAATAATTTTGTTCCAGCAAATAAACCTTTAAAAAAATGTGACATTTTACTTTTATTGTATTTTTAATTGTTATACATGCTACATTTTTGTCTTTTTTTTATTAAAATATTTTTTTCAATAATTTCGCATTTTATGAAGTGGCTTAGCACTAGCTCGCATTCGGTCTTTGTTCAAAATGCGTATTTTTAATATCGATCGGAAATGAAGTGAAATTGCTTTTTCATTCCACATGCAAAAATTATGAATTCATCACCGCTTGTAAACAACACTGAAGTACCGCAGTCAGGTAAGTAAATTATATTTATGTATTTTCATTCTGCTAAAATTTTATTTCAATAATTACTTTTCATAATTTTTTTGCAATTTATTCATGCCATAATAGTTTCTAAATCTCTTACCGGTTCTTTTTGTGTGTGTGTGTGTGTGTGCTAGTTTGTCACATTTGATGATTTTAATTGGTAAAATATATGAATCATCGTATAAATATTAAAAATTTCACTCTTAAGAGCAGTATTTAGTTTCGAGCAATTGAAATCTTTGTTTTATAGGTTGATTGGGTTGCTACAATTTTTGTCTTCGCTTGAATTTTCTTTAGATTTCATTTGTATTCTTTCATATTTATGAATACACTTTGTTGAATGGGAAAAAAAGTATTCATGATATTTTTTTGAAAGATTGATTTAGCAATTTTTTGCTTTTTCTTCCAATGATTTTATAATTTTCCTAGTAAGAAATCAGGTAATGTTTAAACTAGTTGAATAATTTTTCTTTTAAACTAACTTAAATTTGTCTATTGTAAAATGATTGTTTATTGATTTTTTTATAATATTTATATATATGTATATTTGCAAGTTTTTTATTTCATGAATGTATATTTGTAAAACATTTTTAAAATTTTCCTGCATTTATTCATCTTTTTGTTTTCTTAAAATTTGATTTATAAATATTAAGTGGATACATATTGTCTCTCAAGTACTATAATATATTATACTCTATAGAAAATTAAATTTTTCAAATGCTCTGCATTGTGTTTGTAAAATAAAATAATAACGCTAATTTATAAGAAAAATAAAATTAGTTAAAAGATAAAAATATTGTAATTATTTTAAGATAAGTTTATAATCCATAATATAATTGTGAAAATCAAAAAATCATGTATACTATTAAATACATTTAAATGTGTAAAATATTATCAATCTTATTTGGGAAAATTATTTTGTTTAATCAAACCAAATAGTCAAACACCTCTTGTAGTAATAAAAATTTATAAAAGTTAGAAATTGTTTCTCTAATAGAAATAAAATTTATATGATACTTATTTCTGTACATTTATTATTTTTTACAGACATAATGGATGGAGCAGAGGAAATTGACAGCTGTTCAGGCAGTGAAGAAGAATGGGAAGGCATGGATGAGGAAGTATCTCTTTCACATCAGACACTTTGCCTGTTTTGCTCAGAAGTTTTTAACTCTGCAGAATTAATGTTTGAACACTGTCAAACTCAACACATGTTTAATGTTGTTAGTTACTTCCAAAAAATGGATATCAATTGCATTTCATACATAAAATTTATCAATTTCATTAGAACTCATGTAAGTAAATAAACCTCAGTTTTTTTAATATTATTGAATTTTTGAAAATTCCAAGTGTCTGTATCAATTTTATATAGATTTTCAATGATGAAAGTACATTATTCTAAAACTATAATTTCATTGTTTCAATTAACTGATAATACTAATTTTTGTTTTTTGCTTGCTTTTTTCCCCCCTTACGAAGAACTTTTAATAGTAAAGTTCTTTGTTGGGGAAAATTTAAAACATGAAATTCAAACTTTATGCTATGTTTGAAGTTTGTTTCATTTCTAATTGAAAAGAAAGCTCTTTGGAATATGATTTAATTTCTTGTTTTTAAACATTTCTATTCATGAAATAAATTTTTCTGAAAGATCATTTGATCTTAAAAGTTTGAAATTCATTGGATGAATTATTTTAATAGAAAATCTGTATTGATTGATATAAATATGGTTGAAATTTTATTTAATATACAAGTTTTAAATTTTCTTAAAAAAATTTTTCATTTTAAATTAATTTGAACTCCAGTAAAGAATAAGATATGTGAATAATTTTGTATATGAAATATGATGTGGAAATCAATAGAAAGGATAGTTAGAGAGGCTTTTCAAACTTCTGAAATCAATGAAAATGAAACCATATTGATGAAATTCCCACCTTCAACTATAAATCACAGTGTTACTCTGTGTATTAACCTTTGAAAATATCGATAATTTCATAATGATTAATGGCAATAATAAACTCGGAGCTCAAATTGACAACAGAATAAAAATGGCTAATGTTTATTTAGACTCAAAAACAACTAAGATCCAACTTAATCTGTCCAAAAACTAAACTTATAGAACTCTTATTATGCCTGTTCTGCTTGATACAACTAAAACTTGGGGACTCAAAGTTCTCTGAACATATTCAAGAGAAAGATCCTTAGAACTATCTTTGGCTCAATACTAGAGAGAGGATGAGAGTGAACTATATTCAGTTTTGAATTACTTAAACTTTATAGACAGCCGCAGATAATGTTGGATATATGGAGTATTATGTTAAGATGCCTTGGCCATGTCTAGAGACAGTGCCCTCAAAATATCCACTTTTAAAAGTCTTATTGTATACTGGGCCTGAGGAAGATCTCCAACTATATGGCTGAAACATATGGAAAGAGACCTGAATGTTATAAGAACGAAAAGCTGTAAAAAAGTTGTGGGGGATAGAAAATGCTAGGAAGTGTGTATGGTTGTGGCTATCAAGGTCTGCAAAAGGCTATTGTGCTCGTGAAGAGGAAGGAAACTATAAATGTAATAAATTTACTCACCAAATGACGGAATTTTTTATTGTTCATTTCAAAGTCGTATCATTCATATTAATATGCTTATTTTTTTTAACATTCTATAATTATAAGGTCAGAATTAAATGCAAAATGTTTGATTAACTTGAAAAGCTGATTTTTCAGATTCTGAAGGCCTTGGATCAGAATAATTGAGTACATAGAAGAGTAATGAAAAAATGAAATTTTATCAGTCAAAATAAGGTACATAGGGATATGCAAAATAGAACTCTGGAATTTACAATCAAAGCAGAGAAATTTTTGCTTGCTATCACATGTAGCCTTTATAAAGTAACAAATAGTCGAAGAAGGCATATGAAAGTATAAAGATTAGAAATTGAAAACTACTAAAATAAAAAAGAAGTCTACTCAATTAATATTAAAATATCAAATCTTCTTTTCAAATAAAATGCATATAAATAATGCTAAATGTATTTTTAATCTGTGATAAAATTTAAAGTTTGTTAGAGAAAAAAATAATATGTAGAACTTTGAATGAATGAAGTGTTTAATTTATATCATAGATGACTCGCAGTCTTATGTAATTTTCTCTAACAGTTAATGTTTGTCGAATAGTTTTTCTATTTCATTCTTATTTCTTAATTATCCTTATGAATAAAATCCATGAATGCTTTTTAATTTCAATAGCTACACATAATATTTAAATATTAAAAAAATTGCATTGTATACAGATAATTGTTTTTGTCTAAATAAACTTTAAAAAAAATAGTAATCCTAAAATGGTATTGATAATGTGAGAATTTGACTGTAATTCATTAATTAAATAAGATAATCTCTTAGGAAGGGGGTAAAATTCAATTATACTTATTGGGAATTGTGCAGTTTATATATATATATAATATCCAAAGATGGATTATATATGCTGAAAGATTGATCCTCATGAACAGTAGTTTCAGTACTGAAATTCTTGGTAATATATGTATATGTATAGAATTGTTTCATCCTTATTATCATTCATTAATTATATAATTTAATATGTATAATTTTGTGCACATTTTGTTTTTAAAACAATTAATGAGTTTTTTAAAATTATTATTGACCCATGTTCAAACATTGTCATATGAAAATTAACATAGATTATTATGACATGGATTTTCTTACAAGATCCTTTGCTTTTTCAGAAATTATCTTCTTCAGAAGTAATGGATATATCAAAAACTTCATGTCCCTGGTTGAGAGATGAATATATGATGCCACATAATGCTTCTGATCCTTTACTCACTTTTGGTAACCTTTCTTCTTGTTATTACTATGATTTGTATGCTATTTCCTTATCTTTTTTTAAGATTCAGTATTTTTGACATTTAAAATATTGAAGTAATTCATGTAGAATGCTTATCAAGAAATTTTATGAAGAGAATTCTCTAATAAGACTTGATATAAGCTCTTTCTATCAGTCCTTTTAAAATATTTCACTGCAGAAATATTAATATTATCATCTCTTTGTTTGTGCTTTGAAATTTAAGCCTTATCCTTCCAACCACTAGAAAATCTTTAGCTTGTATTACATTATTATCTTTTAAAATTACAGGGGTGTTTGTGCTCCAGGGAAACCCCGGAATTCCGGGGATTTTGAACTTTGATACACGGAAATTCCGGGGATCGTCGTTCAAAAGGAAGTAGGAATAATAATGAATTATTTATTTTGATCTCTGTAATTTTGTGTGCTTTGAAAGCAGAAAACGCAAGGTCAGTGTGTGTGGTGAAAATTTTTCCTTTCTTTCTCCAAAGGCAGTGATAATGCATGAAAAGGGGAAAAAAACTTTTTTGTTCTTTCCTTATTGCGAGTTATGACTCATTCCCCCGGTTCTCGGACATTCTCTTCTGGATTCTTTTCGGCAAGTAGGCACGGCAGAAAAAAAGGGGAGAGACTTCGTTTGACCAGATGTGTGATCACGTGACTCTGGGTTCAAAGGTCTTATCTCTCCAGGCCGCGCCAAGAAGTAGAGAAGGGGAATTTTTCGCCGTATTAGCTAATTGTCATTGATCGCTTCGCAACTATTTTTTCTCTGCTGTGTAAAATTTTCGTTTCATTTATTGATGCATGTATAATTTTTTTGTTTCGCTTATTAAAATTTTTTTTTATTTATGTACGCAAGAGAATTTCACTATGAAATTTCTCGATATAAATAGTGATATTATACAATTAGAAGAAGGTGTCCGGAATGCATTTAGATGGAATTGGATTAAACGGGGAGATGGTAAAGGGGATACCATCGGCACATGGTGCAAGAAAATGTTGCTGGACAAGCATATTGTGTTTTTTGTAACTCACTGCTGAAGTATGGTGGGGAAGGATTCAAGGCTTTCACCAATTTATTCTAAAATTGTGATGCACATAAATAATCAAAGTGAATTAGACATTCAATGACTTTAAGTAATTATGCTAATTCAAAAAATACTGATGACTTACTGGAGACTGATGCTCGGCCATTGGATTTAGTGACAAGAAAAGCATGCCAAGAGGTATTAATAACTTCATTTGTCGCCGAGAATTCTCTTTCTTTCAATGTAGCTCCCAATTTAATTGAACTCTGCAAACAGTTGAGCCGCGATCAGACGGCACTAAACTCGTTGGAAATGTCCAGGACTACTGCATGTTATAAGATGAAATATGGGCTCGCAAAAACTATTAAGGAAAATATCATTAAAACTTTAAAGGAGACTCCATTTTCTCTAAATTTGGATGAAAGTACTAGCAATGCTCAAGAAAATATACTGGCAATATTGGTGCAGTTTTATGACAACAATCAAAATGAAGTTGTAGTTCATCATTTTGCATCTCTAAAGATGGAATCTTGCAATTCAGAAGCTGTTTTTAAAGCAGTTGTTAATACTATTGAAGATATTAATATTCCATGGGCAAACTTAATTAGTGTATTAATTGACTCATGTAACACCATGCGTGGAAAAATAAAGGGTGTTGAAACCAGACTACGATCAAACAAAGCACCCCACTTATTAGATATTAATGGTGACACATGTCACACAGCTAATAACTGTGCAAAAAAAAATTTGCTTTATGTTTTGATAGATACTTAGAAGATTTGTTTGATGACATCTATGTTGATATGAAAAGCTGCAGTAAAAGAGAATTTTTTCAAAATCTGTGAATCCCTTGCCATTAAAAAACTTAAGCCCTTGAAGAGACCAAACCATAGGTGGGTGTACATTTTATATGTTTTAGAAAGAATCAAAGGTCTGTGGGATGCTCTTATTGCATTTTATTTTCACTACATGGATAAAACTGATAAAGGGGATTATTTTTCTTATGTTGAAACTGTATACAATAAAAGAAATATTTCTGCAGCTCAGAAAAAAATTGTGGAAGGGGTGTATTCTTGCTTGCATTCCCAACAACTCACAAAGGATGCTTTAGCTCGGAAAAAAAGAATACTAAATGGGTTATTTGTTATGCAAAACAAAACTTTATTGCATATGGCATTATATTCAGCAGTATTACCAGAGTTCAACACATAAATTATTTGAAACAAAGAAACCAAAGCTTCATTTAATACATTCCAGTATTTATAAATTGATGGCAATTTTTTTTTTTTTTTTGAAGCCAGAAAATATAGAGTGCACATCTTATAATGATTTATTAAAGGTTGATGTCACAAATCCAGAATTCCATCTACCTAGCTAAGTAATATTTACTGGTGCAGAAGCTTCCACTCTCCTGAAGAAATTATCAAAAAATCATCCAATAGCAAAAGAATTCCAAATTTCTCTGATGAAAGCTTATACTAATACAGCACAGCATATGAAACAGAAATTACCCCTTAAAAATTCATATCTAATTAGTTTTACAGCATTAGATCTAGAGCTAAGAGGTAAAACCAGTACAATATTAGCTTTTGAAAAATTATCATCTTTTATGTTCCATATTTTTAGTAATAATGAAAAGTCAAAAGTAGAAGCTGAAATAAGGTTATACCAGAGTGATATTGATATCACCAAAGAAATGCTCTACACATCTGATGAAAGTGGAAATCAAGTCAAGTGTACAATTGATAAATATTGGTCTAAAGTTTTTTATTTAAAAGATGATTTCACAAATGATTATAAGTATCCTACACTGGTTAAATTGGTCAAAGCCTGCCTGCCTTAGCTGCTTCCATAGCCCATTAGTGGAAAGTGCATTCAACTTAATGGATACACTTGTCACTGACTATAGAACCTCTCTTAAGATTGATTCCCTTGATGCAGTGCAGACTATTAAATATGATTTAATGACTTCTAAAGAAACCTCATGTGAAAAAAATGGCTAAAAAAATCCAATTACTGATCCAATTCACAAAGATCTCTTACTGAATATGAACAGAAGTTGGAAATCATATCAAGAGGAATTAAAAACATGTATTTCAGATGAGTCACCTGTAAAAGTCTGTGAAAAACCTTCTACATTAGCAGAAAAGCAAACTGCTTCTACCTCTGCATGTGCAGTTCTCGAGGAAATTTCTTCAACTGTAAATGAGGAAAATAAAAGTCAACCTTCCCGCAGTTATGAAGTTCACCACAAAAGAAAGACTAGCCCACAAACATCAGAAACCTTATAAAAAAGCAGCAGAAATTAGATAATTTTTTTAAAGAATTAATTCAGGTAATTTAAAATATTTACATAAAATGTAGTAGTTTATATGTTTGAAAATTTATGGTTATTAATTTTGCAGAAAAAGTAATTCATTGAACTTTTATAATTAGGTCATTCAATACTTCATAATAGTAATTTTTCATTTCTCTCCCCATTTCTCTTCTCGAAACTCCAAAATGTCAGTAGTAAGTCCGTAAAAGTTTCAGAGGATTTTTTGGGGTCCCACAAACACCCCTGAAATTAGCGCATATTATATTATCTTTTCAAATAACTTTATTGTCTATTGAGATTAGCATTACATTTCCTTGAATTTTTTCTAAGTAAATATACAAACATTAACCCTTTAGTTGCATGTCCTGCAATTTCTGTGGGTTCACAACCATTTCATTTTCAGTTATGTGCTAAATTTTTTGAGTTTAGAGTGTTTGTTTTTACAATTATAAAATTTTATTTTATTATATTATAGTTGTATAACATATATCAGTTCACTTTCTTTGAAAAATACTTGAATTTATTTACAAGCATGGCATCTAAATAGTGATTTTAAAAAATTATGCAACAAGAGGATTAATCTTTGATCTTTTTTTGTTGTATAGAGTTTCATCAAATATAATTTAAAACAAATAACTTTAATTAATAGTTTTTAAAAATATGTGAATTTTTTATTAAGAATAAATATTATCAAAAGTAATGATAAAAGATAATTATTGGAAACATTTTATTTAAAAAAAAAAAAAAATCAAATGTATTCTCCCTTCAGCTTTTTCATGCTATTGTACATTTTGAGATTATGAAGAAAATCAAATGTTCTTGCTAGAATGGCATATCAATCTATTAATTGGGTTTTAAAAAGTGGGTGAAGGTCTATAATATCTATGTAAATACTCCCACTAATTTTTAGTTTTCAATTAACATTTTTATTCACACATAAATAATAATCATTTTTTTTGTTTGATAAATTTTATTTAAAATTTGGTACAGAGTTACAATTTTAGTATGTATATATCATGCATTTTTATTAAAATTTCTAACTACGCAGCTCCCTGAAGGTGGCTGCAAGCTGGTAAATAAAAAAAATATTAGTTTAGTTCTTAAATAAATTTCTAAAAAAATATATAATCTTTGAATAAAGAAATATAAGATTAAATTAACTCTTTGTTAAATATATTCCTATTGTTTAATTTATTTATTCAAATATTTATAAACATAAAACTATGAATTATGCTGTATGTGAATATTGGTTGCTCATATTCATGAATCAGTCTAATTGCCTTTTGCAAGATATGAAAAGCAGCACCAGACATAAATATTTATTAATCAAAGTACTCTTTGATTATTCTCATTATTGATCAAGCATGACCGATTTCTGCTGAAATACAGATTCTGGTATTTTCAGAATAAAGTTTATATACTATTATATAATATATATTATTATTATACATAAAAATTTTATTCTTGAAATCAATTAATTTTCTTTTTATATTACTACACTCAATGGCACAACAGCCCATGTGGGTCAAGGCCTACAGTGCCCATTTCTACTTTCTTGACTGAGAGCCCTGGGACTAAAGGCATATGTCCTGGTTAGGTGGTCAGCCTAATGCAAACCCCCCGGTTTTTAGTTCCCAAGCATGCTTGGGAATTAAACACTCCTACTGAAGTATTCCTTGGTTTATCAACCTACTGAAAAGTAAAAGGCTGAATCCACCTTGCCCAGCCCGAGAATCGAATCTCGGACTTGTGCATTGGAAGCTTGCTACCACTATGCCATCATTATTCTTTTTTATATTATAATTCCATAATATTTTTTATATCTCAAGCACTTTTTTTAAAAAAAAACCATTGTATTGTTCAAATAATCATAATTATTTTACTTCTTAGTATTTATGTTTGCACAGCTCGTTTTTTGAAGCTTTTTTATTATCAATCTTATATCATACTTGATTAATAGATGCTATAATGGCTTTGATTATGATTTTTTAATCAATGCCAGTTTTTGTGATTAATTTCCATCTGATGCACCATGTGTTATATTACGAGTTTTATTAAATAGTAATATAAATTTTATTAATATTTTATAATTAATATTGAGGTAATGTGTTTTTGTATGAGAGAAAGAGAGTACTTTATTAATATGTATCATAATAAATCATTCTTTGCTAAGATAATTTCCCAGAACTTATAAAACATACAAAAAATAATAATAAATTGCAAATCATTAAATATTATTGTATGACTGAAAGGTAAGTTTTGGTCTCAATTTGCAACAATACAACCATGATAAAAGTAATTAAAAATATATTATTTCTTTTCAGAAAAATTATAATTTCTTTATGTTAGTACTAAATAGTAAACATTTGGAGAATATAAATTTATAGTACTCAAATCACAATTGTTGATGTATCCATTTTTCTTGATCTTGTTCCCTCAAATTTTCATATGTTCCATTTCTTATGTGCTTTTTTTAATAATTATAAGCTAGCTTAAAATAACTTAATTTTTGGTCTAGATATATGTGCAATAGTTTAGTTTGAAATTAGAATTTTGCCATGGGAAAATAAAATTTTATTAAGATTATTCTTATTTAATAACTAGATCTTTTAAAGATTTTTTAAAAAAATATTTTAACAAAGAAATTTTGCAGTTTTTCCACCAGCCTATTAAATTGTAACACTGAAAGTTTGTCTTATGTACTTTTATTATTGCAAAATAAACCTTGTATAGTGTCTTAACAAATTTACCAACTTCAAATTTTGTGTTTTTCAATTATTTTATTTTATCCTAATTATATTATCAGAACATAACTTATTCGTAAAATAATGATAAAAAATGGTAATAAAAAAAAAGTGATAGAAAATTTGGCACATGTACATTTTAAAATTCAATAGCTGGAATTTTTTCCCCCCAATTCATCTTATTCTGAAATTGAAATAAAGCATAACGTAAGTACTAAATAGAAATTTTTTTCTTTCTTTGTAGATATTGAAGGGTTTATGAAGGAAAAAAGAAAAGAAAATGCTTATGAAGAGGTAGTTACTATACCTCAGTCTCGCTTTGAAGCAATACTGAGAAAGCTTCACAATAAAACAGTGAAATTAAAAAATGCACAGGATCGTATTGACAAAATGAAGTAAGTATTAAATTTGTGATTAGTACTTGTTGGTTGAACCCATTTCAAATTATTATACTTGCATGAAAGATAAGGATTATTTTCTGTATATTTTCTCAATTTCAAAATAGATTTCATTTCTTGATGAAATAGGAACTTTGGCTTTTAGTTATGAAGTGATTTAATCTGATAAGAGGGAATAAATTAATAAATAATTTAGTAACTGGATCTGAGGAAAAAAAATTTTCTATTCATTTGAAAAAAGAGAGCTTTGCATTTAAAATTTTCATATCTATTGGCATTATCTCTCTGATCTGAAAGGAATCTCATTGAAGCAAATGTAATGCTCTTGGAAATTGGAAGTTAACTTTTCATAAGTGAAAATTAAGAATATGTATAACTATGCATATAGCTAAAGGATCATATTCATTTGCGGATTAATAGATGTATACAATCTTATACATTTACTTAACCATAATCAAATTTTTAGAATTTATTTTTGAACCATTAGTTCATTTTGGGCACAGACTAAACTGAAGAAGAAGAAAAGAACTTTTTTGGTTATTTAAAATAATTAAATTAATAATAAAAATTTTGCAATGTTATTTTTAGTTGATATCTACTGCTTTCTATTGGAAATACATTCTTTTTGTTCTTTCAAATACTGTTAGAAAAGATAGTCATGTTATGAAGATAGCCAGATTTTAACAATACTTCAACAGATTTTTAACACAAAAAGTACTTTTTAACAATACAAAATACTTTTAAAAAACAATACTTTCAAACAAACTTGCATACTAAAACTTACTTACTGAACAATACTTTATCTGCAAATAAAGGGTTAATATGTGTGGTCATTTATTGCTATTGATTTCTTTGGTTTATTTATGTGCAGCTTAATAAATTACTTATTGAATATTTCATATTTTATGTAGTGCATATTTATATTATCTTGAAAAGGAACAATAATTTGGAAATAATAACTAATTTTTATATTTCACAATATTCATGGGAAATTGCTAGAAAGAAATGATACACAAGAACTATTTTTAATTCATTGCTATCTTTTTCAGTTCCATTACTTTTACTATTTTTTTTTTTCCTTTTTTTTTTAAATTAAAATAAATTTGCAAAACTTTTGTTTTAATATGCTTTTTCAGTTATCTTGCTATCATGAAATGTAGTACCAGAAAATTTAATTAGAACTAATTAGTGACAAACTTCCTTATTTTCTTGGTAGGTATCCATTTTCCCCTATATTCTGAATCTTTGGAACACTGAGTTCTTCATACTTAAAAAACATTTAATTGTTATTTTTTAAAAAATGTTTTATGTCTTAAAATGATTTAAGTTTTTTAACAGAAATTCACTATATCATACTCAAAATTAATATAGCACAAACTTTTCTACATTTGCATGAATTAATATTATCATAAATTAAGTATGTTTAAAAAGCAGGCATTTATTTTATAGATATTATATTTTTCTATTGATCCAACAGAGAAGCTGCCAAAACTGTATTCCTTTGTAATAACCAACAGTGCTCTGGGATGAATAGCCGACCTTCTTACCAAGACAATAAGTCTTCTAATAATGATGAAGATAATTATTACTTTAGTACTTATGACCACTTTGCTATACATCATGAAATGCTCCAGGTAATTTATTTCTGAATATTGCATATTTTAAATGCTATTATTTTTAATTACTTTCAGTTAGATATAAGAATTTTCAAATATGACCTGCCATTTGAAAGGTCTAAAATTGTAGAAATATGTATTTCTAATTTGTTTAATAGAAAAACTTTGATATTATTTTTCAATCATAGCTAATATTATAGTGACTCTTTTGTTTAACTTAATTGGATATCTTTTCCATTGAAACAATCATTACATATTCATTTTGTATTGTAATTTTGCATTTATTCATTTGATGGTAGTTTTTATAACATAATAATAATAATTGGTAGTAAAATGAGGAATCAGATTTGTTCTTAAGATTTTTAATCAATATGATTGTAGAAATGTTGAAATATTTTGCTTATTTTTGAGAGTAAAATACAGTAAACAAACTTATAACATGGGATATGTTCTGTATAAAACAAATTGTATTGGATAGGGCACACATCACACAAAACCAAGCATGTCACTAAATTGTTTTCCAGCAAAACACAAATTAATTTGAATTCAATGTATTTGTTTTATTTTTTAAATATTACTATATTTACACCTCATAATCAAATAAGTATGCATTTAATTTTCCAAATTAAATTTCAGAAACTGTGAAAAAAGTTAAATTTATCATATGCCTAATTGGCATAACTAATTTATCATATGCATAAATGTTGATAATATCTTATGAGAAATTGATGCTTTCATTTATATTGTATTAAATTCTCTTATGTCATAATCCACTTTATATGCTAAAATTAATCGCATCTTAATCTTTAGAAAGTTTCTATGAATTTGTTTGTTAAACTTTTTGAAGAAGGGATGAAATTTATCTTTTTGCTTATTTGTGAAAAGACAGTTTTATATTTTTCACAGTCTTTCATTGGAATATGAGTCATGAAAAGTACATATTGTATACAGGAAAAAAGCTGCAAGATACATGCAAAATACATTTACATGAAATGTGTTAAGTTGCAAGTTGACATGTGAAATTCTTTAATTACTTTTCAATTTGCATCTCATAAGAATGTAGAATTATTTTCTAAATCTGCCTTTAATATAAAATGTATGAACATTTTATAAATAGGTTACCCTAAAGAAAGGAACATTAATTTAAGTATAGGAAGATTAAAATAAAAATTATAATTAGTTAAAAATTGCTAAATCCTTTTCTTAAATTATTTTCCCCATTGTGTGTGTTTTAGGATAAAGTTAGAACACTAGCGTACAAAGATGCTATCTTAAACAATCCTGATGTATTTAACGGCAAAAGAGTGTTGGATGTTGGTTGTGGAACTTCCATTCTTTCAATGTTTGCTGCCAAAGCTGGGGCCACTTTTGTTATGGGTGTGGACAAATCTGATGTGATTTTTCAAGCAATGGATATTGTAAGGTTTGTAATGCATATTTTATGCAGTTCATTGTTAAAGTTTTATTATTATTTTAGAAACATTAAAATGAACTCAGTTTTTGAATGTAAAATAATCCTGTCAATAAATAATTTTTCTATTAACTATAATATGTAAGTAATTTATAAGATTTTGTATGTTACATTGAAACATTACTGTGGTATGATATTAATTCTTCACTACTCATATTTTCACTGTTAAGTGTTAATATCTTATATTACATGTTTGATACAATAAACATTCAGCTTTCATGTTTGATTATTTTTAATATATTTTTTTATGTTTTGCATAAAATGAGAGAATTAGAACTAAGGAAACAAAGCAAATAAAAATGTTATTGAATTTACAGGTATATCATATTTATAAATTACATATCACTTTAATGGGAAATAGAAAATGCACACAAATGTCAAATATTGAATAAAGACAAGGAAAAAAGAAAATAGAATTAAATATAGAAATTCCATGTCAGTTCATCATCTTCACAAATATATGCCTCTTGGTAATTGACTTGGCGTTTTGCAATATTTGTTAAATATAAGTTAATGAGACATGCCCTAATGAAATCAAAAGAAAAATGTCAATTTTTGGTAATGATCTTTGCAATCTAAATGTGTGGGGAAAGGCCTTTATTAACATTATTCGTGTTAATTGTATTAAAACAATATACTTGTATGAAATTTTGAAACTGTGTTCTTGCAATGAAATAGCCAAACAGTTTTTTTTTTAAAAAGAAACCTTCAGATTATTATTCATGTATTTATTAAGTTTTACTTGTTAATCAAACTAGTTATTTTACTGACATGGAACAATAAAAAAATTACAAAAATTATACTTTTCTTTTTGATGTTATCTGACTTACTTTGCTTGATAAGCAGAATTTAACAATGGGCAGTTTAACACTCTTGAACTAATTTTTTTCTAATTATAATTCTGTAATTAGATGTCACAGAAGACACCTTGTTAAATAAAACTTTCTCATAGCTGTATCAATAAGTTATTCCAATTTTAATTTATTGATATGGATTTTACAAGAAATTCTTTCCCAGATCAATTTAATTTTGTATTCAGCCTTATGACAAAAAAATATCTAAAGTGAAATCTGTTAATTCTGTGAAAATTTACAAATTTTGGTGCATCACTCTGACAAAATGCAACTGAGTTTTGCTAGCACTCAATGGTGCTTAATATCCACTGAATTTTGAATAATCCTTATTTTTCAAAAATCAGTGTGAAAAAATTGATTTGTCAGTGATTGGAAAGACATGCTAAATATAGTGAAGCAGTCTATCAGGTTGCCTACAACTAGAAAGTTAGATTTTTTTTTTTAACTTCTATATATAGTATAGAGAAAGTGTAGTTATCAGAAAATGCAATTTTAAAATATTGAAGAATTTCCACATTCCCTGAGTTTAGAACAGGATGTATCGCATCATAAAAGGTCCTAAAAAGGGCTTACATTTGAAAACCATTTTTAAGCACTTTAAAAGTGCTTAATTTTGGAGGAAAGGTCCTTGAAAGTGCTTTATTTTCATGAGAAGTACAGAGAAAATATTCTTTTTTCCGCATTTAATGAATATGCTAAATCGATAAGTCAAATATTTGTTTATTGGATATATCAACAAAAAAACCAACAAAAGGAAAGCATTCAGTGAAGGGATACAGAGTTTTAACCTATATTAAGGTAAATGTTAATGATTATATTTCTCACCTTTTTTCAACTTTGGATGCCATATTGACATATTGAAATGGTTATTCAAAAAGAGTGAATTATGAAATATGCTGAACTGGTTGCAATTTGAAAAACATTTGAACTGAATTTACATGTAGTATTCTAAATAGTGAATAATTTATTTTAATTATACCTCGTAACTTTATGTTCAACTCTTTATGTGTTCTTTAAAGACTGTGTAGATTAGCTCCGAATAAATACAGCATAGTGTGTAAAAGAAATAGATACGTCAGAGATAAGTTCTAAAAACACATGAAATATAGTGTGTAAGGGAAATAAATGCTATCTGGCCAATTTTATTCTTATTGCTGTGAAGAACTGAATACATTCAATCATTCTTCTTCTTGTTATATTGTTCCGTGTGAGCTTTTGAACAAATACAATAGGGATTTTACTGTATGATTTTTTCTGTTTCCAAGTCTATTTGCTGGTGAATTATACAAACTTTTATACTTGCATTTACATACATTTTAATGCTATTTTATATCTTTAAAGGCTATTTCCTTAAATCCTAATATTTGATAAATTTTCTTCTAAAAAATTCTTAAAGAAAATTTTAAAAAATTAATGTATAATTTTTGTTCAAATTTGGAATAATAATTTCTCAGTATGTTCTGCAGCTCTTGAAATAGAGAATAAGCAATCTATTCATTAAAAAATATTTTACAATAGTTTTAATGCTTCAGAATGTTTAAAAAAAATAGTTCTAGTCAGTTAAACCCCAATATTTTAAAAAAATGGATGAATTTTTTTTCAGTTCATTAACTAAATACTATATTCTTTTTAGCTATCTGCATTTGATAAACTTCTAAACTCTGAATTATTTGCTTTATACCTCTCTTTGAAGGCGGGGACAGTTTTTAAACAAATCTTGGCATTTAGTGATATAATTTGGTTTCATTGATGTTTTTTTCCTATTGCTTTGATGCAGGTATTCAAAATATAACTATATTGGAAAAAAATTTTTAAATCATTCTAAACATAGTCATATACCTTAAAAATCAAAATGTAATTATAATCTACTAAACTTTAGAATTTAAAAGTAATAAGACATTTTTTTATGTCCTCAACATTTCTGAGTGTCGTTGTCTTATTCTGTTAAGAAAAGGGATTTTAAAAACCTATTTAGAACATAGCATTGCACTGTAATCAATTTTTGTGGTAGTTTTGGTAGTCTTATAATTGTAACTATTCCAGAATACTTAGTTCTTTGCTTAATAGGACTATAGCTAAAATTTTTAAATGAAGCAAATACAGGTCATCTATATCAAATCTTATTTGCTGCTGCAGATATAAAAATCAAATACAAATTTTTAATCACGATGTGTTTCTACATCAATGGTGACAATTTTAGAAATGATATATCCATCTAAATAAGCTGGTATTTTGTTTAAGAAATATTGAAAAATATCAAAAAGCTTGATTGATAATCTTATAAAAGTTGGCTTAACTTTGGTAGTAATAATTTTTTTCATTTTTATTGTCATTTTTTTTTTTGTTTTTGTGAAAAAGAAAATGACATCATTGGTTTTACAATAAAAGACGTTGAGCAAATATTATGAAGATACAGAAATAAAAAATTTTAAATGTATATTAAAAATTTTTAAAAAAAATTTCAATACAAATTATGCAATGTTATAAAACAGAAAATAAACCAGGATTAGAAAATATGCAGATTTTTATATATGTGCATGTACAAAAGTGCTTGGGTGTTTTTTTAATAAGGTGCTTAAAAGTACTTAATTTTTCCAGCACTTTCTCACTGCACACCCTGTAGAAAATGTCCATCTGTCTTTCTATCCTTGACAAATATAAGTAATCTACAAGGATGAAATTTGATATATACCAAATTTTTAGATTCCTCTCGAATCTTGAACTAAATTCATTCAGAGGGAATCTGTGCCTGACTGTTTGAACATACTTTAACACAATATTTACAAAATGAAAAAAAAAAAAAAAAAAATGGGTATATAAAATTGGCTGTACAGAATTAAAATCTATAGTATAGTGAGTTTTAAGCAAAATCCAATTAAGGATTGACTGCCTGTCTTTTTGTATTTCAGAATCATGTATACATGTATTTCATGAAAAAATGGAATGACTTATAGTCAATTATGGAATGATTAGTCAATTTGGTATGGGATTTTGTGATTACAATTGTAGTTCTGTGTCAATTTTTTGTTTCATTCAGTTTTTAAAGAAATGTCTGAAACACAAATTTTATTTTCAGGTCTATTACCTACATGCCAGAAATTAATCACCAAACATGGCATAATAGATGCAGTAAAAATGATATTTCATGCCAAAATTAGCTATTTTATTGTATTAAGGTGTTCTTTGGAATTACACTCTTATTTGAGAGAATGCAAGAAAGTTTGGGGGTGACCACACCCTCTGCCCCCTTTGCCATCCTAATTTTTTTTAAATCTCATCTTGTATCAGTGCTATTTTAAAACAGACTCACTAATTAGTACAACTAAATATTACTAATAATGTAAAAAATTTTGCCATGCGTTATTTTATTTGCTTATTCATAATTAGTTCTGCATTAGATGATATTATTGCTTTAATTACTTTCAATTAGATTGTACACCAAAATCAAATGAATAAAGAATATATTTATTTTAGAGAAAATGGCTATGAGAAAATAATTGACTTATTCAAAGGACGTGTTGAGGACATGCCAGATCCTGATCAGAAATTCGATATAATAGTTTCTGAGTGGATGGGCTACTTCTTATTATTCGAAGGCATGATGGATAGTGTCATTTATGCAAGGGATAAGTTCCTAGTTCCTGGTGGTAAAATCTTCCCAAACAGATGTGTTCTGTCAATTCAAGCTGTTTGTGACATAGGTTAGTATCCAATCTTTATTTGTGTATAATTTAATATTGATCTTTAGGATTCATTCAGAAAAGTATGAATTTTCAAGCTATAAATGATTTTATTATAATAATTAGAATTAACTAAATTTCCTTAACGGTCTAAGTCCCATCAAATTTCCATAAAAATGTTTTTAATGTATATTTTAATTATCTAAGGTGACCAAGGGACCTTTAAATTATATTTTTAATTTCTCAATGTATCAATTTGAAATTTTTTAGACACTAAGAACATTATAAATATTTGTACTATATGTTTGTTTATTACAAAATTGTCTATAATTATAATGATTAATTGCAATTAATATCTTAATCAGTGAATTATGAATTTTTAACTAATAGTTGGCATCTGATAATAGTATTTAAAAATCACTGAAATGCTGTCCCTATTAGTTAGATTTTCTACCTTTTTTGTAAAACTTATTATTTATATTACTTTTAATTATAATAAAATATGACATTTTGATAGCATCTAGTTTATTCTGATTGGATTGTCCTTTCCAGATAATTCAAAATCTCCAACTCCACTTTGTGAGCGAATTCTGTAAGGCTAACTTTAAAATGTTCATTTGTATGCAACATCAATTACATTAGAATTCATATAAAGCTGTTTTTAAATTAATTACAATTGTTGAATAATTATTTCCTAAACCACTGGTATCTAATGTTTTGAATCATTGTGGTATTCCACAGTAGGGTATTTATCAGCATGCCTAAGTTTTTTCTTTTTAGTTAACAGAACTTTGGACCACAGTTCTGATATCTCATTTTGGTAACTTATAACAGTGTCAAATATATCTTCAACATAACATATTAATTAATGTATTCTTATTGAACACAATTTTGTTTATGAAAACACATACCATATCTCATATATAAAATAATTGGAATTTTATATATTAAAACATGTTTTTAAAATTTTCTAATACTTTTTGTTATAAAAGGTGTCCTAAAATTAATGTAAAATTTGAGTTTGCCACCATTCATGAAGTAAAGTTTTTGGCTGCCCTATTAAAAAAACAACAACAAAAAACATATGACGGCTGATAGTAGTTTAGGGTTAGTAAAATTGGAGCATTACACAATGAAGTGTTTTCATTGTTGAACAATATTTCAAAAAATAATGAAAGTATGGCCGCCAGAGTTCCAAAATTAGAGAATTTGCCCCTATGATCATGTGATTTAACTCTATCGAATTTCTTTTAATGGGTTTATTTAAAGATCTGTGTTAAAAAGCAATATATGCGTTGAGGGAGATAATTTAATGCTACGTCAGTGAAATGAAGCCACTTTTATGCAAAATGGCCATGGAAAATTTCAACAAAAGGGTGCATATATGCATCAAAGCCGTGGGGAACCTTTGCCTTATGTGCATTACTCTATTCATAACTCTATTCTGTGTACTTTGCAATGCAATAAAAATATAACAATTTAGAGGAAAAGATAACTATATATTGTTTTCATCAATTCAAATCTTGCATTAACTCATTGTTCTATTGTATAATGATACATTTTTACTTTTCCTAAACTATTAGCTGTCAAATTTTTTTTAATGGGATTGCCAACACATTACTGCACAAATGGTGGCACATCTTGCATTGGAGATACTTTTTTTTCTCTTATTGATAATATAATATCAAAAATTCTATATTATGATTATTAAAACACTCTAAACGTAAATTTATCGGTTAGAGTGTTTTAATCATATTTAATTATTATTATTTATCATATTTAATTGGAATTATTCATTATCCTTTTAATCATCATAAGAAGTTTTAATCATAACGTGTGATTAGAAATATAAATAATTTACTTTTTCATAATATTTTTATTTCAAATCTAAATTGTATATCTTATTATTAATTTAAGAGTCTCTTTCCCTTTCAGAAAAATATAGAGAATATGTGGATTTCTGGGACGATGTTTACGGGTTCAAGATGACTGCCATGAAAAAGGATGTTATTAAAGAGGCTAATGTAGAGGCTGTAAAACCAGAGACTGCTTGTTGTCAACCTATCACAATTAAGGTTTGAAATTTTTCAACGTTTTTAGTGGCATTAGTTTTTGAAATTTTCTATATTCAAATATTCTGTTTTTAATTTATTTTAGTGTTACTGGTGTATTTAAAGTCAGTAGTTATAGTCAGTCCAATGTTATTGTCATAATAAATTATCTTGAAAACTATTTTCTATGAAAATTACTTTCTTTTGTTTTATTCACTTTCCATTCCCCCCTCCCCCAATTGTTTTAAAATCTAGTTATTCTAAACATTTTGAATTTTTATTTTTTCTCCATCACAATTTGCTGATATTAATTTAAAGTAATTAGAAAGATTGCTGCATGCTAATTGTAAATAAATAATGGATAGAGAGATTAATTACAGGTTCAACTAGATGATCCTTTGTTTTTCTTTCTTTAATAAGAAAAAAACATCTATGAATAATTAAAAATTGTCATGGATATTATAAACTAGATATATCATGTAGTTTTCAATTTCAAGTATATGGTTTATCTTTTCTGGAAAATTTTGAACAAAAGCATTAAAGCGAAATTTCTATTTCATCATATCCTTAAAATTCTTGTTTTGATAGGAACTTGCATTAAGTCCAAACTTAAAAGTCCCCAGAAGCCTGTTTACTAACTGGGGCTGATAACACAATAAATGACATTACAAGTCAGTGTTGTCTATTGGCATATATGAGCATGGGAAAAATAGAGCTTTCTGCATATGTGGGTATAAACTGTCAAACTAATGTTCAATTCTTATTTCGTGATTCGAATTCAGCTCAGCATCTGTATGAAAACTTAAATCACTGATTACTTGAAGACAAAATTTGTGTATTCATTATCAGAATAATCTCATGTCTTCATGATTTGAATGTACTGAAGATCTTTGTAGTTTAAAATTTGATAAATGTTAATATAATATATCAACAGTTGTGAAATTAAATTTTGAATATTCCCTTGACAGAAATTCTTGACATATTATTAAGCACAAAACTTTAATAATCATTCTATCAAGTGCCATAAAATGATTAATTCGAAAAAACGAATTAAAAAATTCTATTTACAATAATTCTTTTTTATATCATCTTGAATTCTTTATATCGGTGATTCTCGCTTCTTTTTTACTCTTAAAAATGTGTGGGTATTTTATTTAATGGTACTGGGGAAAAAAATAAAGCTTAATTTCCCTTTGTGTTAGTATAATTTCTTACTTCTACCATTTCCTAATTGCTGGATTAATTGGTAATTTAAAATGTGAAAAACCTAAAAAATTGTTAATCTGAACCTCTTAGTAGGTCAAATAATGGCTTATGACTTTAATTATCAATGACTTAAACTTGATTTAATATAAGTCAAAACTCATTTACAAATAAGAGACCACATAAAAATAAATTTTTGTATGAAATTGTCATTGATTAAAGAATTTTACTTAAGCTGTCTTAGAAATTTTAATGCTTTTGTTTTTGGTTCTATTTTTTAATAAAGTGCCTAATTTTAGTCCAGCTATATATTTTTTTTACCTTATTACAAATGATTTCATAAATTACAAAATATTGCTCATTGATAAAACATATTATAACATAATTTCACAACTTTTAGTATAAAGTTTCACTTTCATACGAATTTTAAAATTGTGTTACTATTATAGGAATTAGATTTAACTACTTGCCAAGTATCTGATACAGAGTTTTCATCCACGTTTGATCTTGTTATGTTTCGTAGCTGTGCAGTAACTGCATTAATAGGCTATTTTGATTGTTACTTTGACAAGGATTTATCACATAAAGTATGTATTACAGATTTTTCTTATGCAAAATCATTTCTAGATTTGTAATATATGTATGAAACAATCTTATTTGTTATTTATTATTTTACTCAGGTTGTTCTTTCAACGTCTCCACAATCTGCCTCAACACATTGGAAACAAACTATGTTTCTGTTAGAAAAACCAGTTCAAGTTACTGAAGGTACTTGTATTGATTAATTTGCTTAGACTGTGTTAAAATTAAGAATTTATTATTTCATTATTTTTAACTTTTAATATAATGCAATTTTTAATCTTTATTGCATTCTTTGAGTATCTATTGGTATCGAATGTTTTATTTTTCTCTTTAAATCTGTCAGCACATGCATGGGGCATCATTTCTCTTTTATTTAGACATTATAGAAATACAAAAAATAATGAAACAATGTGTCTGATTTTTTAATGGAGATTTAATGTCAAATTAACCCCTTTGTGTGCTAATGTATCAGATTCTTTCATTGTTATGTCAATAACAATGAGAAGCACAGATGTAGAGATATTTTTGCTAATCTTCCTTCTGATAAACAAAATGATGATTGTTCATATTCATTGTATTCATGAAATTGATCATAAAGCAGAAATGCAATAAAATGCAGATTCTAAATATTTTAGAAAATCTGATTGAGTCCTTTCCTGTTTGTGAAAAAAAGCTGGAAATCCTCATTAAAAACCCATTTTTTTATTATATGAATCAATTTTCTTGAAATTTATGATAATAATTCATTTTGTTCTGGATGAGGAATCATGAAAGTATTTACTGGGTAAGTATATAAAAATGAGAAACAGAAATTTTGAATGTACAAAGTTGTGTGTTTGAATTAAAAATAATTTTTTTAAAAACTTATTTATCAGTATAAAATGGGGGAAAGGGAAATAAATGCAGAACATATATGAAAAAGGAACTAAGTTTAGTTCTAGTTTTTCTAATAAAAATCACATATGTTTTATATAAGAACATATTCGTATGGGAAAACAGTTTTATATTCTGACCCTATTTTATATTTATACAAATAACCAATTTGATAAGAAGTAAGTGCCTGACAAGTTGTGGTCAAAATGATTCTGTTGTGTGTGCATGTTTGTTGCATGTGCCGAGGGAAAAGGAAAAAATTCTGCATGATGGCTTAAAATATATATTTTTAAAATATTTAAGTTTCTTCTTTAAAATTTACAATTCTGTGTATAAAATAATTTTTATGATATTTTGTTTTGTTTGTATCTATCTTTGATTTTATAACACTGTTTTATAAATTTTTAATAATTTAAATAAATTAGTAAATTTAATCAACAGTATGCATGACTTTAAATGCTTGAATTGTATTGTAAAATTTTAAAATAAACAGTGTTGCTTACATCTCATCTGTTTAAATTTTTTGAAAAATTGTAAGATTTCTGTGCTTTTTTTGATTAAATGTTTTGTACAGTAATAAAATTTTATAAATTGAAAATTGCTCTGTTGCAATAATTGAGAATTAAAATCTGTATATATTTAAATGTTGAAAAGAGTTCAGAAAAATAAACAATTTTTAATATTGATTGTAAACTGAACAAATATATTTGAATTATCAATGATATTTTGGTGTATAGATATAACTTCCAAGCGACTAAAAAGAATTTGCCATCAATTATTTTGGATTAACTAAGTTCCATTTCATGCACTTAAATAATAATCATGGAACAATTTCTTGTTGATTCTTGCTTTATTTTTATTTTATGATGCAACAAATAGTTGATGATTTTTCCCCCTTCTTTTTTAGGTGATGTTGTCAGCTGCAGACTGTCTTGCAGAAAAAATAGGAGAGATCCAAGAAGCTTGATTGTAAAAATAACGTTTGGAAAATATCACAATCAATATTATTTGTCATAACCACAATAAAAGTGTGTACATTTTATTATTCATTGTGGTACTTATATTTCTTTTGTCTATGTAAGTTTTTTTAAAATCTTAAAATTATTTGTTTTGTGCTTACGTTTTTTGCTATAAATGACTTAAAATAAAAATAGCATTTTTATGTGGTTTATACTTTTGAGTAAATCACTATTAGATTTGATTGAGTTATATTTCATGCATCACATATTTTTTAAATTTCTGTTCAATGTTAATTTTTTAGTTGTTTGTGTATGCACGTTTTATGACATTTATAAAAAATACTATCTGGTACCCATCGTGTTGCCGCCACAGAAGAAATAATTTAGGAAATATTTTTTGAAATTTAAAAATATTGTCTTATTTAATTAGGAATGATTGAAAGAATATTTCTTTTCATATCAAAATGAATACATTCACTGAAATTGAGTGATACATGGAGGAGAAGCATAAATAATTTTTTTTTTTCACTTCATTATTCAAGACTTTAAGGTAAGTAATATTTTTTGTTTTTGTTTTGCCATCTTCAGCAGAAATATATATATATATATATATATATATATATATATTGCCTACATTAAGCTGTCCAACTTGTAAGGACACCACTGATTATGTGAAAAACGTGGATATTATGGGCTCAATTCACACATATATATTTGGGCAATAAAATCATTGATATACTTGAATTAATATTTTTTTTAAGAAAGTTTAAAGTTAAAAGGGTGCAAAATTTTTTGTACTCTGATATTTCCTGAAGATACTGCAAAGAATGCTGGAATTTTATTAAATGTTTAATTTAAATTTATTACCTATTGGATTGGTTCTCCTAAAACTTTCGCATATTCTCTCCAATAAAATTATTACCTCTGAAAATGATTTATATGCAATAGCTACAAAATATTAACATCTAACTTGAATTTAGCATCTTTACTGAATCTGTTGTTTCTCCTTGGTGAGTTATTTGGTGGTTAATTCTTGGTTAATGGATGCAGTAAATAGATCTAAAAATAATATTTATACTTTAGATAATTGTATTATGCCTAAATCTTCATGTGACTGCAAGTAATGTGTCAAAGTTTTATCGCAACCAGATGAGCACTACGGTGACGAATAAGGTACAAACAAATAAAAATTCATTAATTCTTGGTTAATAATAGATGGGGTAAATGGATCAAAAAATATTTTTTATATATTGGCTAATTTAATTATGCCTATAACTATCCCATAAGTAGTCAAAGTTTTTTCGCAATCAGATGAGCGCTGCGATAGAACATAAGGGACATACAGGCAAACAATCATTTTTATTTATATAGATATCACAATGCTCTCTATAAAAGTAATCAATTAATAAAGTTGATTCATGCCGGGTGGAATATAATATATAGATTCTCTCGGAATAGAATTATTTTCCAACCAAGTCAATTGTGCATTTAAATGCAATGTGTTCAAATTATTTAAGTTTGTAGAATCTATTAACATTATGGGGGGGGGGGGCTTTTTTCTCCTTGCTCCCCGTTTTCCACCTGATCCCCTATATTTATAAACTTGCATAAGATATAGTAATTTTTTCAAATTGTTTTAATGACTATAAAATAATGATTCATCATTTAGCTCATTCATTATTTTTATATTTTAATGCATTATACCTTTTTTTTAGATAATTGTAATTGGACATTTCATTCATATGAGTTTTACTACTTTTTTTTTAATTAATGAAGCAGTATTCTTTCGTTTTTGAAGAATATGCTAATCAAGTATTTACTTAGAATCGCCAAATAATTATACTCTTTTTTTTTTTTTAATTTAAAATCTCTTATCTAAGCTGTCATTGATGTTATGTAGTAATTCATTCTAAAGAGCTGTAGCACTTCCTACATTAATTTAAAGCCTTGTTAATGTAGGTAGTGCTACAGTTTATTCGTAACATTTATCGACTTTTGCTTTTCTAGACTTTCTGGTGTCTCATTATCCTGAATATTTGCATATTAAATCATTTGGTAACTGCATTGTAATGCCATATATAAAACTAGAAAACTTTCAAATCTTGAAACTTTTATGCACATGAAAATGTAACAGTTCTCTTGTAACCACAAATTGGCATTTGACTTCTTCCTTTTTCTCTGAAAATCACATTTCTTTTAATTTGTTTAACTTGTTTCAGTTTGGGTACTTTAATTTCTATAAAAGGAAAGGTGTCTGATTTCATATATATTGCAGAAAAATATTATCATAAAAGGTAATATTGTTCACTGGTCACTGTGAGTGACCAGTTTTTTCACTGTGATTAATAGTAAATTTTAATTTCTTTTATTATTTTGATGTCTGTTATATATGTTCTGTTATGAATTTTTTAAAATAGGAACCAGTTCCAAAACATTGAAGAGCTATAACATAAATGTGCAATATATACAGATTTCATGGTATTTTAATGTTAATTTTTTTATTATCCTTCCTGGTATTTCAACTGTGGGTGAAACTCAAACAATTAAATATTTAATGGAGCATTGAAAGCAATTTGAATTTCAAGGCAGCAATGTAATCTAGTGTTTAAGATTAGGAGAGGGGGTGAAACATTCCCATAATTTGAAATATTTTGCATGCTAATCGAATTACTGTCGTTTTAAAGGTAGTCTTTGAAATGATGTGAAAATTATGTACTAGTATTTTCAGAAACTATCATAGAATACTTTTTTTTTCAGCTTAATTTTTTTTTAATTAATTCCTTCTGAAGTGCTCATTTCCATGGTGTGTTTTAGTTAAGTCTTGCAATTCTTGTTTTAGGGTCTGCCCTATAGAGAGTTAACAGATAAATACACAATTATCTTTATTAGTAGTAAAGGTTTGATTAATTTTGTTGAGAATTATTTTAGAAAACGAAGAAATAAATCAACTTTTGGGTATTTTCTTACTTTTTACAAATTAAAAATGTGCTTTTGAAATTTTCTTGTCAATGCATTTGCTTTTATATAGCTTATTCACTATATGTGTGTGTATATTAATTCAGTTGGTTTCTAGAAATTCATTTAATTCTGTTAAAATAAAAAACAAAATTCAACGTCTTAATACAAATTCAAACAAATAACCTTCCTCTTTTATGTGGGGATAATGTTGCAATCTTCAATTTAAACAAATCTGTATTTTTGGTAGACTTTCAAGACTAACAAATTTTTTGTTATTATACTGTCTTTGAAATCTATAACTTATTAACATTAAGATGTAGATAGGTTGAATATCTTTAACACAAAATTGTATATTTTTCTTAAATTTATCAAAAGGAATTCTTAGTTATCCATTCATCAGCATGTTTCTTATGACAATAGCTGAAAATTACATCAAGGAAATGAATAAAATTTAGTGAATACACTTTTTTATTGTAAATGCTTAGCAAATTTTTGTCCAGATCTGTCTACGGATGAAATTTCTGCTGAGCGATTTATATATGTATGCTATATAGCAAAGAGCTAGATAACCGATATTTAGTACGTGATCTTTATAATAAAATTATTACTCTGACTACTTTAAAATTATATCTATCAGTGAATAGATTGCCTATGAGATATTGATGAATTTTAAACTCAATAAACAAAGTAAATAAATTTCAGTATATGAATTTGAATACAAAATCATAAATTTTGATACATGCATACACGATTCTTTTTTGCTGTACTGTGGAATTAAGTACAAATTGTGCTGTGTTTTGAATCGTGTATCATCATTTAAGTAATCTGGGTATTTGAAGTTTACTGTCAAGAATTTTAAAAAATTAAGATGAAAAATAAAGAAATGAAAAAATTCCCAATAAGAAGTTATCAGTTTTTTTTTTATATAATGTATATTTTTTGTATGATTAAAATTGATTATACAAATGACTATATACATTTTAAAGAATTTTATTAATGTTTTAAAAATATATACAAACATAAATCACCTTTGCTACATGAAAGTATACAACAAAATCATATTGAATATTTCATACAAAATTATATCGAATATACATTTTTACAATATTAAATTCACATTTTTTTTCATAATTTTTTAATATTTTTGTTGCTGCATCAAAAAATTTTGTAATTATATAATGAAATAAATTATTCATTATTCAATCAATCTTGTTTAAGTAGTAATCATTCTAGAGGCACAATCATTTATTTATTTATGCTTACACTTTAGAGAACAATGTCAATAGATGCTAAAAATTTATAAAAATTACAACTAAAACTTCAACTGTTGCCTTCATTAGATATTAAAGATTGAACCCTCCCCTAAGATATTGTATTGAAAAGATGATTTTGAAAGGAAGTCATCACCATTAAAAGGGTTAAATTGTTTAAGTCATTAAATCTAGATTTAAATATATACATAGCAAGCTACAACAAAATTTTTAATTGACAGAATGCACTACAAAGGTAGTATGAAGCTACATGTGATAAAAAGGTGCAAAAAATAATTGAAAGAGTGAAAACTTATGGAATGAATAACTAATAAAATGGATTCAAATGAAAATGTAACAATATATATAAATATATTCTAGACAATTAATTCACTTTAAAATATTGCATTTGATTGTTAACTGAATTTGAAATTTTGCAAATGACAAATTGCTCCTCTCGTTATACAGCCCACTGACTCTGTATAATTTCTTTCAGTTTCGAGAAGAACTCCAGTTCATCTTGTTAAATATCTGGTTGCAAATGTCATAGATTAGTGTCAACACACCATTATTAATTTATAAATTATTACTTTGATTTTTTTAGAATAAATACTAATTTCTTTAATTTTTTCACATATCTTTTTAATAATTTTTTTGTTAGTGAGAAAATACTTTAAAAGCCTAAATTTCAGGCATGAAATGTTTCTTTGTAAGTGTGGCTAATTTCAAAATGTTTGCCTTTTAAATGATAGAAGAATTGGGATTTTGATAAGGTTTAAGAACAATGTTCTATTTCTCACCAAGCATGACAAAATAAGTGTCATTTTGATTGGCTACAGTTATTATTATTATCATTGAAATGGAGGTGTTTTGATTTTTTGCCGCAAAGGCTGACATCCTCTGATGCCAGAGTCAGAATTAATGAATATCAGGAAAACTTCAGTGAATAAAGAAAAATTTGAAAAAAGCACTTATGAAAAATTGTAAGTTTGTAATAAAAATTGTCAAAATCATTACATTTGGCAAATGATCGCCAAAAAAAAAAAACTATTGAGACTATGCATATAAATAAATTAAGGTCAAACCTGGATTTCTTGTTAACTTTGCAGCACAATATTGTAGAATTTAGTGTATATTTCCTGCATTTTGGTTGCTTTTAAGTTCTAGAAACATATAATACAAACAATCCTTTAAAAAAAGTGAAAATTTTAAAATTCTAATATAGATCAAGACAATCAAATGTTTTATTTATTTCATAGCTTTGCAAATTTGTTATGATGGACTATTAATTTCATTATCATGTATAACTGTAATGTTAGTATGTATGATGATATATGTGGGAACTGCGTTTGTACAGAGCCCTATAATATATTCGTAAATCAGGATTTTAAACTAATATATGTCATTTAAATAATTTTAGAAAAAAAAATCAGGGATTAATCTTTAAACTATTAATTAGAATGCTATTTCTTTATACTTCAGGCATTTGTCAGGAAGAAGAACTATTACTTGTTTAGTATGTACAAAACCCTCAAAGACAGTGAAAACATTTCAGATAGCATACAAAATTATCAATTTATTACTATTTAAATTTAAAATAATATTTTTATTTATTAATTAGCTTAATCCAACTTGATACATAACACTTTCATTCTTCAATCTCGGGTAATTTTTTAAAAGTATTTTTGTTTAAAGTTTTAATTTATGCAACAGTTATCTATTTATATACGATGCTTACAAATAAATTCAAAAGATTTCTTACAAAGTGAATTGATATTTATATGCAAAAAGAGAATTGTGGTTCTCCTAATTATGCCAATAATTGAACATGACTTCCATATCGGTTGACACAAGGACGTTAATTTGTATTTCATAACATAATGTAAGTTTACCGATTCGATATTTTGCAATAAAATTATTTTTAGAAATTTTTTACTTCAACACATCGTCCAATGAAGACAAGAAATTTACATAAATTTCACCATCGAAATATTCTACTCTAGAAATGTAAAAATGATACATGATTTTTTGCTTCCCTTCCAGTTCAGGGCCAAGTACATCAAGCCTTCAGACCGCCCCTGAAATTAACCTATTAATGCTCCCAAGCTTTTGAACTTGCTAGCACTCGAGGTGGCCTCTTTTGTAAGGCTCGTGCACGTGCATAATGAATGATGTTGTCGGCTTCCAAGTTCAAGCACTTTATTTTTTGATCAACTTTCCAGTTTGTGTCTCCAGTTCAAGGATGATTCATTTAGAGATGTGAAGAAGCTCTTTGACAAGATGCAGGCGACTGAATGATTTATGCATTAGTTGCTATATGGATAATGAGGGCCTTTTCTTTCTGTCTGCCTTATCGCCTCGTCCGAACACCATGCCGATCATTTTGGATAATGCTGGCCCAGTTTTCCTTCGCACTGGCAGTGTCCTCAGCTGTTGGGCAGCTCTGGCCTCGCGCATGAGAGATTGGAATGCTAGACTCACACCGACATAATTTTCGGCTGCTGACACTTCGTAAAACTGGCATCGAAACTGGAGGGAGGTCTCGTGGCCGTCATCTACAGCCACCTGTCGTCCTCTTTCGAGGTCCCTTTTGTTTCCAAGGAGTATGGCTGGGGCACGACGAGCGCCTTTGCTGAGGCTGACCATCTCTAAAAGCTTCCTGGCGACCTCAAATGTGGATCTGTCGCAGACACTGTATACGACGACATAAGCATCGGCCCAGTCAATATGGTCTTGAAGACAGCAGTTGTCCTTAAAAGAGAAAAAAAATTATATTGTTTTAATTAAGTTAATTAAAGTTGATAATGTATTAATTAAATTTAAAAATGTTAGAGTATTAATTATTGTTAAATGACAATGTATAAATTTAAATTAATTACATTGATTAAGCTTATAAATGTATGTATATTACATTAATTAAGCTTTAAATTGTATATATATTACATTAATTAAGCTTTAAATTGCATATATATTACATTAATTAAGCTTAAAATGATAAAGTATAAATTTAAGTTATACATTATCATTTGTTTAAATGATAATTTATTAATTAAGCTTATTATTGTTGTCGAAAAGCGCTATGTGCGGACGTGTTTTGTCCTTACCTCATATATAAATTTTGTCTTAAGGAATAAGAAAAAACTTATAGTGGCTCAAAAAAATGAGAGTACACCTTACTTTTACTTGATAAATCTGACCTCCAATATAAATAGCACATTTCTAAAAAGTGCAAACATGTTTTTATTTTTACGCATGAAAAATGGTTTAATTTAGAGTAAAAATAAAGTACAATCAACAGAAAATGTCTAAACTGAAAAATTTCAGAAGCATTTTAAATAAACATACTCTGATTTTTACCTCAAAAAATTGAGAGTACACCCATGAAATTTTTGCAATATCTTGCCTAAAAAGAAAGTGTTACTACCTTTGACTTTTATAATGACCTCTAAACGTCTTAGCGCCAATTTGACCAATTTTTGGTGAAATCTGAAGATATTTTACCCCATTTTTCTTGCAACACTTGTTTTAAATGGGTTTATTTCTAATTTTGTGTTTTGGTTATAATTTTTCGAATATGGCCCACAATATATGGTAATATTCAATGGCAATGATTTCGGGGGACTGTGTTGGTGTGCGTAATTGCCTTTTATTATGAAAAAGATACCATATTTTGACGTTACGTGCATTCTGCTTGGAGTCGTTGTATTGCTGAAAAATGGAATTTCCATCTAGAGCCAAATTTTTAAGACTTTTTTTTAGATTTCGGCGACCATGAGGTTCGTCCAACTTGCAGCAGAAATTTCTTAAATCATAGATAAAAATGTAAGTGCTGAAATTGCGCGAAATGTCATTAGACAAGCTGGATATAAAAGTCGCATTATTAGAAAGAATCCGTCCATCAGCTTGCAAATTCAGAAAAAACAGTTGAAGTTTGTAAAAAACTCGTCATTGAAGACCATTAACTTTTGAAAGAACGTTACATTTAGTAATGAAAGAAAACTCAACATTTTTGGCAGTGACAGTAGTACTTACTGTATGGAGAAAGCCCAATTATGTTTTGAATCAAAATAATTTACGTCCTACATGATGGTGATTCCGTCATGATTTGAGGTTGCATGGCTCCATTCAGGTTAGAAAATGTAATTCTTATAGATGGCATTATAAACCATATGGTTTACTTGGATATACTTCACAGCAATGTAAAGGAAATTGTTAAAAATTTGGGTTTTGATGGAAAATCCGTTTTTCAACAGTACAACGACCCCCAACAAAATTCACGTAACGTCAAATATGTTGGATTTTTCATTGTACACATACCAACATAGTACCCTATATCAATGCAATTGAATATTCCATATATTGTGGGCTATACTAGAGAAAGAGGTCCGAAAACACAAAATTAGAAACAAAATCCATTTAAAACAAGTATTGCAAGAAAAATGGGGTAAAATATTTTCAGATACCATCAAAAATTGGTCACATTGGTACAAAGACGTTTAGAGTTATGATAAAAGTCAAAAGATAGGCTACTTAGAAGTAAAACTTTATTTTTACGCGAGATATTGCAAAAATTTCATAGATGTACTCTCAATTTTTGAGGCAAAAATCTGAGTAGGTTAATTTAAAAGGCTTCTGAAAATTTTCAGTTTAGAAGTTTTTTGTAGATTGTAATTTATTTTTACTCTAAATTAAACCCTTTTTCATGAGTAAAAATATAAAAACATGTTTGCAGTTCTCGGTAATGTGCTATTTATTTTGGAATTCGGATTTATCAAATAAAAGTAAGGTGTAATCTCAAATTTTTGTGCCACTGTATATATGTGTGTATAAAAAAGCAAAGGTTAAAATGACGATATAGTCAAAGTGGCATCAGTAATGGAATGGGAAATTTCAAATTATCTAAAATACATTTTCTTCGGATAATATTCCTAGCAGTTTCGATTCATCAAAATTGCCAAATATTGAAACAACGATGTTCAAACTGTGTCTGTATTATATCTCAACAATCAGCCTTTTTGAATAATCTTAGACGGTAGTCAAGAAAGCTTGAATGCAAAACACATAAATAGAAACACTTTTGCATCGAACTATACTAAAATTCGAAAGAAAAAAGTATTCTCTTGAGTTTTAAGAGATAATTAATTGTCCATGGTATCAGAATATTCTCGAAATTCTGATGTGTTTGTTCTAAAAGTTACTGTTCTTGAGAAGGAATGCTCAGAACTATGCTAAAATTCGAAGAAAAAAAAAGAATTTTCTTGTCTTTTGTGGGATAATTAATTGTTCATGGTATCAGAATGTTCTTGAAATTTTGAGGTGTTCGTTCTAAAAGTTAGTGTTGTTGAGAAGGAATGAACTGCAAAAATGGTGTACTGTTTACACTTCAAACTATTAGGTCATGATCAAGACAACCAGGAAAAGTGAAATTTTTTCCTTGTTTACGCAAGTAAAATCTCGGAGAAGGGAGTACATTGTATTTATTTTTGTTTCGTTTTTTACCCTTCTGGCATTTCTATTTAAAAATTGTTGCTTTGTTATTTAATGAATAAAAAATTATTATTTTTTAATCTGCACTTGAACGAAAGAACTGGCTTTTAATGATCTCAAATGATTTACGAATGAGTTATTATTAAATTTAGGAGAAAAAAGAATAAAAACAAGAAATGCTACTCAAAAAACTCTTAATTTCGATAATTTTATAATAAAGATGTGCCAGCATGTTGTTAAAACAGATGGGCCTACTATTTGATCTATAGCTACAAAAAAAGTCATAAAAGCACTTCGAAGAATAGAAATGTGGAATTCAGGGCAAATTTTTAAAATGACTCAATGCGTCTTAAAGTTCAAATTTCAAAAATTAATGTAAAAATTCTTTTATTTAATACAGATTATTTTTTTAATGTATTTACCTGCAGAAATGTTTTTAAATGCTGTAGAAAGAAATTGCATTGCAAAAAGCTACAGATAATTATCATTTGCACATTTAACACAATTTTTGAATTTTGTGATATTTTTAAAAATTAGTTACTTTTTCTGAAAAACTTTGAAGAATTAAAATTACAATTCCTTCTCTTAACATTATAATTTCATTATCTTTAAATTTTTTGAAACAGTTATTAGAACATATCTCTTTATAACAAGAATAATCAGAATATCTTTTAATTCGTTAAGTTTTAAATATTTTTTTATGAATTCAAACACTTTTTTCGCTGATTCGAAAATAGGTAGAAACATCTATCTGGGACCAAAGTTTTACTTCATTGCTAGTTTAGCTAAGAGCCAAATCATGAAAATTGTTTTTATTTTATTTTAACTATAATAGAATAGTTAGCAATAAGCTTTTTTACTTTATTCTCTCTTTTTTACTAAAATCGTTTTCATATTTAGATATCTTTTAGTATTTTTTATCGTCTGCAATTCAACAGATAATATAATTATCACGAAGATAAATGGTACTATTGTTATTATTCTTTCGCCTGCATTTTGATATATGCTTATTATAGTTTTGATTTCTCTGGGTAACGTCGGGCGAGTTTTGCTAGTATTTTAACAAAACAAAATGTACATTTAACCAAGTGCAAATGAAAAAATGAAGACTCTTCTGTTTTTATTAAAATAGTGAGAATGCGGATAAAATAGAGTGCTTACCTCACATTGTGATGTGTCCAGTATTTCAACTTGCGTCATCACATTGTCGAAATTCACTGACTGTTTGTAAAGGAATTCTAAAAAGAGAATTAAATGAATTTATAGATATTCATGAATATAAATTTCATAACAAAATTCATAATTTTTGTCGTCAAAATTTATTTTTCGTCTTTTTTATTGGAAAAATTTACATTAGAAATAAAAATACTTTTGATATTCAAAATTTTTTTATCATATCATGTTTGTATTTTAAATATTTTATCAAATTTGTAAAATCTGCAGAAAATGTCATTTTTTTGTTCCATGGGTCATGTTTATTTTTACGGATTCTAATAAGCTTAAGATTTTTTATCATGTGCAATAAAAACGATGTTTACTGTATAACAATGTATGATGAAATGTATGATTCTACAAGGCGGTATCAATAAGTAATACACACAGTATTTTGCACCATAATAAACCAGAGGGAGTAGTCTCCTCAAATTTTTCTCGAATACCCTCTAATAATGGCTTATCTTAGTGAACCTCTGCATGGTGTAGGTGTACAATTGTTAAGAAATATTAACCTTCGGAATGGATTTCGATTTCTGCAAAATCTATCATATGATCCAGCTGTGACGTGTCGATTAAACGCTAACAGACGATTAATAGTATCTAAAATTAGAATTGGGTTTCAGACACATTCTTTTCAAATGATTGAAATCAAAATTTGAAGTTGAGAAATCAGTATCAATGATTTAAAATGAAAAATCAATCAATGAAAAAATGCAATGATTTAAACGTATCAAATTCTGTTACAGGATACAATCATTACATTTTTGAAATTATCGTGTTTTACATGTTTCTAAAAGTACTGACTGACAGACGGTCAAACCCTTGTTGGATTTCACTTTAAATTCGACTCTTACGATGGTAAATCTGTAAACAGAATTTATTTGTCCAGATATTCTCAGGGCCGAGGTAGCCTGGTTGGTAGAGCGTCAATCTCGCAACCGAAAGGTAACGAGTTCTGTCCTCGTCTCGGCCAAAGACCATCGTGTTGGCTAATGGCAGTAGGGGTACGTTAAATAGGTCGTGACTGCAAAGTCCTCCAAGTTCCCATCACAAATTATACCTCTGGGGGTACTGAATCAGGGATGAGTCGGTCTTTGATTTGGATCTAAATTCTGACTTGCTGATGGATGAATGAGTTCAACAACCCCCTAAAAAGGTTGTGTCATGTGTGTTCGAGCAAAGTCGTACTTTCACCTGAACGGTGCTCGTTAACAACGAAAGGCGCACACTTCTGCCTTAATTCGAAAGAGCTCCGCTCATTCATGCTTGGTATGATCAAGTGGCATTAGATCCACTACCAGATATTCTCGTTTTGTGGTTATCACACTAATTTACACCGAAGAGCCATTACATTATGACCACCCTCCATCTATGAGAATGGGCTAGCCCAAGAGCAGAACCACTGCACGTGCATGGTTGATATTGGAGTATATAAAATGGGTATGCGGTGTCTTTCTAAACATAGTGCGATTAGCCACATAATGATAAAAGCAGCGGATTTATCAGACTTTGATAAAGGTCAAATCGTTATAGCTCGGAGACTTGGAACATCAATATCAGAAACGGCACGTTTAGTGGGCTGTTCACGTGCAGTTGTTGTGAGCACATATCAAAGGTGGTGCAGGGATGGTGAAACGGCAAGTCGCCGGCCAAAAGTGTGTCGTCCACGGCGCATTGATTCCAGAGGAGAGCGGAGATTGCTATGCATTGTTCGCTGTGACTGAAGGGCTACAATAGCCGAAATCACCACCAGCTATAACAGTGGTGACCCATACAGTGTTTCTCAACACACTGTGCAGCGTACATTGCTGCGTATGGGCCTACGCTGCCGGAGGCCGAAGCATGTTCCTGCACTAACGGAACGTCATCGCCAAATGCGTCTGCTATGGGTCAAGAAACATCGGGATTGGACACCAGAGGAATGGAAGAAGGTTGCATGGTTCGACGAATCACGTTTTCTGGTCCATCACCTCGACGGGCGTGTGAGAATACGCCGATTTCCAAATGAATCCCTTGCTCCCGGATGCACAGTTGGACGGAGAAAGCCGGTGGTGGGGGTATTATGGTGTGGGCAATGTTTTCATGGAGCACATTATGACCCATAATCCCCACAGAACAATCCTTGGCGTCTGGAAGGTACGTGAACATGGTTGCAGACCAGTTCCCATTCATGGGAACAGTGTTTCCTGCGGGGGATGGCGTGTACCAACAGGATAATGCACCATGTCATAAAAGTCGAATCGTCATGGATTGGTTCGAGGAACATTCCAGTGACTTTCAAGTCATGTCTTGGCCCCCAAACTCACCTGAAATCAATCCAATAGAGAATTTGTGGTCCTACTTGGAAAACCAAATTCGTGCTGCCACGCTACCCTTTCGCAATGTGAGGGAACTGCAGGACCAGTTGGTGAGCGCTTGGTACCAGATACCTCAGACTACCTATCAGCACCTTGTGGAATCAATGTCACGGCGGATACTAGCAGTTTTGAGGGCTAAAGGTGGTCCTACATGTTATTAGCAGGGTGGTCATAATGTAGTGGCTCTTCGGTGTATATTCGAACCGATGAACAGGCATACTTCCTTTGAAAGGAGTTTACTTGAAATTGGATAGATATCTATAAATTTGGTTTTAAGCATGCATAAGAAATTGTGAGTTATCTTTGTCATAGACAGACGACATTATCCAAAAATGTGTTTTTCTAACTCAGGGAGGTTTGAAACCTGGAAATTCATCAAAATATCGAGTTCGATTTTTTAAAAAAGATTTGCATACCTTCTATGTGCTTCGTATATAAAAGATTGTGCAATAAATAACCTAATGAAAACGGAAATGCAAGTCATTTCTTTTAGACATAACTGTCATTCATGTTGACGCATTTTTTCCAGTTTCAGATCAACTTGGAAATTCTGATCTGATAGTACGGCGTCAGCCCACATGAGGGTAATGTCAAAGTCAAACTTTTGACCGCATAGGAATCTCTTCATGGGTCCAAACAGATTAAAACCTTGGGTTCACCCACCTACCATTTGTGCAAAAAGTCGGTTGGGAAACTTTGGAGCACCCACCATATAGAATGGACTTGATAACCTCAGATTTAATCTATTTGGATCCATGGAACGATTCCACAACGGTCAAAAGTTGGATTTTGAGATCGGAATTTTCAAGCTGATCTAATTATAGAAAAATACTGCAACAAAGATGATAATTATGTCGAAAAGTAGTCTCCGTACTATAAAGTCTGTAAAATTTTGTTATTTAATATATTTTTTATTGTTGTGTTCAAAATTATGTGAGTTACATATTGATACTCTATAGGTAATGTATGTTAAATCAATTATTGTTGAAGAAAAATTATTTATATATTTTTATAGCATGTGGTAGAAAAACAATTTCTTAAAGTAATTATATGAAAAGTTAGTAAGTGACATTTAGATTTGCTATGTTATAATTATTGAACAATGAAATAAGAAATGGCTAAATCTCTAATTTGAAAATTCCTTCTTCTCATCTTTGGTGAAAAATGAGGCGAATTAAACTAAAGTTTATTTTTATCCACACACACCCCACCCCCACTCCTATCAAAGAAATTTGAAATTGAATGAATTCTTTTCTCTAATTCCATCATATTTGTGCTGAAAAGAAAATTCATAATTTTTCATTTGATTATTATATAACATTTCTGTTTATTGAGCACAGAGTATTTATATTTGTTGAAAAGATTATTTCAATTTAGATAATTTATATTTCAGTCAGTGGTTGCTCTAGATATGTCTAAAAATAAGCATGTGCTCTTGATTTCTGTTGCAATTGGGGTGAAATGAAGAATGTCCTCGGATCATAGCTGGATTCTCAAACAGGTAAAGTTAACAACAGCCTTCGGGTCGGCAAGTTTTAAGTTAGGGATGTCCAGATTTTTTCACCTTGAAATTTAATAATGCAATTTCCTTTTATTAAAATGACATTGAAATCGCATTTAAATTAAATAAAAGGTCATCTAAGTCTCTGAAAATTCTTATTGTTTTCTCTCTTGTACACATAATATAGTGAACGTAGAATAATTGTCAAAAAATTCGATTGACGAATCTGCAATTTTTAGTTCCAAAAACACATTTTTGGAAAATTTCTATCTCCATATGACGAAGATAACTCACATTATTTTGAGATATTTGGAGGAAATTTAGTATACGATCTTTTCATCAAATTTGCAGATTTCTATATTAAATCGATAACACAATAACTACAAAATAAAGAGAGCAAGATGCATAAAATTCGATAAACATATTTAATATCTATATAGACGCCTATTAAAGTGAGCTTCTTGCCAGGTATTGACGTGCAATAGTTACAAATTAAACTTTTGTATGAATTTAGGAACTTTACAAAATTTATCGTGTTATCCTTGGCGAAAAGTTTGGCGATTAATTTCTGGCATGTTGTCAAAAATATCCAAAAATAGAATTTGGGTTTCAGACAGAATAAAACAAAAATTAGATGTACAAATACTTTTAAAATCACTTACCTTATTTGATATATTTAAGTCATTGCGTTTTTGAGATATCGAGTTTATATGTTTCTGAAACTACAGAAACATGTAACAGATGGTCAATCTCTTGTTGCTTTCGTTCAAAATTTGATATGGGTCTGTACTAAAGATGTTAAAACTGTATACCATATTATATTTATATAGCTTCCTTCCTTTTGCAGTTATCGTGTTAAATTATAAACAAACAAGAAATTATATTAAATTATATAAAACAAGATTTTTCCGAGCGGATTTTACGCAAAATTTCATAGAAACTTACATATTTGGTGTAAAGACCATATATCAAATTTCATCTTTCTAACTGAAAGCATTTTTGAGTTATCTTAATCAAACAAAGCCAGACGGACATTTTCAAAAATATAGTTTTCGTATTCTGGAAGGTCTAAAACATGGAGATTCGTCTAAATCTTGAATCTTGGAATTTTTCGACGATTGCTATAATTTCTCTGTACTTCGTATAACAGAAAATGGAAAAAGAGCCCTGGAACATGCAATATCTGGCAAGTCTTAATCCAACCATTCGAAACATTTTCTTTAAGGATTGTCATGAAGATAAAAAGAATTTTTATATCACTTTTTTAAAATCAAATATGCTAAAGGGTCAAAAAATTTAAACCATGCTCCATATTCCATTTACATTTATCAAATCAATGGACGTGGGAGGGGGGCAGTCTATTTACTCTTTCAACGGAGGTTATTCTAAAACTACAAAAAAAGAGTGGATAAAAAGATGATTTGAAGTAAACTATTATGAAAAATTACATAATAATTTAAAACTAATTTTGTACTAAAAATCTCAAAAAAAAAGAAAAGAAAAGCATTCTTTTAAAAAATGCGGCCATTTTCTTAGTCTAGATTCAAACTTAAACGAAAATGTCTAATCAGGCTGGAAAAAGAAATTGCAGAGACCGTTTCAAAAACGGAAAATGCAGAACGCACAAATCAAAAAGACATGACCCAGTTTACAAAACCCGTGAAATTCAATGAGGATGAATTTTCGTACGAACATATTTTAGTTTTGAGCAGTTTATCATAAACTTTAAAAAGTAAAGAATGCAATTCTATAAATTTTAAAGAGAAATGAATATGCGGAGTCAAGAATTTTGTTTTATTTCCGCCGCACTGGAAACCAAAGGAGCGTCTTATAAGTAATGGGCCATCACGAGTGGCCTTGTTTCGGTTTTGTATAGAGATGTCAGACTGAAAAATTAGAGAACATGGATTGTCCCCAAACCGTCAGCGGCAAAACCGTCATATTAAATAGCAACGCTATCAGATGATCCAACTCCGATATAAGCGTTGTGACCAAAAGGGCGCCAAAATTCTAATTCTGTCAGGGTAGACTATTAAAATCAATTAATCATGCCAATTTAGTTAAAAATACATTTAATGACATTAAAGGACATGATTTACATGGGGACAAAACTATTTAGGACAATAACATTTAACATATATGCATTAAAATAATACTCGGGGGTTACATCATGCTTTACGTTCGCTACCAAGACATGGACTGATTATTGATGGCAACGGCCGATAGAGGGCCGAGGAAACAGTTACGGTTACAGCGTACATTTAAATTCCTTATCATAAGATAATAGTTCGAGTAAAAAAAGTTTAAACAGAAGGAGCATTTTTCCCTCTACTTTCTCGTGTACTAAATCAATATTGGCATGTTTCGTGCATAAAAAATTAGCCAAGAAAACTGAGTGTAAGTTTTGAATGTTTCCCGTCTTACCCCTGACAACATTCAGAATTTGTCAGTTTAGTTTAGTTATATTATTATATTTAGCAATAAGTCCCGATTTGAAATAACATTTCGACTGCTTTAAAGCGAACTTCACAATTTTGGATCTAATGATGAGGACGGGGATCAACACAAATCAATGTGAAGAACAGCGCCGAACTTTCCAATAAAGGCCTTACTCCACCTCGCATAAAACTGGCGGTCTTGGATAAGACCAATAATATCTTGCAAAATATTGGCGAACAATGAATGGGAAATCTAGCTCTTAGGCGCGAATCTAACATTTTAGCTTTCTAATATGGAATGTATAGAAAAAGGGTTGAAATTCGTCAACAAATTCAAGCTGTAGATTTTGATGAAATTCTACGTTTTACATCTGCAAAAAAATCCATTTTTGAAACTATGCCTATCTCTCTGAGACAAAGATAACACAGAAATGCTTTGAGCTGGACTAGTGAAATCTGATATACGATCTTAACACCAAATTTGTAGATTCCTATCAAATTTTGAGCAAACTCTAATCAAAGGAAGTCTGTCTGTCTAGCCACTCGAATAAAAGTTAAGACGATAGCTGTAAAACGAATAGATATTTAATATCTACAGTTTAGACACTTATCAAATTTTGAGTGAAATACAACAACGGATTAATCATGTTTCGTTCTGCACTTTCAGTTGATTTGTATAATTTCAAAAATGCCATGACTTAAATATTACAAATTTGGTATGTGATTTCTGACTACAAGTATGTAATTTTCTGACTACAGGTATGTGATTTTCTGACTACAAGTATGTGATTTTCTGACTACAAGCATGGGATTTTCTGACTACAAGTATGGGATTTTCTGACTGTAATTTTGTATAAAACTTTTGACACAGAATTGCTCTTGTTGGGAAAAAAGCGTCTAAATCTCAAATTGGATTTTCGGTGTCATTAACCGCATACGAGAGATTACTCGCCAGAAAGCTCTCCAAGGATAACACAACATATTCAGTAAAAATGCTACATTCGCATTATAGGTTAATATTTTGTAACAATTGTACTTCAATGCCATGCAAGGCCTCTGGGTAACACTTTTATTAGAGAGCGTGCGAGAAATTTTAATGAAGACATCTCCACCTGATTTACTAAATCTATCTTGCGGATGTATATTACGAGCAATTTTTACTGACCGAATGAAACAAAAATGTGGCTCGGAAAAACAATTATTGACACAAGATTACGTTCCTAATTTGAATGATTTAAATCAACAAGTTTATATGCATGCAAAACTACAGGCAGTTGGACAACCAACGCCATGAAAGATTTAGTTCAAAGTTTGTTTAAAACGCACGTTTTAGATGCAGAACCAGTGTACCAAATTTTACCAAAGCAACACTTTTATTGAGTTATTTTAGATATCGAGTTCTCTAACAATGAGACAGACAGACTTACTTTGAATGAATTTAGCTCAAAATTTGATAGAAATCGACAAATTTAGGGTCAAGATTGTAAACAAAATTTTTTCTGACCAGTTAAAATCGTGTTTGAATTATCGTATTTACAGCTAGACATAAATCGAAAAAGTCATTTTTCGAATTCAGTGAGGTCTGAAAGTGTAAAATCTTGAGTTCGAATATTTTAATAATAACGATGTTTTTTCTATATTTCGAATATGAGAAAGTAATAATATAAAACTGGCATGTGTAAATTCTTTTCTAAATATAATTGAGAAACGCAGTTCTAATTTATATAATAAACTAGTTATAACCCGCGACTCTGTTCACGAGGAAATTTTGATGTAAATATACGAAAAACTATCAAATAATGACAAATAAAAAAATTAACCCCATTCCAAAAAACGATACATTTAAAAGTATAAGCGTATATAAAAAATATATAGCATAAATACAATTCAATAACAAAAACACAAAACTAATGCAAAATATTTACGTTGCATTGTGTACTCAAAAAAAAAAAAAAAAAAAAACTAGCATATCAAGTCTGGTCAAATACATTTTATTTATTGATTGAGAATGAGATAGCTACAACAGTATTATAACATAATTTTTAAACTTTTAATTTAAATGAAAACACAGTTGTCAACAATCACGCACGAATTTTCAACGTCAATTGGCGTAACGCACATGTCGGATTTTCCTACTCCAGTTGGGGTGACGCAATGCAGATGATAATTTTTTTTATTTCTTTTATTCTGTTTCATTTAATTTAAAAGTATTTCAGAATGAATTCGAAAGATCGATTCATTCTCAACATTTGATTTTAAATACATCGAACACAAAGAAAATAAATAGAATCGTTTGAAATAATCGGGCGAAATTTTCCTAAACCTAAGCTCAACTCTGTTGGGGGAAAAAACTGGAACTTTTCTCATATTTGGAAGGATTTGACCTCAACGTTTTGGGGCGAAAGTTAGTTTTTAATTAATAAAAAATTAACCGGAATAAAAAGTAGTCTATGTTCTATTCCTGACTGTAATCTATCTTAGTGCTAAATTTCATCCAATCCCGTTCAGCCGTTCTGGCATGATTGAGTAACAAACATCCATCCGTCCATCCATCTAAACTTTCACATTTATAATATTAGTGTAGATATGGATGAATTGCAACTAATAATATTCCCTCATCTTTTATTCCGTCTTTTGCAAATTCTAATATACGAATGCATGCTGTGATATACGAGAGAAATAGTTTGGTGCGTATTTATATTACGCAACTCGTAGCGTCCGAATGCCATTAAAAATTAAATTCGCTCGCGGCCGAGCAAATACCAAACAGCCGCATTTTATCCTTAATGCAAATTGAATTACCCAATAAAATTACGCAACTAACATTTCCATCTCGACGGTTCGGTTTTTTTGCTTTTATTTTCCCCCTTCAGAATTCTTTTTAACCCTTTCCAAAATTCAGAAAATGTGTCGACACGCCCCAGGATACGCTTTATAAAACTATCATTCCATTGCATCTGCAAACCCGGAAATTAATCCTGATAAACAAGATTATCTAAGCTGGTACAAGAATTGAGAGGCACGATTTGGGTCAGTCAACTCTTTTATCCCCTTGCACCTCTCGAGACGCTTGGACATTCATCTCCAAATTGGCGCCAAAAGTGATGTTTGTCTGCAGGCCAAAGTTCTGTGCCAAACAATTGTCTTATTTACAATGGCTTGGCGCTTTATTTTTATTCCTTCTTCTTTGCCTTAAATTTTAAATGTAGAGTTTTATGTCTGCATAAAAGCGTGTTTTGTACACATAAAATTGTGTTGAGAAAAAGAAAGAAAAACGTAGTGAATCTCGAATTTTTTTTTTATTCTTTCTTTTGTTCCCTGAAGGCCAAACAAAGAATTTAAATGTTGTTATTTGGAGTTTATTTCATGCAAGAGGAAGCTTTTACTATCATCTGTGTTGTGGGAATTGTTCGAAACAAATTTTATAGAATTTTTATGTGGCATGGTTAATAGCGAACCAAAGAATGTGTTGAAAAGAAAAAAATTGCCTGTATTAAGAAATGTGCTTTTTATTCTGTGCATAGTAATGGAGTTTTAACTACTTACTCAAGTTAAATTTTTATTTCTTTTAAAGAGTATGTCTGGAGTGATTTTGAATTTAAAGAAATTATGGCGGTTGCACTAAGATAATGGCCTATACTGAATCTAGGACCGGCTTTTAAACGATTGGATAAAGCTTCCAATCAGGCCTCATGTTATGATACAATTTATTTTCTACGTGTTCGGTGGTCTTAAGTAGGATTGGACAATCAGGGCATGTACCTTGGATGCCATGATCAGAAATGCAAATTCAAGTTAAAGAATTTATACTTTTTTTCGTAACGTTTCCGTATAAACAAAAAGTTTAACCTCGAAATCTATATCTATATACAAGGCTAACCTACATGGCACAAAATTAGCTTTTATTACTTACAATCGAAAAGCAAAAGTTAAATGTACACATGCTAAATAGAATATGTATTTGACTGCTACATTGAACTTTTTAAAAAACTGTTACAAATTCAACTCTTCGCTTCTCTAATTACTGGAGAGTTAAAATATTATTAGAAAATTTCGGAAGATGGTTTGTTGTAATACCATTTGTAAGACGTTAAAAAGTAATAAAAAATCAAGAAGATAGAAATAGATGACAAACAGAAGAGCAAAAGTGAAAATAAGCTTATCCATTGTCAGATGTGAAACGCTAAAAAGTGATGCTCGCATCTTCCAAAATTATTATTTTAAAAATGGTATTTGCATTATCTTAAAACTCAAAAAATGCCTATTTAATTATATCAATTTAATTTCTAGACAATCGTTTTTTATTTCTTTTCTTTTAATATTTTTTAAAATTATTTTAATACACAATTTGCGGCAAAACTTTATTATTGTTATTATTATTGACATGGATAAATTAGCAGGGCTAAGCTATGATATACAGTCATTTGGTAAACTTTGTGAGGTTGGCAATTTTTTGATGCCGTTCACGCCACATTAAGCCATTTTGCTAAAATTTGGCGATAAATTATTGTTTTGATGAAACTGACTGGATATTAAATCTGTTCCAATTAGTATCCCCCATTGCCATAGGAAGCTTTTAGTTTTTTGAAGAAATTTTAATTCATTCATCAAAACATGCATTTGCGTGCTTTTGCCAGTGTTAAGGAAACAAATGTTAAAAATTTGTTTTATTTGATTAGGTGACTCCAAAAAAACGTTTTTCACTCCCGCTTTTATTTCGTTGTATACGCACTTTCTAATTTGAAAGCACATTAATATGTAGGATTTATTCTATTAAAATTCATATTTATAACAAAGCGAAATTTTAAAGAATATATTTCATATGAATCGTTTAATAATCTAAAAGAATTTAAAATCTGAGTGAACAAACTGGTTCCCAAAGACAGCCAGTTTTGATAAATTTCACTGTTCAAAGCTCTTCCAAAAAAGGCATTTTTGCAATTATATCTATCTTTATGAACGCGTTAATACAAAAACACAACTATGTAGAATGTTGAAATTTTGCATACGGACATATCAAATTGTAGATTTCTTTTGTAATTCTTAGGGAAATCCATCCACGGGATATTTATCCGCCAGAAATCCATTAAACGACACTCTTCCCCCTTTCAAAGCATGGCTCCGACAAGAGGCCTTTGCTCTCTTAATTTGTTTTTCTCGTCAGCTGCTATTTGGTTCAAGCTTCACTTTCCCTGAATGGGACTCATCTGCTTTAATTCACATTCCTTTTCTTTCATTAGAAGTTGCCCATTGACCATTGAGAAAAAGGAAATAGCGATTTTTCTAAAATATTATTCAGTCAATTACAATGAAAAATTTGCTCACTATTTGAGCATAAATCTGTTCTTTTTTAGAAATATTATAAATATATAGATATAGATACAGACAGACAGACAGATAGATAGATAGACAGACAGAGAGAGAGAGAGAGAGATTTAAAATTTTGGAAGTAGATTGCAGTTCGAAGACATTGACGAAGACTTTTCATTTTTTAAGTTCGTTTTATTCTTCCTCCGGAGGCAGACATGGCAAAAAAAGGGGATAAATTAATTTTCCCTCGTGTTATATAGCTTATTTCGATAAGAAAAATATTGTTTACAGTGCAAATATATTATTAAGATTCGGTGAGGGATTTCAGACATGCCAAACCCAAGTGAGGGAAACAACGTAAGGATTTTTCAAAAAGAATATGCTTATTGGACATTTTTCTAGCCCTGCATGCGGAGAGTTTGAAAAGTTGGCTTTTATCTGATTCAGCAATTTGATAAAGCGTCTCTTGAATAAATTAAACAGTGAAATGGAATCGGATCAGAAAATAAGAGAGAGAGATAATAAATATCTATATTAGATAATAAATATGCATAAAGAAAGAATACTCCTCGATCCCAACAAATGTAACCCATGGGAGATTAGGGGGAAAGTCTATTAGAATGTTAATAAAGGAGATAAGACTACTCTATAGTCATCATACAGCCATTACCAAACACTAGAAGACCATCATTAAATTTGCTGACATCGTCTTCAACATACTCTTTTAAGCATATTATTAAAATAATGTATGCTTTTATGCAATCATCGCTCTTTATTTCTTTCATTTGATGATAGTACAGGTGTTTGCATTACCCTATGATCGATGGCCTCGGCTAAACCACTGACCCATAATTGTGTCAATAAGTGACAATTTTTGTATCTTTAGGAGGCTCTTTATTGAAAAAGGAAATCACACCTGTGTTCACACCTGTAATTAATAAAAATGCCGAAAGGACCAGATTCGAAGAATAATTATAACTTACTTGGAGCTTAATTACGTGTACAAAATTTCGATATTAATTAAAGGAAGATAAATTATTTGTCTTGTTAACTGAAATTATTACTTATTGACTTTTCTCATTTGACAGGTAAGTGTTCTAGTTTACTTGTTAAGTTTACTAGTTGGCATAATGTTTACTAGTTTCACATTGTTTATTAAATTTTCTTGCTTACATAATATTTAAATGTTACATTTATTTTTTAATTATTTTTTATTTGTTTTTTACATTATGTCTTACCTTTATTTGTTTTACATTACTTGTTATATTTATTTATTGTTGTATATTTGCTACATTCATTTATACATTTGTTTACACATTGCTTTACATTACTTGTTACAGTTCCTTGTTTGTATATTGTTTTGTTTTATATTATTTATTACAATATTAGCTTACATACTTATTTGTTTTACATTATTTGTTAAATTTACTTGTTTGCAAATACGCATATTTGCTTAATATTACTTGCTACATTTACTTATTTTTATATATTCGTTACACTAATTTATATTTATATATTTGCTACATTTATTTACGTATTTTTTATTTGTTTTACATTATTTGTTGTATTTACTTGTTTATATAATGGTGAAAAACTACAAAATTTTTATTATATAAATAAATGTTGAAATTAATTCTAGTTATTGAAAATATGAATTTTTAATAATTAAATTTATTTTAATAATTTTGAATGTTTAAAGTATTTTATAATTTTTTATTAAATTTTTAATTTGTCGAATTTACTTGTTTACAAATACTTATACTTATTTTATATTATTTGCTACATTTATTTATATTTATATATTTGCTACATTTATTTACACATTGTTTTACATTATTTGTTATATTTACTTGTTTACATAATAGTGAAGAGCTACGAAATTTTTATTATGTCAATAAGGGTTGAAATTAATTCTAGCTATTGAAAATATTATTTTTTCAACAATTAATTTTCCCTCATATCATTAGATTTGTTTTATCATATATAAGGAGAAAGCGTTATAATCATCAAAATATTTTAACTAGAGGTTTTGACGAATTTTTATGTTTCAGACTTGTTTGAAATCCGAAAAACACATTTTTAAAATTATGTCAAAATTGATTTTTTTGCATGATTGCTCCAAACCCCTTTGATCTAAACGGATGAAAATTGGTATCTGTACATTGGTACATCTCGAATTCGGTTTTGCAGATTTTATCCGAATTTACTATCGGAATATAAATTAGCGGTAATTAAGAAAAAAAATACAGCCAAAGAGATAAAATTTAGTATGTAGTGTTATATAAAATATAGATCTGTTAGAAATTCAAACCAAATCCTTCATCAGGTCTAACAATTGGCATTTCGTACATAAGCATGCAATTAATTGCGTTAACTTAAAAAAGGCAAGAAATTATATAAATGAAATTTAGTATGTGATTTTTTTTTATAAATTTGAAGTTTTGAGTCAAATTTTGATTTAAATCGATAATTCAAAGGACATCAAAAAGGCATATTTGGTGTCCTTATATAAATGAAATTGATTCTTTTTACTAAATTTGAAGTTTTAAGTCAAATTTTGATTTAAATCGACGAGGAAAAGGATGTCCAAAGGTATTCGATGTCTTTATATAAATAACACTTAGTATGTGAATCTTTTTACTAAATTTGTTTTGTATCTAATTTTTGTTTAAGTCGATAAGAAAAAGGACGTCCAAAAGAATGAATAAATGAAATGTATCAAAGAAGTCCACGCAGTAAAAAAAGATTATGACACGTGAGTTTCTAACTCGTACTCTCGGCTCTAGATGGCACTACTGGAAAAACAAAAAGTGCACAATTCGGATTAAACTGCAATGTCTTTTTAGTCAGAGGGCTTGCCAATGGCAAACACCAACAGCAAAATTATAAATAGAATACAGAAATAAGGACATCTTATGGAAGGGTAATGTATGGGTTTGGTTTAGTTTTAATGGGTCTCATAAATCTCCATTCCGTTCAGATGATAAAAATAACACTTGACTGGCATTTCCTCATAAAAAATTCTACATGATCAAACATTTGATCATGACGACAGTGCATGATATTTTCATACAGGACAGATCTTTAGCGAAGTCGAGTACCGGATATGAAATCTTTTGGCTTCGAAACTGAGATCTTCCCATTAGGTTGAAACTGAAATTAAGAGAGAAAACTAAAAGCAGAATACTCTCACATGCATCATTTCAAAGAATAAAAATAAATGGATGAAAATGGAGATTCTTGAGCAAAAGAAAGAAAACATTGATGAAAGAAAAATAAAGTGAACGTAGAAAAGTAAAATTCCATCAAGAAAAATAACTACTGGTACAGAAATCTAAATAAAATTCTTTACAATCTACAGAAACACAAACACACTTTGTTCGAAAATCTTTCTTCTGACTCGTGCAGATAATATCTGCCTTATTGTTTCAAAAGAACGAATTCGAAAGTTTTTTTTTTGTTGTTGTTGTTGTTTTTTCAATGAAATCGTGATAAAAATCTTCGAGTGCAAGATAATAAAAACATTTTAAACTGAATAAAACTTAAACATTGCTAAGAAAACACGACTTGATTTTTCAAACCAGATTTGAATAGAGTTTTCATTTCAATTATTTAAGCAGATATTATTCAAATTTTCAGATTTCTCTATTTTATTTTTGAATGGTTATAAATCTCGAGATGAGATTAATTATTATTTTCAAGTTTATTATTTTGAAATGGCAATAGTTTTCCGTTTCTATTATATAGGGTGTAGGAAGGGAAAATACAGTAATTGAAAAATAAATTAAATTCGAGATTTTGATGGATCTCCATGTTTTGGATATTTGTCTCCAAAAAAAAAAAAAAAAAAAAAAAAAAAAACAGTTCAGAGAATTTTTTGCTATTTGTTATCAAGATAAGTCAAAATCGAAATGAGCTGGTTGAATGGAATTAGATATGAGATCTTTAAATCAAATTGTTGAATTCAATAACAATTTGGAGATAAAACATCATTCAGGAATCAGATCGTGCGTTTTCATGTGAACCCAGTCACGCAAGATAGCAATGTGCAAGACAATAGCTGCTAATCTAATAGTTCTCGTCAAGGTGGTTCTTATATTCTGTACGGTGCATGTTGCACCACTGATGACATCATGATAATCAAGTGAGTGTTCTGGACCGAAATTGACAAAGGCTCATATTCGATTATTTTTGTATATGTTTTTATATTAGTTAAGAAATGTTTTCCATGTATTCATTTAATGTTGTTTCATAATATGTATTTGTTAAAAATTTAAACAGATGGTTGCTTTCCTCCTCATATCACAAATGGTATTATCACTCCAAAATTATAAATAACATACTAATGAATGACTTAACAATCTAGTTATTTATAATGCCTAGCTTTTTTATTTATTATAAATACCAAGATTATTATAATTTATATTACTTACTTAATATAAATACATATTATAAATAATAAATATACATGTATTATAAATAACAATTTATTATAATTTTACGAACTTAATTTATAAGAATGAAATGACATCTTGTATATTTATAAATATACTACATTTATAGTATATAATTGCCGAAAATTTGTTTACGAATATTAATTAGTGGGAGACCTTTTGCTTTTGTAACATTTCTTTGAAAATCAGGAAAGTTCAACCCACTGTAATGCTGATATCTTTCCTAAACTTAACGTACCCTACTGAAATTGCAAAGTAAGTTGGTCTATAGATCTGGCTTTCAAATTTTGAAAATAAATTATACTAGATTTTGCGTATGTTTAGTTAAAATTCATTCACTAAGATACTCATAACTCCTCGGATGCTTATGGAATGAAATTTAACTAGTGTCCGGAAATTTTTAATCATGTAATAAATATTTCATCTATTCATTATGAATTACTTTCAAAATTAGAAACTTCGAATTCTTTTGGACACAAAAATAAATTTACAATCGTAATTGTATTAAAAAAATTTCATGAAACCTTCTTAAACGTAATTTTGATCATAAATATTTAAACCTTTGAAAGTTTTTTAACGTACAATACTGAACATTTTTTCATTAAACCTTACTGAACGTTTAAACCTTTGAAAATTTTTAACCTACAATACTGTGTAATAACGTAAATTTTTTCATTAAACCTTATTGAACGTTTAAAACTTTGAAAGTTTTTTAGCTTACAATACTGTACATTTTTGTCAGTAAACTTTATTGAAAGTTCAAACCTTTGAAAATTTTTAATATACAATACTGAGCATATTTTCATTAAACCTTATTGAACGTTTAAACCTTTAAAAGTTTTTTAATATACTGTACAATACTCAACATATTTTCATTAAACCTTATTGAACGTTTCAACCTTTGAAAGTGTTTTAATATACTGAACATATTCTCATTAAACCTTATTGAACGTTTAAACTTTTGAATGTTTTCTATCATACAATAGTAAACATACTTTCATTAAACCTAATTGGACTTTCTTTTGACATTGAACATTTAAACCTTTGAACGCTTTTTAATACATAATATTGAACATTCTTTCGTTAAACCTTATTGAACGTTCTTCCGATATTCAACGTTTAAACCTTCGAACACCTTTTAACATGAGATATTGAACTTTCGTTCGTTCTTTTACACGTCATGGTTATTCAGTCTTAGATTCACTACTAAATATGAATACAGTAACACTCCCAAATTTTTTTTTTGCTGTTCCAAAACCGAGACAATTTTGCTTCTTTGCGACAGGGAAGAAACAAAGATGTCCGGTTTCTTGGCAGGAAGGTCGTCTGGAAGAAGAGAGGTCAAATGCAAATGGAAGCTTAAGGATTATCTTCTGGAAAGGATCGGTTTGCACTGTATTGTAATATATTTTATTTATCAACCTGAACTTCGTACCCGTGGAAAAAATAAGATGAGTTGAGGGGCAACATATGGAAATATGTTTAACCTTTTCTGATAATAAGCGGTCACGACTTGGAATTTATTATTTATCAGGTAATCCAGAAATATGATTCGGGAAAACAGCAAAAAAAGTGCAATAACCAAAGATGAAAACATACGGAAGTAGAGAGAGTTCATGGTCAAGATGTATATCAAACAAGTGCGCTAATACTGCGTTAATATTGTGTTTGTTAAAATAATTAGTTTATTATATTTGTTTACATTTGTAATCTCATAACCCAGCACTTCAGGGGAAATAAACTGGAAATGGTAACAAAACCTTTGGCATATTCCTTAATAAATGTATTATATTCTGCCATTTCTAACATAACAAATGTGTGCCTTAGAGCAAGTCCGTGAGAACTATAAATGTTTAGATTTTTATTTTCTGAATCTCGTTCATGAGCATTTGTTCTTCATAGCTATGCTTGAAGTATGTGCTAGTCGTGTTGATAATTCAGGATGTTTTTATTACTAGATATTTCATAGATTTTCTTCAATTAGTTTATTTTCCCAATCATCATTATCTTTAGATTCGTCTTTTCCAAAATAGTCACCAGTATGTTCTTAGTAGTAGGGTATTCGGCCATAAGTAAGTCCCGTACGTATGGATGAAGAAATTTCTTGAATTTAATACTAACAATCCTCATTGAATTAAGTATTTATTCCTTTCATTAATTATATAATCATATTAATATAAAGAAATTTTAATTTATTTAGAAATTATTCATGTATAAAATTTATTCTATATATAAAATATGCGATGTATAGAAATTTTATTCTATACATGCCGAAACTGTTTTTCTAATGAAAATTCAAAATTCCTGCAATATATAACGGCTCGACTATATTTTAGTGCATTTTTCGTTATCAACTTTTACCTACAATAATAAAGGAATATGCAAGAAGAAAACAGACAGTCTGATTTAGAATTACCGAATTCTTTACATATATACTTTGGATGTTGGAAACATGAACTTCGGAGGCAATGATAGAAATTTTTATTCCAGTTTTAATTAACTAAAAATTAAGTGAGGGTTTGAAGTTTTTCCACGATAACCCGGAAAACTATTATCATACAAAGATGATTTTTACAACATGTTAAATTTTAGTTTCAATCGGCCGTAAGATGGTGTTCAAAATACTTATTTAATTTCCATGTACTTGTATAACTGCAAGCCAGGAATAAAACATCAAAGATCTCATACTAGATTCAGTAAAAATGTTAGATTCACACCAATTTTATGGGCTATTCATCGCTAATGTCATGCAAGACTTTCGAAGTTTTAGCCGTCAGCAATTTTTATGCGAGGATATATGATCTACCCTCTTTATTAAAGAATATGTAATCAATACTTCTGCTTAGCGGATCGATGCCATGTGGGACATTTGATGGGGCCGTAGAAAATCCAAACCCATCTAAAATGAAGGAACACACTTCATTTGACTATACTAGACACTTGCAAACATCAAAGAGTTCTCTTGAGAAAACACATATTGGTCCAGATAAAAACATTACATGTTAAATTGTGGAATATTAAAAATGCATTTAATGTACGTTAACTTTTTCCACTAGAAGAGAATTAAAGACAAGAGCTTTGACAAAAAGTCCTTAACACTTTCACAACCGCATGTTTGAGCAGGGAAACTTTTCCAGTGGTTGGTGGTAATATTTTGGAAGATAATAATAATATAATCAGCAAATAACGACTGGCCTACCAATGACACCACATGATTGTCACCGGTATACAACGACTGGCCTGCCCATGACACAACATTGGTGTCAAAAATTCCAGTCATCAAATCTTCTGTGCCCTTAAGAGTTCTTCGACTTCAAGCGACATCCAATTTCTTGACCATCTGATTCTAAGTTCTCGCCATAGTGCACATTGCCCAGTCTTTCATCACATGATTTACAGAGCCTTCTTTGATTATTAAAGAATATAAAGTGATTTTGGGGAATATCGCTCCTAAAAATTATAAAATTAATTCTGTTCAACAAATGGCCACTCTTCTTGTGATCAATGGCCAACAGGTCATTCCCTGTAACTGACAGGAGGTGTAAAAGAAATACTAGTGGAATTCCAGCATAAAAATCTATTTGGTAAAAATATATAATTATAATATTGAGAAATCAATTTTAAATGCTTGGGATTAAATTCTGGGTTGATCAATCGCGTGTAATGATATGCTTTATAAACTTTCCTTCCGGTTCCATAATAATTTGTTTACTACAATAGAACATCTCATTTTGCAAATGGTAGACCACATGTATTCAAAAACAAAATGCTGTTCCGGCTGCACCTTCTAGGTGGAGAATATAAAACTCAACTCTGATGGAGTTCTCAATGTCCACTTTTTTCAAAAGTCAATACCCCCTTTAAAAAGCAGACGATCCAATGAATCAGGCGGGATCGAGCAAGTGTGTGTGCACTGGCAGAGAACGCGGAAGTGGCCGAACCGTTAGGAACACCACAAAAGATTTTTGGGCGCGCTTTCGAACGGGATGGCATTCCAACGGGCAGAACAGATATGGGCGTTGTGAACAAGCAAATCGTGGCTCTAGTGTCAGTTAAAAGCGGACTGATTAAGCGCTCTAACGTTTCTCCGGTCATTAACATCCTGAGGACTGCCCGAATGAAAAATGCGTCCCGTGTTTGTTTGGTAGAGCTTCCTTGATTGGCTAGTTCTGTTGACAGATAAATCAAAGTTCAGATGACACACATCAAAAAGACGTCATTAATAAATGCCAACATGCATAAAACATATATCTGCAGTATACAGAAATGCCATAAAAATGCGTATTCCAAAAAAATAATTATTGCATATATAATATCTATAAACGTTGTATAATTATTGCATACATATATCTATAGAGCCAACCATCCCTCCACCACTGAAGGAAGCAGTATCGAAAAATATGAAATCTATATTGTTGGATAATTATTGCATACATATAACACCTATACACAATTGATAATTATTTTGCACATATAACATCGATACACAATAGATAAATATTGCATACACATAACATCGATATATCTTAAATAATTATCGCATATGTGTAACATATACAGAGCTGACCACCTCTCCACCACTGAACAAAGCAGTATCAAAAAGTGTAAAATCAATATTGTTGAATAATAATTGTATACATATAACACAATTAAACATTAGATATTGCTTTATATAGCATCTTTACACATAGGATGTTTTGTATACACATAGCACTTATGCATGTGGAATAATTATTGCATATATATAATATCTATTCTGCGAACCATATCACCACCACCGAGGGAAGCAATATCGAAAAATACAACACATATACTGTGGGATAATTATTGCATACATATAATAATATCAATATACTTGGATAATCATTGCACACATATATCAATGTACTTTAGATAATTATTGCATATGTATAACATCTACCTAAATTTTTTACGGTCCTTAAAAGTGCACATTTCGAAAAATTTCTTTTAATAATTTTAGTAAAAGCTTAATGGTCAAATTCTCCTAGTTCCTACTTTGTTGTCCTAGTTCCTAAATTGTCCAAGATCCTAGTTTCATAATTCGACACTTTCTTAACTTTACAACTTATTATTTATTTATTTGGATGTATTTTTTTATTTAATTAAGTTTGTAAAAATACAAATGTCTTTATTTATTAGCCGTCTATGATAATCAGCTGGCCAGCTTAGAATACCAGTTTAATTTAATTATATTTAAATCGTTAAAACGTAATTTTATGTCAGTGATTCCATCAAAATGTCAGATATTAAAATCTTGTCATTTTAATAGCTTTACTTGTGTTCTTTTCATTATGTACATGAGCTTTTCCAATGGAGGTCAATTTCATGTCATGGTGCTATTAAAAATTCAATTGCCCTATTCCACTCTAATCTTCTTGGTATTGAAAATTGGCTTTTTTAATCATCTTTTAAACTACCCAGATATTAAACAAAAATCTCTTTCCTTAGCTTTTAACAATGGAAAGAAAATCATTCATTTTTCATCGTTTCGTCAGATGATTAATCATTATCTGATGAAACAATGAAAGTGGTTTGAATTTCAGCACAATAATATAATGCATCGTTAGAAACATATTTAAGAAATTGTTTTAGTTGCCAAAAAAATTCACATTACTAGAGGTAATTTTTTTTTACTAAGAGAAAATAGGAAACCTGATCCACCAATTGATAAATATTTGAATTTTCTCATCAATTACGTTGAAACGTAATCATGATTGTACATATCGTTTGATAATAAAATCATTTTACATTCAATTAGTCCTTTTATAAACTATTAGAGCTTAAAGAACAAACATTGACGTCAATAATAATTGACATTAATTTCTAATTAAAATAATTTGACATTAATTTCTAATGTCAGTAACAGCAATTTATAACTGAGTGTGGATTTCCTTGAGTGTGAACTAGGAATACAGAAAATAAAATTGTTTAAATTCCATAGTCTTATAAAACTCTGTAGACATAACTTGATTATTAGCGAGTGTAGAATTGTCAAATATTGGAAATTTCATGAGATTTATTACTTATTGATTATTATTAAAATTTTATAGTATTAATTATTAATAATAACAAACTTGAAAATAGCTGCTCACACTAACAATTTCTTTTTGCATCAAAACAATACTTTTCCGAATAGAGTAACTCTGTTAATTGTCTCATTACAGCTTGTCCGTAAATGATTATCATGGAGAAAAAAACTGGCTGCTATCAGGTATTATGTGATCACGATAGTTTGTTAGGGTGGAATGATCAGTTTGTTCTCTCTTTGAAAATATTGCGGCTGATGATGGTTTTAACAGGAATGATAAAGCCAAGGTTTCTGAAGTTGTTTGAGGAAGAAGAATATTAATTTAAGAAACATGGAATACATTATTATTGTCAGATTATTACCTATTTATTACTAAATAAGATTATTACTGAATAAAAATGCTACAGATTATTATCGAATAAGAAGGTTACAGATTATTACTGAATGTTACAAAGTGTTACTGAATAAGATTAGTACAGATTATTACTGAATAAGAAATTTGCGGGTTAATGCTGAATAAGATTATTACAAATCATTATTGAATAAGATAATTGCAAATTATTACTGAATAAGGAGGTTACAGATTATTACTGGATATGATTATTACAGCTTATTACTGAATAAGAATATTACAAATTATTACTGAATAATAAAGTTACAGAATATTACTGAATAATAAGGTTACAGAATATTAATGATTATTTCACATTATTACTGAATAAGAAAATTGCAGGCTATAGCTGAATAAGATTATTACTATTATTTAATAAGATTATTACAGATTATTTCTTAAACAGATTATTACTAATTATTCTAGATTATTATCTTGATGGATTTGTAATGATTACATGATTAAAACGCTAAATATGTATTTATAATAAATAAACTTATCAATAAAATTTCGGACAAAGCCTTAGAGTCAAAAAGATAGAGGGCATATGTATACTTTTAATTGAACACGCTTTCTTAATTCAGAACGGTTAAATGGAAATTTGAAAAAAAATTTATAGCACTAATATTTTCTGTACTGTAGTTGCTAAAATTAATAGAACAATACTTCTTAAAGCTAAAAAATTATGCACTAAATGTAATGCTTAAAATGCTATAACACAAGACTATACCATGCAATGCAATACAAGCATTTGTTAAAATTTCCTTTGATTATGAAATCACAGTAATTAATTCCATTTTATATTTTGAAGATCGTCATCTGATTGAAAACGCCACCTTATGATGATTTTCTTATATTATTAGGTAGCTCATATATGAATATTTTTAATGCAATATTCCCAATTTACGTTTTATTGATTCAGAATAGTAAAAAAGGAAATTTGAGAAAATTTTCATTTCAATACTCATCTTTTCTCAATTATAACAGTCAAAGAAAAGATAACATATCTGTTAAGACTCAAAAAGTGTGCGCAGAATGCAGTTCTTAAAATACTGTAAGACAGAAAAATGTGCACTATGCAGTTTAGTGCAAGTATTTATTAAAATTTCTTTTGACTGTATAATTTCTTTTGACTTTTATTTGACTGTTTTGACTTTTGAAATAATAGAAGTACATTCAATTTTTTATGTTTTGAAGATATTCAAATGGTTAAAAATACCACATTGTGTTTAATAATTTCTAATATTATTAGATGAATATGGATAGTAAGATAAAAAAAAAATAGTAACCAAACTATACACCCACTTAAGGTTATATCATATTCACAATTTAAAAAATGCAATAATATAATAATACTATACAACAAAACTCATTTATCATACCAAGGATGTGAAACCAATTAAAAATTTTCTTTATCAAAATTATATCTATTCTGCTTTTAATTTTGCATGCTTAGTCTTTGTTTCTTTTCGAACTTATTAACCACAACTATTCCTAATTAAACATTTTATAGAGGAAGGCAGACTGCTTTTATATTTTTAAGGTCACCAACTGGTTAAAAATACCGCATTATGAGGAATTTTTAATACCATTATATGAATATGGATGGTAAGATAAAAAAAAAGTTGTAACCAAACTATACACCTACTTAACAGTGAAACAATATAAAAATATTATATCAGAATTCATTTATCATAGCATGGATATGAACCCAATTAAAAATTTTCTTTATCAAAATCTATCTTTTAAAAAAAAATCCCGTGCTTAGACTTTGCTCTTTTCGAGCCTATTAACTATAACTATTTCCCATCAAACATTTTGTGGTTCACGACAAATGGTCAAGTATGAGATCCATGCATAATTGAATATTACCGCCTCATTCATAAATATTCCTACACGGATATCCGACAACATAGGGAAAAGATAATTGGGCCCCTCTTCTTTTTTGGGGTTGAACTACTTTTGTTATAGTCAGCGACCTTGAACTTGGAAGCTAATTAAATTTAGGGCGTAGAATCTGGAAAGACAGGTAAGATTTAATGTTTCCGCCAGTAGTTGTATCTTTTAGTCTATGCATTCTCATAAATTACTTCATAATTATTTGCCGTAGATGATATGAACAAATCAACAGATGACCCTAAATTATACCGATTACAGAGATGGATAATTTATATACATATCTTTGTGGTGTATATTCAGTTTTTGGTATGGCCTCTTAATGATCCGAGGTTTCCTGAAGTTAATCATGTATATTTTTATTCATAAATTTCTGTGAAATTTTTTTATTCTAAATATATACAAATTATTCTGAAGTTAACTATAATGAAAAAGATAAACGAATTCACCTTAGTACAGTAATCATTTTTCAACTAAGGGAAGATGTATAAATTGCTTTGGTTTAAAATTAGTTTAGTAGTGAATTTAGTCTTGCGGAAATGTTTTGAAAACATTTTCTTTTCATTAATCAAAAATGAAGCTCGGATTTGTCTTCCAGATAATGAAAATAACTCAAAAGACTACCAGAAGGTAGCTCATATTTCTCATAATATTATTTAAAAAATAAAATTATTAGAATTAAGGGTATTTAGTCATTATGTTAGACAAAAGAGTTTTAGTTTTTTTGAAAGACTATAGATAAATAGTAAAATAACTTGTCAGATTAGCACAAAATGTATGAAATCACCACAATATTGTTCGATATTCTGAATGCTATCCAATATGGTAAAGATATTACAATGTTGCTGGCGATTTAATGCAAATATGATGAGGCATTTTTGATGTAATACTTTATATATAAAGTTTTAGTTTTCTTAGGAAATATCGAATGAAAGCCTTAAAATGAAAAGAAACCTCAAATATTTATAGGAGGGTGAGAACTGGAAACGGTATTTAACGTGTAACTGACCTATAATTAAAACGACAAAAAAAAAAAAAGAGAACAAAATTGGACTTTGACATATCAGCAAATATATCCACCAAATCCTAATCATTGTACAATTTATTTAATTGGGATTCGTGAGATTGGTATTTTTAATTAATGTGAAAATTTGAGTCTTCAAAATACAATTTTACTTGCTTATAAAAATAGATTTTAATTTTAATTTTTGGTGCATAAATATGATGCCACCCAGTTTTAATAGAGGATCTTGACAGTATACTTGCCAGCATATAAATCCCGAAAGGTGAATTTGAAAGGCTTGACAACAACTTAAAAAATATGATCTCTGACTAGTATATAAATATTGTTTCAGCATAAAAAACATGCTTCATGAACAAAAGCATTTGCAGTAATTTGTGTTATATTCCATTTATAAAGAAAATAGCAACAGAAACAAAAAAATTAAACAGTTAGTAGTTAAAATTAAAGCAATTAGTAATTAAAATATACTTAGTTACTTAAATAAATGTATTGGCAAATCATTACTTTCATTTATTATTTTTTCATTACTTAAATAATCAGTCATTACTATTTTATATCAATTTCTAGAAAGTAATTTTTTATGTTTTATTTGTTAGAAGTTTATAATTTTTGCATAACTTATCATATTAATTAAAATTATATGGCTAATGTTAAAAATTACGGCTAATTACGGCTAATGTTTAAAAAAAATTTACTTTAATATATATTCTAAGGAAAAAATAACCCAAAAAATATCATAAAACATACCATCATAAAAAACTAAACTAAAAAGGATTAATCTTGAATAAATCCTTAGCATTCTAATAAAGTTTTAAAAATTATAATGTGAAATTAATTAAAAGTAATTAGTAATTAAAATATACGTTTCAATATGTGCGAAACCTAAGACCTCAAAATGCTTAAATGTCTTCAAAATAAAAGAGCTTTAAGCTTAAAGAGCCATCTAGCGAAAAGATTTAATGATTGAAAAAGAATCAAAAGCTTTCACTATGTTCAAAATGAGATGGTTATATTTTGACTAGGTATTATTATTGTATTACCACTTATAGGTATCCCTTTGAAAACGTTCTTTAAAATGCTTTTCAATGTTCTTTTTATTGAAAAAGAAAATAATTTGTAATACTATATGATGAGTTTAAACATTTGTTCAAGTTCAAAGTAATAATTTAATCTTCGTTAATTCCTTATATCAATTAAAAACAAGGTTTTTGAAAATAGAAATCCAAAACTAATATCAGTCATGAAATAATGATGACATGTATGAATATTTTTATCTATCTTGACTTTTTAGAATACTATACTATACTATAAGTAAAATTTAAAAAAATAATTAAGAAAAACAGAAAAATAAAAATTACTAAATAAATAAATTCGAAGCTCCTAAATCGAGTTCCAAAACTAATATTTGTCATGGAATAGCGATGACATGTATGAATATTTTCGCCTACTCTAACTTATTAGCACAATATAGCATAGAAAAAATTAAACAAAAAATAATAATAGTAAGAAAAAACACAATTACTAAATAAGTATTAAATTTGAATCGCCCAAATACTATTTTAAAGATATTGAACAAAACAATTAACGTTTCTTAATTAAAAAACAAACAAAAAATACTCAGAAAATCAGCAATGCAAGAACACATTTCTACCTGCATATCCTGTACTATAAGAATAATCGAAAATGACAAATTTGTGTTTAATTTATAATCAAAAGCAATCTTCAATTTTAGTACCACCTTCTTCCTGTATTTCTAATATTTATAAAATAAAACTTCCTTTACTTGCATTTAAATGGGAGAAAAAATAAAAATAATTAGATAACCAAAACCTTATGGTTAACAAGATAGAACGCCTTTTTTAATTTCAAATTCTATTATCAGGAAATTCAACGGCAGTCAAATATACCACAATCAACTCAAAGAATTTAACTCTTACTAACATAATAAATTGAATAGTCTTAAGAGAAGTTGGAAAATAAAATTTAATCCAATTTGCAATGCTTTCACGGAACGATAGTATAACAGCCTTAATGTTTCTGTAATAGGATAATAATACGATTACTTCGTATACAGTAGTAAAGTGTAAATGCACTCTGAAATTGCAAAGTGACTGGAATATTAAACAGATATTGTCATTCTTTAATCGAATGCAGTGACACGGATACACCATTCTAAGACACACTACTTAGAATATTTGAATATCTTTTAATGTTGCCACTCATGATTATTACACGAGCAAACGATTATGTTTTTCCCTCTCTATTTGAAAACGATTTTCTTAGTTGTATATAGGTTAAATAAATTAATTCGAAATAACAGTTCATTTGAAACAGGAAGGAAAACACGCTCTGCAAAAGAAATGAAAGTTTTACCATTTAAGGCTATTGTATTTTTAACAAAAATCTTAAGAGGACAATTGTATTTAAAAGAATTAAAGAGATTTGTAGGTTCCTTTCAAATTTTAACTTGATTACAGTGACAAGGAATTGATTGATGAAAATTTTAGAATTGTCTGGTTCAATTTATATGCAAAGAAGCTCTTATTTCTGAAAACTTTCTACAGAATTTAAATTTTTTTAAATCATCTAAATGTAAAATTAGAAGAAGGTTATATTTATATTTAATGGATATAAATATAATCCGATTTTTAATATGCACTTTTATTGTTGTACAAAACAGCAGAAATGAATTAATTTTAAATAATTCTTACTCTTCGATATCAAAAACAATTTTTATCAAAATGAATAAAATAAGATCACTGGTACAGATTAATTTAAAGTTATATTAATTGATTAATTAACATTAATAAAAATTTGAAAATAATAAAGTTAAAAAATTATTGCCAAATAATATTGTATTTTCAAAGTTAAATGTTTTTTAACTTTAATAATACTTAACATATTATTGTATTTTTGGGCCAATTTAAATTTTTTTAAACCAGCTTTTCATTGACCTCAGTTTCACTTCCATAATTTTTTAAAAATTTTAGTAGATTTTTCAAATGTATTTTTAAATAAAATTTTGAAGCAATTTTTTAAACTTATAACAAGAGTAGTAAACTAATAAAAATAGCGGGAAAAGTATATTAATATTTTAAATGCTCTTGGGTCATTAAAAAATAGTAATTAATTTTTCATAAATTTATTGTTAATTTATTCTTTAGAATATTTATAAACATTATTATAATATTCTTACTCTATTATTTCTGTAAATCACATGATGACAAATAAACTATCCGAAAATATAGCAACCGAATCAAATTTAAAACTTTAACATGCTACGATTTTTTTTCTTTTCCTCTAGAAGAAACTTGTCGATTTATGAAAATCACAAAAATTGGAAAGATGGTATTGTAAAAGTATGCGTCTAGGTATAGAATCAGTCTACCGAATTTCGAAATAAACAACTGTTGTACTAAAACCTGTAACCTACGTAATGCATTAAAGTAATGGAAAATGTAGACTATTATAAGATAATGTTTTTATTTATATATATAATTGGCAATTCACTGAATCTTTCTTTCTGTGTTGATTCTTATGAGAAATTACGGCATGCTTCATGTGCAAGATGACTCAGTGTTTGCTGTAAATTATGAGCATGTCTGTATTCATTCGAATAACGTGTTATAAAAGAAAGCGAAATTCCAAGTAAACAGCAAAAAGAAATAGTATTATTAAAGCATAAAGTGATCTTGGAACGACGATTTCGGAAAGCATTAAGCCAATTTTTTTAAATATAATTTTATTTAAATTGTTTTTTATGAAATGTAATCTTTTGTTTCTACCATAATGTAAAAGCACACTAATTTTGTTTAAATTTACTTTAATATCGAAACAGAAATATTTTTTCTCAATGGTAAGAACTGGTTTTTATTTCTTTATGAAAAAAACTTCAACTGATTTTTTATTCAAAATGTCGAATAGTTCAAGAAATATTAAGCTAAGTTTCTTGCAAACAGTGTAAATATTTTATAACGTAATTTGAAATAATTTTTAAAATGCCAAGAAACCTTTGTCGACCTGATGATTATTTTAAAAATTTATGAAATTGGAAAAAACAGAAAAATTTTGTTAAATAAATTTAAATTATTTGAAAAATGTATTTAAATTTTTATATAATTTGCCATTTTGAATAATTATAATAATCGCAATAGTAACTAGGATACATTAGTAAATTATAGTCAAATAATAGTATTATGTAATAAGCAACAATTATAATGATCTATTCAAGGCTAAATCAAATGTAAATGAATGAAATCACGTTTTGTCTTTTTTATTGTAGTTTTCCTTCGCCTTTAACGATTTTTCGTTATCTTTAATTTGTTTCATGTTTGCTATGAATGAAATATTGCTCAATTTATTCACTCACTCACTCCTTGATGTACTAAATTTATGTATTATTTTTATAAACTTCTTCTTCTTGCATACAGCCGACCACCCCGCCACCACTGAATGTAGCAGTATCGACAGGATTTGTTGTGGTCGACTGCTGACTAAGTATTGTCCAGTCTTACATTAACCGAACAGTCAAACTAACATTCCTTTCGGGATAGTCAATAGCTGTCTTTCTCCCCATCTGCACTCGCTCAAACAGTTGGAATGAAACTATCCATCTTTAACATCATATCCTTCAGAGTTTTGAGATGACCTGGTACCATCAGCACTGTACTTAAATCATTATTGACAATCTTCAGGTTTTTCCTTAACTCTGAGATCTCCATACATTCCGTTAAATAGTGGTAAACTGTACCCATTTCCCCACAAATGCATTTATTTTCCAGCGTTCTTCCCAATCTTTGGAAATATGCAGGAAATCTCCCATGTCCAGATATTATTTGGATTATAAGTGGATGGTATCTTCTTATTTTAATTTCTGGATTAGGAATAAAGTCAAAAGTTGCTCTTCCTTTTTTGGACACATACCATCCGTCAAGCCATTGCAGTTTTATTTCTTCTCTCAATTCCCCTTTTAAAACACCACTTGATTTGGGGACAACAATATCAATATTATCTTTCTGTGTTGCCAACTTCGTATAGCGACCCGCCTTATTTTTATAATCTATATCTTTTGGGCAACAGACTACTTAAAAGTTTTCAGAACTTATTTATTTGTTTTGTTCTCTTAACTTCCAGTTTTAAAGCAACAATGGGGCTATTTTGGCGCGAACCTCGTAAGTTTGAGCTGCGGTCAGATGACGAGGACGACTTGGCACTCCCTCTACAGGCCACACCTTTGGGAAGACGTCTGTCCCTGACGCATTTAACATGCACCACACACACTTATTCAAAGGCTCTTCCATAAAATTGGATTTCGGTTCCGAAGTTAACATCTTACCACTAGGCCACCGTGGCCTTTAATGATTAGTTAATCAAATAATTTAAGTAGAATTTGAATCCATACAATTAGTGTAACAAGGTAGGAAATGTCCGTAAAATTTATTTCTATGATTACATTTTATGTATAACTTATCCTCCAATGCTATCAGCTGGGATATTAGTTGTGTTCAATCTTCATTATCATTATGTTAGTCTTTTGCATAACTAAATGTTCACAATTACTTAAACAAAACATTTTTTTGGCATCAAGTTGTCACTAACACCAAATCCGTATTGTTTCTATTATATACCACTTGATCTTTACATTTTATTCATAAACCATCCTAATAAATATCCTTTCGATAACTGTTATAAAATTAACCATTTAGTTGTTGTTCTTCGGTGAACTCTAACTATCTTTTTATATTACTAATTTAAACTACTTAGATATTAAACAGATTGCACTTCTTTAGCGTTCAACAATGGAAGACAATCACCCAATTAAATATTAAATGATGATGTTGCCGGTCCGCCTTACCACGGAAAGCGGATGGAGTAGCTTCTGAGGGTTATACCCTGAGCATCCAAGGACAGAAGTCTGACTTTTAGTTCATATGAAGATGACATACACACACTCGCTTGCATAGCCCCTCTTTACAGACGGGGAAATCTTTCACGTACCTCACAAATAGAATACAGGTTAAAGTAAACCATGCAATGTACTGACTAGGGCCATCTATATGCGAATTAGTAAAAACACTAGCATGAGAGAAGCCATGAGGGAGTGCCATGAGAATGGTGTTGTGTGTAAACGGAGTGTTTGATGTATTTCGAGAAATATTGTACCCTATTAACAAACGGTCCATTTAAATGCTAAAAACAATTTATCTTATTATATGCGTACTTGTGATATGTGCAATTAGTGGCCTATTAAAAAAATATTGCATTAAAATGCTGTTGACCATTATTGCTCATAAGAAACGTCACAGCCTGAATCAGGACTCGAACCTGAGAAGTTCAAATTAATGAGAAGATGCATTTTTCCAAGGCTAGGACGACGACAATAATTAAATATTAGATGAAAAATAAAAATGATGTCTATTTTTTGCCACGTTGAATTTCATAGCTAAAAATTATTCAAAGTAAAAAAAAAAAAATTACAAAATTTAGAAGGAATTTGTGTGATTGCTCAATAGATATAATTAAAAAAATTATTTATTAAATATTAAAATGATTTAAAATCTGCTTTCAAGAATTATATTTTCGAGATTAATCGTAAAAACTTATTAAATTATTACAAATAAAATTAATGTAAATTAAATAATTATTTAAATTAATAATAAATTAAATAATTATTATAAATAAAACATTAAAAACAAAATTAAATTAAAATTTTATTTTTAAGAAATGAAAAAAAAAACACTCCGAAATGCATATTCTCATCTTATTTTTGTGCCACATTTAGTAACTCTAGTTAAATCGTCTATCTCATAGAACTCAGAAACACATATAACTTACAATTCTCCTTTGTTATTATTATTATGATTAATATAATAAACTATGATTTAACGAATAAAATTAAAAAAAAATTATAATAATAAATCTTTTTTACTTTAAAACATTGATAATAGTGTATATTTATTCAGAACATACTCTACAAAATAATAAAATATTATAATATTGCTGAAGTTATGATAATTAATAATTATTATTATTATATTTCATGTTCCTTATTCCTTCATTTCAACACCTACTGCTTGCAGCTAACGAGAATAACTTTTAACGAGATATCACATGTGTAAACATCATTGAGTCGCATCCTCTTTAAAATGCAAACAAATCTGTGTTGTTGTTTTTAAAATTCGAAATAAAACACTTACCAGTACTGGAACTATATTCTCCGATATATCTTTTGGTTAAATAGCGAACCGTAACAGCTAAAAAGAAAAATAAAGCTCAGTTACGAAAAAAATAAAATTAATTTAGTATACACAAAAGTAATTGGCATAATGCTTACAAAACTGTTTATAAATTAGACAACTAATGCTAGTTATTTAGTAGTTTAATTGCTATTGAATAATGAACTTCACCTTGAACTAGATATTAAAATGACGAAAAAGGATTTTAACTAGTTCTTTGTTTGCTTAGATAAGGTTTCAAAAGGCTTATTTGTTGAAATTATTTTTTCCAGGAATTTAAAAAACATGTTTGGAGCATACTGACCTATATCTATTTTTAAAACGATTAAAAATTCTTTACATTCAGAGCGCGTTCAATTAAAAGCTCATATTTTATCATTTTCATCACAAAGTACATGCTATTTATTAAAAGTTCACATTCCTTTTAAAAAGAGATTGAATAATGTTATTAATGCATATTTCATGATGTCATGATCAAGACATTTATAAAAATGGTAGTTACTGTGTAACAAAATATAACGATAAGAGAAGGGTTTTTACAGGATTAACTGTAAATCAACAATGGTTTCTATATTTTTAAATCAACAAGACGTGCTATTAAGCAATTGTTCGCAACCAATTTGTTAGATCACTTTATTATTTTTATTAAATAGCATTTTGAAATGGGTATAATGTTCAACAAAGTCTCAGTTTTCACGTTTTCGAATTCCATCACTTGAAAAAGAACTTTTTGGGGAAATGTTCGTCTGTCTGTCAGTCTGTGACAAAGATAACAGAGCATTTTAAGCAAGACATATAAAATCTGGTATAGGGTCTTTACACCATATCTTCAAACTTCTTTCAACTTTTGAGTAAAATATGCTCTGAAAAAATCCGTTAGCGTGACTGTTCGAATATGAATTAACATGGTAATTCCGAAATGAAGAAAGCTTAATAGATTAAGTTCAGTACACAGATTTCAAGTCTATAGTGTTTTGAGTCAGAAACAACAAAAGTTTAATCTTTTGTCCATCTATACTTTTTAATATATGCAAGCGAGATCATTCAAAATCACAATAACAAAATCAATATATCAAATTTGGTTTCGGAATTTTTGGCTACAAGAACAGATTTATGCCAAATCTTTGTTTCTATAATTTGGGAAAAATGCCTCGAAAATAAAAATTTGATTTTCGGATACATTAAGAGCATGCTGGGATCAATCGGCAAATAACTAGCCTAGAATAATAAGACATATTTAGTAAAAACGCTAAATTCAAGCCAATAGTAAATATTTCGTAATTATTATACGCTAATCCCTGTAAAGGGCGCTCTAGCAGAACAAGTTATACCAAAATATGATAAAAATCTTTATGGCTAAACCTATACACTAAAATTTATCTACTGAGTTTATGGATTGTTTACTTATGGAGTTCACTTTTACGTGAAAAGGCAAATTGACAGATCTTTTGTGAATTAATTTTGCTCAAAATAATATAGACATTTAAAAAGGCGTTCATAAGGCCATATACCAAATTTCATCCGTCTAGATCAAAAAAGTTTTGAGTTATAGTATTCATGGACATAGAGACAAAATGACAAAAATAAGGTTCACGGAAGCAGGGAGGTCTGAAACAAGGATCGAAATCTCATGTTCGAATATTAATGATTACAATACTTCCTTTATACTGCATGGAAGAGAAAATAAAAATTCTAGTTTCGCATAAAAAGTTTACATTTTCTAATTATTGCTTCCTAGTGCTATTCCAGACATTCGTGGACTTATCCAAGTCTTGGGATTTTATGCAAGGGTGGAGTATCTTTATTGGAAAAGTTGTGAGAAAATTCTAGATAATGACTTCCAGTGAAGTTCCATTAATAAATATGTAGTAAAAAGTAACTGCTGATAAAAGTCTAAAATAAGAGGATTTTCCTGGAAATGGAATTCAGAATAATAAATGACAATAAATATAATAATGACATGTAAATATATCTCATAAATTCAGGGGAGAACTCTTGTGACAGAAAAACAATGAAATATATATATATATATATATATATATATATATATATATATATATATATAACCCTAAAAGCATTAAAATAATTAAAACTCATTTCCTGAGTCAACAAAATTTTAATCGAAACTAATTAGGTAAAATCGAAATTAAAACTTAATTTGGAATTAAACAACAGAAAGGTCAATAAAAGGAAAAGTAAATGAAATAAAACCTATTTATGAAACAAATATAAATTCATATAATTATGTAAACGAAACTAAAAATTGGAATCGAAACAAAAAATTATTTCGGATTCGAACAAGTTTAAAATTTTAAATTTAAAAAAACCAATCATTGTATTTAGTGAGTGCAAATGCAGCTACAACTAAAATACAGATGAATCTAAATTAATTTGCAAAATAAGCCAAGCAAAAAGGAACACAACCGAATCAATTTCTATTGGTTGTAGGTTCTATATTATTATTATAGAGGTTCCTACCTAAGCAAGAGTTAATAGAATGTTTTATTCATTTTTTTCAAGGAAATTTTATTTGCCTGCCTTTCCAAAATTAAATCTATGGAAATAAGACTCGACCCAACCTCAGAGCAGCTTCATATAAAATGTCGTATGTTAAATCATCAGATTTAACATTCGACATTTTAAATTAAATGTTAAATTTGATAATTGATATATATGCATAAATTAGCCATATTTGGGCTTAAATTCTTATATGTTCCAGCAAAATGTCATGGGTCTATTATGGCTACAATTATTGTTTCAAAATTTTATATTATTTTTCCGATGATGTTAGTTGTACTATCTATTGATGTCGATGTTATAAACGCGTTAATTTCAAGTTGTGAATACGCAGAGAAATAAATGAATATTATGTTCTACCGCCATTTCTCCTTGTTGCACTACTGAATCAGAAGAGTTATTTACTAACGATTATTTGATACTTAAAGAGACATTAATTACCTTTAAAGCTTGCTATTAAATCTTGAATGAGTTTGTTAAAATGTAACATCTTAAATTCTATAATAACATCACGGATACATTGAAATGTTGTTTATCAGAACTGAAGTATCAAAAGGCTACTTGGTTCACGTTCCAGATAATTGCAATAATATGTCTTAAAAGAGCAATCAAAACAACTAATCAGCCTTAAGCAACAATTTAGCAAGCAACCTACACTGTCTTATTCCGGAGAGCGACATTTGAGATAGGAAATTACATTTAAACGGCTTGGCGATATTAATAAACTTAATAACAGCCTTCCTACTTTTGAATAGTTCTTTTTTCATAGTAAGTAGAATATACCCTAAATTTAAAGGATTAATTGGAGCGAAAGTGTTAATTCCGGAATTACGGCATAAACAATTATCTAAATAGAATATTTCATTTCAAATTAAATGGTAAGTATATATTTTATAGTTCATGTGATGAATCATTAATTATTAATAGCAACCAGTAAAAATGAAAATTGATTTATCACATTGCCTGGTGATTATTAATAATTAATGGCTATTACTAATTATAAACACATAAACACATTGTCCTTAATTTATATACTATATTAATAACATTTCATTACATCTTTGAAAAAGGGATGTGAAATAAAAATTTTATAAAAACAATTTTTAAGACATTACTAAAAGTATATTAAAAATATAATTAATTATTTCTTCCATTTTATCCCTAATATCCTTCATAATTTATAATTATAGATGGTAGGGCAATTTGTAAAAAGGAATTTCATATTCATTAACAATTGGCATCTTTCATGTGGCAAAGAAATTTAATTAAACTAACGACTTTGGCGGCTAGCTTGTTCTCCCAGAGTATTGATTTTTTAGGAAATTAAATATTAATCTAAAATGCAAATGTGTTTTTCGTAATTTTTGTTACTTAATAAGTTCGAAAACCGAAAAACGCGAATTTAATTGAATAATTTCGACGCGTGCAACTTTATATATATATATATATATATATATAATAAAATAAAAACGCGTGCAACTGACAATTCTCCTTTAGTATTAAAAGACAAAGAAAACCATTTATAATCTTAATTTAAACATTGGCAAAAAGGCACGATTGAATGTTTCGATGGAGAAGTTTAAAATTTATAGTTTCAAAATATCAATTATGACAAATTGTATATTACATTTCTATTATTCAGTAAACGCAAAGAAAGATTTGTACTGAGATGAAATAGAAACATTAAAAAAGTAATTCTTTTATGTTTTAAAGCCAGATAAATCCATTTTTATGTGATAGTAGATTCAGTAAATATAGTCATTTCTAGAATTGTATAATAACAGTTACTCTGTGATGGAAACAAAAACATTTTATTATAGAATTTAGATGTTGTGTGACAACTCATCTCTATGTTTAATATTGGCTTGTGTTCTAAAGATTTAAAATACGCCTTAGCGTTAACTCTATTAATCTACGATCGTACATTTAGATGTTTAAAATGAAAATTAAATACTAAATGTTTATGTTGTCTTACTTTGGATTGGATTATTTCAGCAAGAACATATCTAATGTATGATAGCATTACTTCTTCAGTTTCGCTTTAGTCATACCATAAACCATACGGCAATAGTTAAGCCTATTTTTTGCTCGATTTATCTTTATCTTAAGCCTACTTTTGCATTCGATTTATTTTTATCTTGAGCGAATTTATTATTATTATTATTATTTCGGTTGCATTTTTATACTTCTGAGTGAAAAGAATTTTGTTGGAGCTCATTCAGGTCATTTCTAATAATATTTTGAAACTTCATTAAGTATCCAAACATCGAACTAAATGCAACTGTAAAACATTCTATTAAGCAACCTGAAAAGTTCGTATTGTAATTTATTTATATTTGACTGTTGCCATTGGATAATAAGTAATAAGAATAATTTCTATGACACTTACATTAACGTTTTATATTGTAGGATTAAATATAAAATTAAAAAAAATGATTCTTATTTTATTATGATTTATTATTATTCTAATTATTAATTTTAGTCTTATTAATAACAATTCTAAAAATATATAATTAGTATAAGTTTTATTAAAAGACTATTGTAAATTTAAAAATTAATAAATTTCGAAATGAAGTGAAATATTGATTGCAAAATTCTATAAGTATATAAATATAAAATAGGTTCAGTTAAATATAAATATTTAAAGTAAACTGTTAAGCTTGATAGAAGGGCAGGAAAAAAAAAGTTCTCAACAGTCTAGATGTTATTTCTATTATTTATTAAACAGATAACTTACTGTAACAATGAAGGTAAGGTCAGTGTAATTTGCAAGGCATTGAAAAAAAAAAAAAAAAAAAAAAAACAGAATTTGCAAAGAATATTTTTGTGTGCCTATTTTGTTCAAAAAGATATATTAGGAAAGTTTATAAAAGAAATTAATATATTTTGTGTTTGTAATTTTAACGTAATAATGTTTTGTTACAAAATACAAACAAACAAAGCTAAATCGGTGCACTGTTTTCCAGGTTTATTAGATATCGTTGCGAAAACAAACTTTTGTAAAAACCAATCCAGTAGTTTCCTTATTGCATTTTGCTTCCTTGTAAGAATATACATTTCTTTGTTCAATATAGCTTCCTTAATAATTATAATTTGAAATTAGAAACAAAAATCGATTTTGAGCTAATGATATTTAAAAAATGCTACTAGAAACGTCTGCTTCTAATGTATTATTTTCCTAAAGCAACGGCAAGCATATATTTTTAGATACGAAACTCAATCAACGAATTTTTTCTGTGGTGTTCCAGTAATCCATTTTTTTTTAAATCCCAAAATTAAACAACATAAGAAATTGGTGTAATTACGTAATACTTCATTACAAATTTCTCAAAAGATAATTCTACGTTTCGTGAGAATTGATAGGGGAAAAATTAAGAGCACATAAGCGGTTGAAGATGACTCAATTTATAAAAAATATCGTTTGCACTTTTTTTTTTATCAGCTGCTGCGTTACATAGTGGTATTAAGGATGAACTACGAGGTGTTGCTTCCAAATTTTGAGGTGCGGTGCTAACATATTTTATCAGCAATTATAGGTTGAGGAGTCGGAAGAGTCAAAAGTAGGTGCCTAAGTGAATTACTAAAATCAAGGTCAAGTAGTTACTTCGGCGTGCCACAAATAAAATGACTGGATTTTCTTTTTTTTTTCTTTCGTGTTGGTAATATTGATCTTTTTGAACTTTGGTTCCGTTCTCAAAAAAAGGAACGTATCCTTGATTAGGTTTGAAATTCATATTCTTTAAAATTACTTTTAAGAGTAAATCTGGTGAACCAGATTGAAAACTGGGTTAAACTTTTTTGATAAATTTGGTTTTCATGCATCATTTTCTAGAAGCTATAATATAGCTAAGCACTTGCTAAAATTTTTTTCAATTATTATTATTAACCCAACGTTTTGTAATTTTGCTCTCTTTAATTTGAAATAAAGGCATGGAAAATGAAATGTATAATTATAAATTTTACAGCATCATTTTTGGAAATCACTGATAAAGTTATTTTTAATGTCGTGTTTCGACTTTAACCTGCAGTTTTCAAAATTTTGATTGTAATTTGGCAATGCTATAGATCATTTTATAAATTTGAAACATTTTTTAAATCCAGAACTCGTAAAAAAGCTTCGTTCTCCTAAGTAATGTCAATTGTTTTTTGTTGTTGTTGTTGTTATTGTTTTTTCGAACTTTAATATTATTGTGAAAAAAAGTTATGTCCAAACATATCAGCTAATTTCTCCCAAATATAAGTACTTGTAAATGTATTAACTGCAACTGTATTCACTTATATAATCAATTCAAGGATACAATTAGTTTTATTAATATTCTTCTTCTTTTCCAAACGTGATTTTCAAAAATTTAGATGAATTTTATCAGCATATCTTGAATGCTAATTCTAACGATTTAGTGGGAACTGTAGACAAATTTTAAATGTTAACAGTATGTGTCTATGTATTCGCTATGCAATGAAATACAGTGCATTTTTTAAATAAACTAATAACTTTGGATATAATTTTTGAGTCCTTGCATGTAGCGTAATAATTTTTTGAAGAATACAAGATAAGAATTTAATGGAGAACGATTCTAAATTCAGAAAATAAGACAATGGTATCAAATCAAAAAGGTTGTCAGATATAGATTCTAAAGTTTTTTTCCGTAATGTACTTGAAAAATGAATCGTTTCTGCGGGGGATAAAGTCTGCCCTTGTAAATAAGATCTTTCATATGATTTCTAAGATATAAATCACATGTATTAATGTCTGAAGAATAAGATGAGCAATTCATTACATTAGGAATAAATCGCCACGCATACTTACTGCTTGAATATGAAGCAATACTTTCGTAGAAAGAATGTTGTATTTTTATTTCACAAATTCCAATTTTTAGTAAAAGAATTAAGATCTTCGATTGAATTTGACAGTTTGAAAGACATGTTTAAAAAATGAATAATTGTTGGCATTAAACATTTTTCTTTAACATCCTCTCTCAATGCACGCATTCATACCGACATCTAATGAGGTTTTCAGAAATTATTTCATTTCGGAACTGTGAAAAAATTGAAACACATTCATTTACTATGTATGAAATATGAATTATCACTTAAATCGTATCACCTGATACACGAAGCAAGTTGAACATGGAATAATTCATTTATAACTATGGAACACGTTCGATTCTGTCACGCATTTAATGTTATAAATATGCTTCAAAAAGGGCTAGGCGATTACGGAACTTCATCATCGCGATATATCGGCCAACATATATCGATATTTTTCGATGTAACGGGATATCATTATTTATTTACAGTTATTATAAGTTATAAATAGCACCTCTTTAACATATTGACTGATCAGATCGACTCCAGATGAAAGAAAGTTTATATACAAAATATTTTTATTGTATATTTAAATTATATGTATAATAAAAATATTTTTTTCTTTTGAATAAAAATTGAAAAAATAATAATGCGAATTAAATTGTGAATTTAATCTGAAATAATTCTTTTTGCTTTTACTTTTGAAGATGAATATTTAGCGATTAAACAAAGGAATACAACCTACTGATAACTGCAATTATTTTTCTTTAACGGCCCAGTTAAAGAAAAATAATTGCAGTTATCACCCAGTAAGGAACAGAAAACAGTTTTTTTCAATATGACACGCTTAAAGCAAGTAGTTGTATTTATTAGAAAATGACGGCATTTTATAGAAATATTAACTAAAATTCTGTATGAAGGTCAATTAGAATTAGGAGCAAGAAAAATAAACACTAACCGGTAAACAAAACGAAATCAAAAACGCAAATTAAGTGTGAATATCGATTTTTTTTTTGTATCGAGATTTATCATGAACTATTATGCATGATCATGATTTCGAAATAACGATGTTTTACAAAAACTACCATAAAAAAAACGATTTTTTTTTCGATTAATCGAAATCGGCAGGCTTAAGTCTCAAAACGAGAACCAGGGAAAGTTTTTTAGTTTGGAAAATAACAAAGCACTCTCTATAGAAATGATTTTGTTAACATTTAAACTAAATATTTAACCACTTTTTAAATTAAACTACACGCTTTATATTGGCCTTAACCGTTACAGTTTAATATTCTAACGGTTAAAACTTCATGAATATTTTTGATTATGAATATAAGCATAACAATAACAAAATGCTTTGTTTTATCAAAATTCAAAATTTTATTTACAAAAACAAATTTTATTTTCTCTTACTCTCAGAAAACTATCTACAAAGGTCAAAATCATCTACTTTCACGAAAGGCAAACATGTTTCTGAAATAAATAAAAAGATAAAAAACAGAAAGAAGTTAAATAATGGAGCTATTTCTTTTCGACAGCTACTCTTAAATAAAGACGAACAGCGAAGGTAAAACTATTAAACAGAAATCTTAATGACTCAAATGTACTTCAACAAGGTACGGTTTTATTACGGTATGTAAGATTCAACGGACACAATTTACTTTGAACTTTGAAATTTTATTGATGTGTAATGTAACTCGAAACCTAACTTCCTTACATCTGTTTTCTTTTATAGGATCCCAGAAACTTTTAATGGCAAAAACTCCAGATAAATATCTCTAAGAGTTCGGCACTTGAAGTTAAGTATTCTGTCTACAAATAAATCTAGCGGCGTAGGACTAGATTTTAAAAGAACATTTCGACTGACCTCACAGCGGATGATGGTCAGTAAAAAGAAAGATAAAAACTGAACCATCCAGATCGTTTTAACAGCAGGGGGAACATCTCACGAAAAGAGCCTACAAACTATCCCTAGAAAAGGGGACTCTTTAAAATTAATTGCCCATCTGCCTCAGGGCGTGTTTTTTCCAAAGGGGCCAAAATGGACGCCAATTACAACTTTTGGCGACACCGGGTCGTTCCGTATTATTGTTTGATTAACGAGCAGGGCACTAAAAATGTTTTGGCGTGTCGTAACAGGTGAGGTCCTTCAAGGGTCGTCTCTGACCTACTCGCTCGTAACTCAATACTTCCGTAAAAGCAGTCAACCTGTCTGCAGCAGGTTGGCGCCAAGGGTCGTGGGTGGAATGCCAAAACCCTTGCCAAAAGGAAAAGTGTTGGACAAGTGACGGAAATTTTGTCCATAAGGATCTATCAGCGCACGTTATCAGATGATTTGGGCCTTCCTATTAAATAGCTTCATGTCTTATTTTGATGGGAAAGAATTTTATCGATTCCGGCGGAAAGAGGCTATCGGGTCAGATAAATCTGATAGATAGATGGGTGTTACCAACGAATCATGAGGTATATATTTACGATATGAAAGATGCAATGGGAAGATTTGGTGGCTATAAAATATTTATACATTTATATTTCACCTTTTTTTTTCAAACGATAGATTTACATACAGTAAAATTTGGATATTTCGAAATTGAATGCACCCTAATGAAATTTCGATTCCATCAAAATTTTAGATTAAGAAAAAATTGATTCTAAAACTAAAATATAGGAAATGGAATTACAATTTTGAAGAAATGAATGGCAACAAAGATGTGTTTCCTGTATTTGGTAGTGTTAATAAATAATGTGTAACGAATAAATAGGTAATAAATAATTTTAATAAATAAGGTGAAAATAATTGTAACTTTTTTTTAGTCCAACAATTTACAAACAATACTTTTAATGTATAAGCTATATAAATACTTTAAATGTTTAGCAATTTAAGAATTTATTTAAATACTAGACGCCTTTGGCGACCAGCTGGTTCGCCAAGAGTAATGGGGTCTAAAATTTTCAATTAAATACTTATGTGCCTTGCTCTCTTTATAATTTCTCTGCCAGATATACTTAACCTTCGAAAGTCACGTAACACTGATTTACTAAATTAATGATATAGATGTTGCAAACGATCATAGAAACCTTTGTCTTGTATTTCTTTTTTAGAAAACATAACATTTAATATTTATTTAATTTCATCCAATCACGTGGTGAATGTTACATTTTTTTTTTCGATTTAATTTGCATTCATAGTTAATTTATTTTTTAATTTGAACTTCTGTCAGTATGATTTCAACAGAGCTAATAAAAGCTATTTTTTCCCTTTGCTCGTTCATTATTTATTTTAGAAAATGTCACATATTATATTTCTCTTATTTTATGCAGTCACGTGCTAAAAGTTGCATTTCTTTAGATTTAATTTGCATTGATAGTTTTTTTTTTGTTTGAACTTCCGTCAATAGGATGGCAACACGCTGATAAAACCTAATTTTTCCCCCTTGACGTGATCGTGCAGATTAAATTTTATTGTTTTGTCCGAAATATATTGTTGAAAAACATGGTTAAAATATTTCTTTAAAAATTCGTTAAAAATAAAAGCTTCAGTTACACATCAAAACACTGATACCATTAGAAAGCTATTTTTTTTTATCTTTAAATTGATGCAAAAATCATGTTTGTGCGATAATATTTTCGGAAGTTATAGCGGAAAATCGTCGAAATTTCGCTTAAATTTTAATTAATTCAAATTCTAATAAAAAAATTTGAAAAAAGGGCTCCGAGGTGCACATTCCCGACCTCCAAGGTATACATGTACCAAATTTGGTAGCTGTAGGTCCAACGGTCTGGTCTGTAGAGAGCCAACACACACACACATTGAGCCTTATTATAAGTATAGAATAGTAAAATGCTTATCTTCCAATGTTAATGTTTTGAATGTTAAACTACGCGTTATTTTGATTCCAAGTTAAATAATTTCCTACGCTAATAAAAATGTGAAAATTTTATGAAAGCACCATTCTTACTTAATATATTGCATCTTTAACACAAAGTGTTACAATGTTCATAAAATGAAAAAAACATTTGATAAAAAAAAACAAATTCGGACCTTCATGCAATTTTTCGTTTTAACTTCATATTAATCTAAACGAAATAGAGTAATAAAAAATAATTTATATTTGTAGTAATAGGAAACTCATGAAGAAAGAAAAAAATGAAGAATTTTGAATTGTTTATTATTTGAATTAAAATTTTAGAATTAACCAAGTTTCACTATAATTATAATTACACAATCATTTTATTTATTTATAATTTAGTATGATAAATCAGTAAATCAAACGCATATATTTATCAAATTTATTGCCGGTTTTATTTGTTGTGTGTCAACATACCCTTTCATCTTTATTATCAATAAAGACAATATTTAGCAATTTGTACAAATCTGTTGGTCACCATTCGTCTTCTCAAATCACGGAATTAAATAAATTTCCCTTCGTGACTTCAACTAACAAATACACATCTTCATAAATACAAGAAGCAACAAATGTGTTATATTATTTAAGAATTAACACTCAGTTTTTACTCATAAGAAACAAACAGTTTAATTTTATGCAATAAAGATGTGTTTCAACAAATTGCCACCATTCATTCCGACTCTTCTGCAAATGAAACACGGACATTAAAAGAGTCCATTCCATGGATGCATAAAACATTATCATATTGTCATTTTAAAGCATATTTATCAATTCAAATCACAAGCTGTGATAATTATTTCCTAAAAACATCGCGAAACATGACAATAATTTAAATATTAATAAAATTACGAAAACTATAAAATATCTGGAAAGATTTTGTGGCGAAATATCTAGAGTGGCCACAGTACATACTAAGAACCGGAGTTTTAAATAATATCTATTAATTTTATGAAATATCTACGATCATTTATTTTTTTTAATTTACGCTTTGAAAGAAGAGATGACATTTATTAAAAGTAGCCTCTATAACAGAGGTTGGCATCGCAATTAACCAATGGGTCACCAAGACATTCCGGAATGACCGCCTTTACTGAGGCCCAAGACTTGCATACTAAAAAAAACATATTTATGGAGCATTATATTCTCTTTATCTTTTGGGGAAAACGAAGTTTTTCTTTTTTTAAATGACATGATTTAAATGTCTATGATATGAAAATTACATATATCAAATATCTAACTTGTCTATGACAAAATGACATGACTTTTGACAAAAGCGCATAGTTCAGAACCTAAGAATAACTTTTGGAATCTAATAGACGAAATAAAGTTCCCTAATTTAAAAAAAAAAGTTGCACATTTAACATCGTCTTTGGCTCTACTTACCTGCGTGAATATGCATTTTAACGATGAGTATAATTAAATTTCGTTCCCGTCTCACAAATGACCACTTAGAATCTTATGAAAAATCAACAGTTGTTATTTATTATTTATAACAGTTATATTATTTATATAGTTATTATTTATAACAGTTATTATTATACCGAGATATTCAGGTAGGAGAACAGTGTGCAGACTAAATCTTCTAACTATAGCTACAAGAACTAACTAGAGATTAAAATGACTTATTTTTTAAATATATTTTGAACTGTTTGATATTAAATGCATGATATTTTTATATTTGTGACTATTTTTATTATATTTGTAGTTCGTACAAAAGTACATATTCCAGCTCTATTATTAAGTTATAATAAATTTTGTAAACCTACGCCAATGGGTGGATCTCAATACCTTGAAAAAATTAGAAATAGCCCGCATGCTGAAAACGTCCGCCCATCCCTTCTCTATAATATTCATATGGTAAATAACAAAGTACTGTTAAAAAGTGTATTTGACATATAATAAGTGATTCTTCGCTGGTGTTTTACAACACTTACTGACTGTAATGTGAATTCGTTGAATTTCGAAGAATCAATTTTCGGAAGAGTTTTATGTAACAGCTATTTGGCAGTGTATCATAGTTATTTGGCGCCACCAAGACGCGTCTCTTTCAATTCATTTAACTTCATTTATAACATTTGTTTTATCTCTTTGCGGTTTTCTGGACTAAAAAAAAACTAACATCTTAATGGGTTAGATTCATAAGACATCATAGACACATTACATGAGCATGATAGATTTACATAAATATACATACTACTTTCATACATCCGTATGTAGCTTTATCTAAATTTTGATGCCAATTTTTTTTCCCTCGTTAGATGTGTAATGAATTCCTAAATGATATTGGTGGAGTAAATTTAATATTATTATATAAGCCCTAATTGATTCTATTTCTGGATCGGCATTAATTTCATAACAAATATAAACAGCGTCTTCCAAAAGCATTATTCACAACATCATTTTAACTGCTTTTGTTACCGAAAATCCCATCTCAATCAATCAACGTCAAAATATTACTATACCCTATTTTTCTTAAAAGGGCGATAAATTAAACTTAACTATAATAGAAAATTAGTTTTGCCTTTTCATTTAATTTCCAGTTTTGATTAGTAATATTTTTGTTGCGTAATAAAAGCAAAAAAAAGTTACTTAAATTTTCCATTGCGTTTTAATTTTCTATTTTTCGAAAAATTTTCAGTTTCTCAAATCGTACCATATTCTTTAAAAAAAAGATAAAATTATTTTGTTAATTCTTTAACTTTCAGAAATATTAATTTGTTTTTTCTATTGTTCGTTATGTAGGCGATTTTTAATTCCTTTACTTGGTCCTGATTCATTTTCAAAAAATGGTAACAGATGATAATCACCTATGTGTGTTTTTTTTTCGTTATATTTTTTAGAAACATTATTGTAACTTTTGCTTTTCTTTAGGTAAGTTCTTTATTACATAGCATTTTTCACATAATTTATATCTAAAATGGTAAACTAGAATATATTTTTAATCATTTTATGTTGTTAGATTGACACGATTTTTCTATAAAGAACATAAAAATATTTGAAAAAAATCTTTCAAAAGATGTGATGGTGAAGTTTAACGTTGATATTGGGTCGTTCGGAAAGTAATTTCGTTTTTTCCTGACAAAGGATTTAATTGCATTTTTCGCACCCAATTTCATACTTAAACCACAAAATCATTTTATGTTTTAAGAGCTGATATAGCAAGGCTTGAGTGTGAAAAAGTGCAGCTGATTCTTCGCAGTAGTTTTTGGATGGTGCCCTTTTAAATATGGAGAGCAATAAACAGCATTTTCGGCATTTTTTTCCTTTTTGCTATAAAAGGTAAAAATGCTGTTCAAGCCAGAAATAAATTAGCCAATATGTGTGGAGAAGATGTGTTAACAGTACATCAGTACCAGAACTGATTTGCAAATTTTTCCTTCAAATGAGGAGGCCAAAAACCACCTCGATCAGTTTTTTTTACAGCAAAGACCAAAACTTTTATGAGCGTGTAATCATGTTACTACCAAAAGGTATTAGACCAGAATGGCAAAAGGTATTAGACCAGAATGGCAATTTTATAATTTAATAAATAATTTATTCATTAAACGAAAATTTCTTTTCATTTTGGCAAAAAAATACGAAATGACTTTCCGAACAACCCAATATATAAAAGATAGAAATTTGAGAGACATTTAACTTAGAAAGTTTATCTTGAATTATCAATACATGGAACAATTTATTTATTTTTTATTTTACAGTAGTAATTATTTTTTATTTTAATTTCGAATCTAAACCTAGATCTTATAAAAGAATAGGCTATGCAAAAAATAATTGTAGTTGTTAGTGCTTTTTATATTTCCAATATGATTATTACTTTTTCTTTAAAAAAGGAATTTTAAATTCTTTTATTTGGTATTTTCCTTTCATATTATGGCAACAGAAATTCATTTATACATACCAGCGGGTGACCGAGTTCCGCTCGGAGAAAACAGGTATCGAAGCTAACTCGAAGATTTGAATTTTCAATTGTGATTTATCAAAACTATACATGCCATAAGAAAATTTGTGAAACCATTGGTGAAAAGATAACCGGTTAAAGGGCACCATTGTAAACTATTCTAAACAAAGTTAGTGTTTGGAAAGGGAACTATTCTATACAAAGGTAAAGTAAAGGTAAAGATTGAAGTGTGTGGAAGTTCAATATTTTTGACAAATTTATTTAGAAAAACCAAACATATATACATACATAAGAAACATATTATAAACCTATAACAGCATAAACATAAAACTTTATTAGTTCGCCATATTGGCTATAGATGGCAGCACGTTACACCTTGAAAATTTAAGTAGCCATTATGGCGAACTAATAAAGTTTGAAAATATCCTATCTGTAACTCCGAACTGCTCGACCGTAGCGCTTCAAAACCGGCGCCAATCGATTCCTCGTGGCCAAAAACCCCAGACCCCCAAGTTTACCGGAGTTTATTAATTCTGGGGCGATTTTCGACTTGGCAACCATTCATCGTATTATAGTATTAGATATACCGATAACTATTAGATTTTGTCATGCAAACGATTTTTAATTGCTTTATTCTTTCAATTATTTTTAGAACATGGTAATAACAGACTTTTTTTTTTGTTTTATTTCTAGAAATATAACAATTATTTTTTAAAAACATTTCTACGAATTCTGTGTGTTTCTAATTCGGAAATCTTAATTTTATTATTTACTCGATGTTATCATAGTGAAGCAATAATTTTATACTTTGTTTAAAGTTATTATATTATATAAAGCGTTGGCAAAGAAAAATATTATTATCCAATTAAAAACCAGCTCAAAAAGGACATATTTTAAAATGATAAAGGAAAAAATCTAATTGATTCTCATCTTCCAAAATTACTATTCCGCGAGACATGTAATATGTTGAGCGATGTATTTCATTTAATTAATTATTTTGAATAGTATATTTAAAAAATTGAACTTTGAAATGAATTTTGAATAGTATATAGAATTTATGTGAATGTACATTCTAACGTACAGCTTTCAATATTGACCATGAAATTTACAGAACTACTTTAGTAGCTTAACTACGTCCAATTATATTTCATTTATTTTTCAGAGGTGCAATCAGCCTTAATCACACCGCCGCCAGATATTAACGCCTTCGAAATTATATCTAAGTCCACCATTTGAGGAGAATCTCAAGCACTTACTCACAGAATAAATACACCAGCCTCCCGACTTCCTGGGAATACCTCTTTTAATCCTTTTATTATCTTCTGATTTGAGGAACTGGTCACTCTTAAAAATGGAGCAAGAGGGTGGGTAGGCAGAAGATTTGTGGAAAAATTTGGCACAGGTCTAAACTTGACGAGGTCTTTTAGTAGGCGCAGATGACTGATTGTTTTACCAACTCTTTGAGAGTTGTTTATTTCTTGACAAGGCTCTACGAATCTATGGAAATCTTATTAAGGAAGGTTCAGGTTTTGAACCCTAAGGGATTTTCCGGCCTTGTTGGTCATTGAAAAACAAGTTGGAGAAGTTTGGTCTTCAGTCAAGAAAGGCAAGTGGATGACAGTTTGAAGATGTAGTAGCAGCATTAAAGAGTTTTGAATTGATAATGAAATCAGCAACGGTTGTTTGCTGTAACGATCCTCGGTTAAAGAGGGTTTCCAGAAGGAAAGATGAAAAAAATTATCAGACCTACGGCATCGATAAAAATCGGCCTCGACCTTTACTAATGTTGGAAGGTCAAGCGAACCCGTGGACACGTGACCGCATTTATTATTTATTTATTTTATCTAACTCTGTCTTGGCTTTTTCTTAATCCCTTTAAAAATGTTTGGCTTCATTTGTGTGGCAAGTTTGTGGAAATGCTGCATTTGCAAAACTTCTGACGACAAAACCTGAAATTTTTATTATACCTTCTCCTTTTTTTTATACCTACCTATGAATTGTTGATGGCCTTTTGCTTGAAAAGGTGTGTAGTTTTCAGACGTGCACGGATTACAAAAGTAATAAATATGATGTTGAAATTCTTCAGAAGAGAGTCATTTCAAAATGGCTTTCAAAAAGTTCTAGGCGCAATGCTTAGACCGAATAGAAAATATTACATTTATGAGCATTTTAAAAAGAATTTTCGAGGTGGAACTAATCCATGGTTCGCAGATAAGAAGCCAATCCTTTTGTAAGTGTTGTGCAATGTCGTCTCTGAACTATATATGTTATTTTTTTTCCAAAATATGTTACTCCACGAGCTACTTATAATTATCTGTTGCAAGATTCAACAAAATGGGTTTAAGAGCATATGCTTCGCAATTCATAACTGTAGTCAAAAGGATCACCAGGTCATAAAAAAGTATGGTTTCTGTCCTCAAATTCTTTTTTCTATGGTAGTGACTATATGTTAGTTTTATAACTAAATACAACATGATTTAATGCCTTACATTTATGAGAATTAGAAATCAAACTCTTTGACATGAAAGCTCTTTGAAAGGGTTGGAAATAGGCATCAAAGAATTTTATAGCTTCTAATTTACATAAAACATGAATTTTAAATTACACTTAACCTCATTTGTATCGACCTACTTTAAAATTGGCTTGTAAAATTATCCCCAATAGTTGTTTAAATTTTATTTCTTCTCTTTTTTTAGATTATAGAGATGACGTGCATTTTAATGAATGTATGATTTGATTTTAAATAGATTACAATTAAATATTTGAAAAAATGGCAAATTACATATATTTTCGCTCGATTACCCATGCTTACTTCAGTAATTTAAATATAATTAACAAGTGATATACAGAATCTCCATAAATGATTGAAATAGGACACTAACAGATCCGGTATTATCATTAAATGACCCTAGGCGACCACCTGGGTTAGACACAACAAAGAGCGATACGATACGATATTCATCTACGATATTGAGATTCGAATGCCAGATTTTTGACCCTTGTTAGAACAAGTATAAGAAAATAATTACTAACAGAAATAAAACGAATTTCGAATGATATATTGGCAGTATAAATACTTAAAAATAAAAAAAATGAATAAGAATTTCAAGTTTATTTATCATTTTGTTTATATCGTAACATTGCTAGTTTTGTAATCAGAAAGGAGAATTTTTAAAATGACATTGTTGAATATATATATTCTCTATTTATAAGGCACTCGTAAAATAGACAGATTTACTGGAAGATTAGTTGAACACAAAATTGCAACCGTGATAATATCACGTGTAAATTTTCGTGATTCGTGTAAATGTTTCGTGTTTTTGACCACGATATATTCACTCAAACAAAAAAGAAAAATCAATTTTTCGTAAAAAATCTAGATTTTAATATTAAATGTACGACTGGGGTATTAATTATTTTCAAACAAACGTTAATGAAAAATAATGAAATGATGCTTTTGTTGTTCAATTATCCATCTCTTACTGTTCAATTTAAATACATTTTTTTTTATCATTTTCAAAAATCAGCAAGAGTTATATGTTGCAATAACGAAAAGAACAGGATTAGTCTCCCCACAACTTCTCAGATACTCCTTAATGCAGTTGTAATGCTCCAAAAGTTTGGTTATTGTGCAAAATCGTGAACGCCACGAGTATTCAGATTTTTATTTTTATCATTCCATATATAAGCGTTTTGCAGTTTTTAGTACAATGAAGAATATTGAATATGCATTTTGTATGCTTTTTTTTTTGTCCAAATAGAATAGAAATGTAACTTGTAATTACAGTCTTATTAAAAAGGACATATATCAAACTTTATTTATTTGAGTTATTACATTTATAAGCATAAGAATGTATAGATAAAAGATGAATTAATTACTTCAATGAATTTAATTCAAAACTGTATAAAGATCTACATCTAGATGCCAAAATTTAATTTATCTAATTCGTTTCATTTTTGAATTATCAAGTTTATGCCATCATGCGAAAAAAATTAATAAATGGTCACCCTTGAACAGGTTTAGTTGATTAAAATACTTTCTTTTTGAGCATTTCTTTTGCAAGAAAGTAAAAAGTAATCTAAATTTCAATTGAAATTTCAGAAGTGCTCACTTTTTTTTTCATTTATCAATAAATCGCTCACATAAAAAAGAAAGATAAATTTGATTCGCTTTTTTTTTTCTTCTGAAAACCAGTAATTAGAAAATTCTTCTTTCCATTTTTGGTCACTTCATTATGCGCATTTGTGATGAATCTGCCTGAAGAAAAAATAAAATAAAGCATTACCTCGTATCTATGTTCCATCTTTTATATTATTTCGTATCTATGTTTACCAGATTTTTTTTAATAAAGATTTTAACCAGATTTTTTTAAATTTAAAAATAAGAGACAATACTGCATTTATCTTATCTTAGGTTTTTCTTTTAATACAGTGGAAGTATTTTAATCATCAAAAATTCGAACTCGAGATTTTATAAAGTCCCCATGTTTTAGTTCAAGATCCATGCACCTAATCAGAAAAATACTTTTTTGGAAAATGTCTGTTCATCTTTCTGATTGTGACAAAAACAATTTTAAAAAACCTATTTGTGGTAAATGAATGAAATTTATCATTTTGTCCTTGCATGAAGTTTGAAGATTTCTATCAAATTTAAGCAAAATTCGTCCAGAGAGAAGTTCGGATGTTCGAATAGAAGTTAACACAATATACTTCAAAACAAAGACAGCTAAATGGATAAAATTAAGGGCACAGATTTAACATCTATATAATAAGTGCTAATCAAAATTTGAGCCAAATATAAAGAGAAGTTGACTGTCAGTCAATCTGTACTTTCAGAAAAAAGTAGTTAGTTGGTAGGGCGTTGGACTCGCATCCTTTAGCTTGAGAGTTAGAACCCCGCCGACCGAAGACTCTCCGTGTGTATGGTAACTGGAGTGGGAATAAATCTGTTGTAGAAGGGCCTCCATGTTGAGAGTAATACCACTGGAGGTACTGGTTCAATGGAGATCGTTCTCTGATCCAGGTCTAAATTAAAATCTGTGGATGTATGAATAAAATGTATGAAAAAAGTCCGCGTGAGTAACTAAATCATTCTATTGGCTCTAGTTGGCTCTACTGAAAAAATAAGAGCCGTTCACTTTCCTTAAATCGCAAACAGATAACTGTCAGCAGGCTTGTAAAGTGCTATAAGTCACAACACGCAGAAAAAGGTAAGCACGATAATACAAAAATTCAGTGAATTAAATGTATCAAATTAATTATATGATTTTGTTGCTACAATTGTAGATATGTGTCGAAACTTAACTAGCATAGGGTTACAAAAAAAAATGCGTCTAATCCACAATTTCGATTTTCGCACATATATTATTAAATAATATTATATATTATAGATAGTATATAATATTCCCCTGTCAGGGATTAATCCACAAGGATCATATGATTGGCTTAGTAAAAATGCTAAAATCACAAAGAAGGTTAATATTTCGTAATTATTGTATTCCGATGTTTTTTAAGGCCTTCTCTGGGATAATAAGACAGAGAATGCCTTACTTTTGGGGTAACTACTACTGCTCTGTATTATATTAATATATAATCATACTGATAATATATTAATATAATCATATACTGATCATATAACATTATTTCCTTCTTTTAGAATTTAAATGGTAGCTTTTTTATTCCTTTAAAAAATTCAATTAGTTTTATTTTTTAGATATCCTTATATCTCCTACACCATCGTTCCAGATTTAAAGCTCAAAAGATTAGTCACTCAAGCCTCGGTTGTATTCATTTCACTCACATAATTAAGCATCGTAAGCAAATAACGACGTACAGACAATAAACGCTGTATCTTTCGTAACCGGGTTATCATTCCTAGTTGCTCAAAAACTTCGAGTGTTAGCCAAATACAAATTTCGTTCTTAATACTTCCCACTTAAATTGGGCCCATTGTTTGCAATCACGATTTTAACCATAGAAGGATGTTTGCACAAACGGGTCAGATTCACATGGAGCGAGCGGATTAAGAAATTGCCTGGCGTTATTCGTGGTTTCATCATTTACCTCTTTAGTCGTTGCCATTCAATGAAAAATAAAAAAGCAGTGTAAAATTCAGCTAATAGAATCAGCGCGATTGTCCTTCTCTAGTTATAATGTATCTTCCTTTACAATATTATGTTTTGTATTTGTATATGTCCCTATGAAATATTTTTTAAGTAACTGAATAGACATTTTATTTCTACATCGAAATTTTGTGTAATTTTCATTGATTTACAGGCAATCAGACTTTTATCAAAAAAAAATAATAATGGATCATTCAAAGTTTTACAAAATCATGATTATCACAGAATAAAGATTTGAATTTATAAATTCGACAGAATTTTGATTCTGAGTATATTTTAAAGCAAGTTACTCTGATTTTTATATTTGTATTAACATACTCTTTAATGATACTTTTGCATTTTCAGATGGTATTTACTGAAATTTTTAATGCTTAATTAATTTCTTATGAAAAACTTCAAAAATAAAATCTAATGCATACTTTTTGTTCAAACTCGGTAGATTAATTTCTCAATAAGTTCTGCATTTCCTGAATTAGATGATAAGTAATATTTTCATTTAGAAATAATGTATAGTTGTTTAAAAGCTTCACAATGCAAAAAAATCGAAAAATTCGTGTTATTTATTAGTTGACCGTAATATTTAAAAAAGGAACCAAAAACAATTCATTTTTTTATTTCAGAAACTAGATAATATATTTCTTAAGCTTTCTATAAAAATTTAATTCCTAACCTTTGAAACTAGAAATTTTTTGTTTTATATCTCTTTTTAGTAAAAAAAGTCTCTTTGTACAATTTTTAAAATTCTTTTTCCCTTTAACTGGTATATATTTATTTTATAGACGTTTTATCATTTTTTTTCTGTAGATATTCAAAAATATAACTATTTTCGGACATTTCTTAAAACAATCTTGAACATATTCGAGTATCATTATTTATAAGTATTTGTGCAGGCCCATTATTATACATAAAAAAGAATTTAGATACAATTTCGTGTTCTTAGGTGTAATTCTATAATTTTATGAATTATACGCAGCATCTATTTCCACGGTTAATCGAATATTTATTGTAAATATTTTTTTGCCATTTAACTAAAAAATTTCACGTGGAATCTTCATTATTTAAATTACGTTATTTGACAAATACTGTCCTTGAATGTTCATTCAAATAAATAAATAAATTTAGAAGACAGAAATTGGCATCAGTATTTCAAAGCTAAGAATAACGCTACAAACTAAAAGTATTTCACATACTTTCTCAGCAGTGTGTTATGTCTAGGAAGAACATATCAAAAGATGGCATTGTGCAGCTCACCCTCGAGATTTAAATCTGAATTACGTAAAAAGAGCAACAATAACAATCCCACAATGTGACTGGTCAGGCTACCCCGCGACGAAAAATAAAATAAATCTGCCTCCCTAACCTTCGAGCCAGTTGGATTCATGAATATGAATTGATTCTCGACGTTCCAGGGGTCTCCGGGCGATGCCGAAGTGTCAAAATAAGGTTCATTGACAAGAAGGATCTCTAAACCAGCTGGAATAAAAAGCAGCGATATGTCTATGGAATATATTTTTATAGCGTTTATTTTCAAGAACCTCTCATGCAACTGTCTGCTTTTTCTTGGGTATCAAGTTCAAGAGGATTTGTCAATATTTCTCACGGGTATTTAAAATAAAATATTGACTGTTTAAAAGAATTTAGAGGTTTTTTTTGGCCTTCCTCTCTCTAGGGCTTCGTTTCAAACTATAAGATATCATGATATGATTTTTTTAAAAAGGTTCGTGCTGAAAATTTGAATCGCTTGAATGGCGAATTTGAATCCACATGATTTTAATTCTTGTGCCTCTTGACTCGTAGAAGACCAAAAGAATCGCCAAAGTAAACTTTGTCTTATACACTATTTTGATACGGATTTTTATTTTAGAAAAAAATAATAACTATTTAAAAGAAATAAGAGTTTTTTTGGTCGTTGTATCTCTAGGGTTATATTTCAGATTATAAAAATCAGGTAATAATAAAAAAGTAATATAAAAAAATTAAATTCTAACTCGGGTCAACCAAGAAATATTTTATTTTAGTCACTTTTAATTAAATAATTTTAAAAAAATCATTAAGTATAAAAAATTGATTTTTCGTAAGAATTGAACTCGCATTCTTCCCCTTCAAATGAAAAATACTGAAACCCTTGCATTTTATCGATTGAGCTACTGCTCTTTGATGGCAATTTTCATTACAAACTGTTAAAACACTATTTAAAGTATTAAAAATAATCCAATTTAATTGATGAATTAATATTTGAAAAAAAAATGGATCAACATCGAGTGCCATCAATACTTGAGTGGATGATTAAAAAGTACTTTATAAATGAATGAAAATTTGAACAAGAAATATATAAGGAGAGTGTGAAGTAATAGCAGGAATTGAAAAAAAAAGTTGCGCTTTGGAAATTTGAATGGTTTGATAGGCGAATTTGAATCCAGGTGGTTTTAATTTTAGTGCCTTTTAACTCATAAAGCACCAAAAAAGTCGCCAAAATAAACTTTGTCTTATAAAAAATAGGATACTTTATTTATATTTGCTTCGCAAAGACTATTTTATTGTAAGATGTTAGATAACTTGTAATTCTTATCTGAATGAATTTGCTTGTAGATAATTAAATCATAAACTTTCTTAAAAGAATTAATATAACTGTCAAGTTAAAATTTCAACTAAGTAGATTGACAATAGATCTAAATATTTATTTTAAGTATGCGTCATCGCAAATGAGAATTTATATTTTTATTCCATAAAAAAAATGAAAAATATTTTTTTAAAATAGGAACGTTAGCAAATAGAAAGAAAGCTGAAATTATTAACCAAGTAGATTTAACTGAATTGTATTCGCAAAAATTTTCTAAATGCATTCAGATTTTTTCGTAATTTCGCATGATACAAAAATTTACAAGAATATTTATTAATAATCTACTGAAGAAAATAATAAATGTATTGCTCTATCCATACAACAAAGAAAATCTATAGAAACCTTGCGATCATTCAGCAATTCACAAATATAAACTATTTTCGTTTCATGCAAAATCTCGTATGATTATTTTATGCTATTTTTATCAAGTTATAATTAAAAAAGGAAAGTGCTTAAGTTTAAACTAATTTTTTAAACAAAGTTTTGTATACATTAAAAAAAAATCTATGAAAGTGGTCAAGCTTACGGGATTAGTTAAAATAATTCGAAAATACAGATTTTGCTCTGATTTGCTCTAAATTTTTTTCATTGGTTAGTATTTTATCATAAAAAAAGGAATAACTAGAAATAAATTATTTTACAATTTTAGCTTATGAATCTTTTTTTTTTTCAACTTTATAACTATTGGAATAGGATTATCATAATATGGTCCATGTAAATATGTCTATATGAAAGGAAAATAAAACATATTGTTTTCCTTCTTGTACTTTAAGGTTTACATTTTTTTAATACTCTGGTCATTGCTAGTTTCATTGTACTGGACAGTAAAATTCACGAACCAGGATCTAAAACAGATAAATGTATTATGCACATGAAATACTATGTGGTGCCAAAAAAAAAAAAACTAAAGAAAGGTTACAAATGACATTGGCGGGAAAACATAAAAGTTCAAAATATTAATTGCAGGAACCGGACCGATTAAAGATGCAGCCTATTAACACTTTGACCTACGAACTTATATTTAACCACATAATTAGAAGACGTATCCTATTTGAAACATTTATTGTTACTTCATTCCATGAATGAACGTAAAGGTCACATACATATTCAGTTAAATTTTTTTTGTCTTTTGAATTTAATTGCAATTACTTGGAACTTATTTAAATAAAAAATAATAAACTATGTAATTATGCGTACGATTCATACACATTTTTGTAGATGAAGAGGTTGGTGAAATATTTGTCTCTTAAAAGAATTTAATAATGTATCTTTTCTTAAATCAATTCAAATAAATGCCTTTGAATTTTTATGAATCATTAAACACTTCCCCTCTCAAGACTGCCATTTCAAATAGCCTAAAGAAAGTAGGATTCTAAACTATCACTGCATAGGAAATGTAGATTTATATAGTATCTGCAGTATTAACCAAATGCATAAGTATAATCCAAAAATAATTGGGAAAATTCGTTATATCTAGAATATTATTCTAATAAGAAATTATTAGAATAGCATTCTAATCAATAAGTAAATTTTAACTTTACTAATTAAATTATTATTAATTACACTTAGATTCTAATTAAATTTTATAAAATCAGTGGGTTTAGTTTAATTATATTAACGTCCCGTTTAAAGCAACACGAGGGCTATTTTGGGACGGACCTCGTAATTTTGAACCACTGTCAGATGACGAGGACAACACCTGAACCGGCACCCCCTCTCCACACCACGCCACACCAGCGGGAGGACATTTGGCCTGATAGATTTAACAGGCAACAGACCCCCTCACACGACGGTTCTTCGGTGGAATCGAGTCTCGAACCTGAAACCCTCCGGTTCCGAAGCCGAGACCTTACCACCGGGCCACCGCGGCCCTGACAAAATCAGTGGGAGTAATCTCCTTGAAACTGTTTCGCCGGGCTTTAATAACGGTATTATTCCTTCCGAATAGAATTGTAGATCTCGACAAGCAAAACTAAATAGCACGAGTAATCAGATTTTTATTTCCAGAGACTTTCGTGCTTCGTAGTAAAGTAAAATAATGTAAAGAAAGCCAAAAGAAATTTTGGGGGTCTTTTTCTTTGACCGGTTGAATAACTGTTATTTAAATTTTTACGTTTTTGAATCATCGTGTTTACATTAATTCGAATGTACCGCCCAATAGAAGGTCAATCCCTTTAAGGATATTATCCTTATTGTCAATGCACAGTGATAACATATCCTGAATTAATTCGGACTTCAATTAGGATTCGGAATTGCTCTGACTTATTGGATATCCGATTAAGCAAAGTAGGTAGCTGCTTACTGGTATTGGTCTGCATGTGGGCTGTAGACAAATCGATTAAAACCAGTAATGGAATTTTCAGCTATGTAGATTATACAGCTGCCTAGGACAGCTAAGCCGACAGAAGTATCGTAACAGGCTGATTAAAGAAGTTCATTTTCCTATTTCCCACGCAAAGAAGGTTTAAAAAATTCTAAACATAATAAAACCTTTTCAATAGTTTATGAAGCATAATTGGCCAAGAAATTCAAATATTTCTTTGCATTTACTTGATTAGAATACTGTATACTCCTGAGAAAATGTAGCGAAAGGGCAGGTCGAATAACAAAAAAGTCGGAAAACAATTCAGTGGATTCATTTCTTTGTCCAGCAATAACCAAAAGACAAAGATTTTAAATCAAAACTTACCGTTATAATATATGGACACTTTTTATTGAGTACTAAGCCTTCCATTTATCTCAAGCCATGTAGAATATGTACGCTACCACGACCAGGTAAATCCTTGAAGCAGTTGCCGGTAAAGCATCGAGTTCAAATACAAAGCTCTAGACTGATAGTTTATATGTTTACATAATAGCATTACACTTCCAACAATTTTTAAGATAAAAAATAAATTTAAAATTTAAACTGTTCATATTTTGAAATGAATTCTGTAATGACCAACTTAAATGCAGGAAACATAAACAACACATTGCCGTAAATCATTTTTCTGATTCTTAAGAAAATTGACTCAAACTGGTTTTATTTTTCACTAATAAATAATGACACCGGTATGAAAAGGTGACTCTAAAATAAGAGACAAAACTTACTGTCTTTGGGTTTGGAAAAAGTTTTTAAAAGACGCCTTGACGTTCTCATTTAATAACGATAAAAGAAAACTAGACCGGATAGTACGGAAGATGGATAGTCGTGAACCGGATATCTGGGAGTGCACTATATTTATAAACTCGTACATCTGATTTAACGAAATTTCTTACAGAAGCGGATGATGGATATTTTGGTGCTATAAATAAAAACAAATGCATGTAAACATAATTTTACAAATATATATCCGGAAAGGAAATAAACTTAAGTTTATTTTATTCAAAATTATAATCAGTTAAAGAAAGAAACGTTGATAAAAGGGCCTTTATTAACATCGCTACACAAAAGCAAAAGGACAGAAAGTTTTCCCTTCGGTGATTTTATTATGAGATTTTAACCGCCAGAGGGGAACCTCAAATTGAGGATGAGATGCTTCCAACTTGGTTGTCGGATCTCGCCAACTCGGTGGGTATACTAAATGTGGGGGAATTGACATCTCCCATCGATGACGGGACGTACTTCCTTAGGGAAGGGTTTGACCGTGGCCGATGATGGTCCTTAGGACTCAACCACAGTTCCCGCCAGTGTTGCTGTAGCAATGATCCAGTAATTTGGTATTCATTTCCAAGTGCCTTCGGACTGGACGGAGTGTCAATAATATGGCTTATTATGAGATTTCTAAAGGGATTTCTTTGCCACTTGTTAATTTAGGCAAGAGAATCTTAGGCATCTTTGAAAAATATGTGTGGATTTTAATGATTTTTGGAACGGGCGAAAACGCAAAAATTATCAGATTTATAGAGCGCCTGTTTCAAATCCTTAGGTAAAAAGTGAGAATTAGATCAGAAAGTAGGAGAACATTTTAGAATAAAGTTACAAAAGGCTAATTTAAGATTAAAAAAATTTAGAGATTGAGATTTAAATATTATTGCATACAAATTTTCAGAGTTTATAAAATAAAAATATACTAACTTATAAAGAAATCACATGATAAATAAAATGCCCAAAAAAGTGAAACTAAATTGACCCTTTCATAAGATAAAGGGTTTCATAATGTATGAACCTGCAGTAACTGCCTAGGGCTGCAAAATACCTAAATAAATTTGTCACTACTTTTGTTTCCATATCATGGTTTGACCTTCCCCTTTTATCTGCAAAACATCACGATTTTAAAATCTTAAAAAATGTACTACACACGCCCGAGCTATCAGTTAACCCCTTTGTTCAAATACATCTGTAATGGCATGCATACTTCTTCTTGAGTGTAATAACTCACCATCCCTTTCGGTAAACATTCCCGCATATTTTCTCCAATTGAAGTGATTACAGCCGGAATGACGATTGCTCGGCCAAGAATAGAACATACCTTATTTAATTCCCCTCTCTCTTTCTTCCGCATTGGACCCGAAAGGTGCTTCCAACCACGAGAAAGTTCGACCTCGCACCAATTACGTCCGAAACCATTTCACGCATTAGAATACAAATCAGGTCCATTTATCAGATGCGAAACGTGTGCCTCTCTTTGGGGTTTCTTCAGGAATCTATATAACAGACCGGTGGTTGTTGCATCTGGAGGTGCGGCCCGACTCCCGAATGGTTGATTGATTTTCCAAGTTGGTGAGGCGTGCGATGGAAGATGGCGGTTCGATTATTTTTCCGGTCCGTGCAACCTCTTCCAGAGACTATTTGCCAGCGATCTTTTTCTGACTACTTAATCATCCCAAAATGGATGCCTTTTTCTAACTGGAACAGATTGAAGTCATTTATAATATCCTTTGGAAGAAATTGCGAGAAATTTGGTTCTTTGAGCTGATGCCGGAGCTGTTCTAATTACAGCTTAAGCGAATAAAACGTGCCATGTAGGCTTTTTGAATTAGAAGTTAATTAAATGGTTCGGGTGGACTTTTGATAATCCCATCATTAAATGGATTTGACGTTGGATTGCTACGAGGAGGGAAACAATATAAATCGTTTAATGATTCTGGACAGCCCATTGAGCTGACAGGAAGTCTTTGAGTCCGTTGTTCTTAGTTTTAATATAAAAGGGTATTTAGTGTGTGGAATTAACCCAGATAAAGGTGGTCTTATTTAAATATAATTGGTTGTTTTTTCCCATTTTATTTATTCTTCATATAATCATAATTGAATGAAATTGAGATCCCATTATATAAAGATACAGAAGACACGCCTCTACACGATCTTGTCCACATGGTAATTACTACCGTAGATATTCAGACCACAAATAAATAACAATTTAAGACCAGCATTTTGAAATTTCTTTTGTAGAGCTTACACAACAAAACCATGCCTATCACTGAGTTAAAGAATACTAACTGGCATATAAATTATAGTTTAATAGTTTCCTTTTAATGTATAGAGAGCTAGAAATTTAATTTTTCGTTCTTTTATGCCTAACGTTGAAATGCTGGCAGCGTTTGATGTTAACTTCAAAAGGGATTTTCCATGGATTGGAAATGAAACGAAAAAAAATAGCATCAATTATAAAAGTAAATTGGTAAAAAAAAAATTATATACACCAAAAAAGAAATAATTGGGAGATATGTAAGAAACCTGTGGAATTTTTACTTCCGTAATATTATCACATATTCTCTAAGAAAAGTCTTATTCCCTTTCCTTCTTGTGAACCGTGAGTAAGATTGCGAATTTCTTGCATGATATTGATGAAAAATAGTTACGAAATATTGATCTTTAGCATGAATTGAATATTTTTATTGAATTCATTATGATGAAACGTGTTTTGGGCAATGTTTTGCCGAAAGATTGTTACCAAAATTTGACATGGAATTACAATTTCATTGATTTAAGTAACAGCGTTTATAAATTGCAACATTAATATGCACACGAAAGTACAGACTATATATAGTCACCCCTCCACACATTTTGTTAAAAATTTGATAAGAATCTAGATGCTAAACCAGTCTACCAAATTTTATCTTCCTGATTCCTTGCATTGTGTAGTTATCAAGATCAGCTTATAATTGAAAAGCGTGACAAATAAGCTTATTTTTGATAGATTTCATTAAAAATTTAAAAGAAATTTATAGATTTGATCCTAAGTCCATATACCAAATTTATCCTTCAAAGTGAAAGAGTTTTTGAGTTATCCTGCTCAAAAACAGATATACAGACATAATGCTAAAATCACATGTTTCGAACTCAGGGAGATGTGCAATTTGGGGATTTGAAAAATCAAGAGTTCGAATTATTTTAATAATCATAATACCTCCTCTATACATCTTATACAAGAAAATAAAAATGAACAATTAAGTAGCATCAACCTATAGGCTCTTCTGTATTCAAGTGAGCGCATAAATTAAAAATATAATGAGATAAATGCATGTCATTTGGTGCTCAAAATTTATTGAATTTGACATCAACTATCTATCTGTCTATTCTTGTGTATGGGAATGCAACAGCTCAAAATCGCATATAGGCTGAACAAATACAATATAATGTGTTGATACAAAAATTTTATTGGAATATTTAATTTTAGATTAGATTAATTAAAATGGAAAGATTTAAAGTACTCAATTATCTCATTAACCCATTTGCATCACATGAAAATTTGAAAAAAAGGCCCATATCATAGAAAAAAATTTATTTCATATTTAGGTACAAAATTGTAGAAAAGTAGAAAAAAAAAAAACGTTTTTGGGCATTATTTGTTAATAATTTTGTTCAGTGTAGTGATGTTTGAAATGTGGGACGCATATAGGTATATAGTATATAATATGAATATAGTATATATCATATTATATGTATAGCATATAATATGATGCAGCGTATATATAGGCTCCAGTGATAGTAACCAGGAAAATTGTGGGCATATATACGCTAATGATGCAAATGGGTTAAGAAGATAACGGTACCCATGTTATATGCTGCAATACGGCATGAGGATTGAATAAGTACGTAGAAAAGTAGAAAGAATGCAGGCAAATTTCAAAATTTGTAAAGTTCGGATTAGATTTCATCACTCACATAATTTTTAGAAAATTTCAATATGCCGAGGACATTTATTCTTGACTTTTCACTCCATTCAGTATTAAATATTTAGAAGGAAAAAAAGCTCAAATTCTGTCAGGGAAAATTTATTACACCCACTTTAGAATATCATTGTCAAGATTTAAATTTCTAGGTGGAGAAAATATAGACTCTAATCCATAGAAAATATGTTTATTTAAAAAGAGAAATTATTGCAACGTAGGTTTGTACATAGAAATGCTACTTTGCATTGAGCCTATTAATAGGAATACTAAAAGTCCACAGTTGCATACTCAACTAAAACTGCGTTTGGTTTTGAAAAGAAGAAAAAAAAAGAGAACGAAGCAACAGAGTTAATTAGTAATAGTTAAATTTGCATAATCTTTTAAAGCTAATGATAAATGGCTGCACAAATCTAACTTTCCGCCTAAGCTAATGAACTCATTAAAAGTAGTAAATTAACTAAAAAAAGTTTTAAGCGTAATCAAAGCATAATCGAAGTTAAAATTTAAAAACACAAAATATAATATGGGCGATAACAAGTTCTATAAGAACGGATAAGGTACACCTTATATTTGATTTTTTAAATAGCGGGAGTAACTTTACAGACTTGCGCAAAAAGCAGTGGCAAAAAAAATTATTGTATCGATTGTCCCAATTTGCATCGAACAAAACGCATTTATTCAAATCTTAACTAATCGCTTTTCCTTTTTCATTGCTTAAATTAAATTTTAATGAAATTGGGAATGAAATACATTTTTTACTATAATATGAAAATAGTATTATTTTGTGCAATGATATTAAGCTTAGAATTCCATGTATAAAAAATTGTTTAGCTTAAGCCAAAGTTCTAGAATAAAGAACTTTGACAACATAATTTTTGCTTGTTTTCTTATTCTATAAGGTTAAAAATAAGTTTAATAGGTCACTTACAAATCTTAAATTTGAACTGAATGAATTTATCGCTCCAAAATGAGGTTTTCACATCAAATAACTTGTATATCTTCTCAAGAAAAGTAGCATTATCCACAACACTTTTCAGCTAAAAATATTTCCTGCAAAAGTCAGTTAAACTCAAAACCATTCTTTATCAAAAGACAACAAACAAAAACACTTAACACCTCCATCGATATCATATTACAAAGACCTCGCCCAACTTTTTCAAATTACGAAATAAAGATTACCCACCAGGGTTTGCAAACTTTATTACACACTGGAGGCACTAGAAGATACTGGGAGTGTTCGAATGGGAATTTACTATTCCAAGAATACGAAAACAATACTTCCCAGTTCGAAAAAAAAGAAGATGTGTTTGCAGAGAAGAAAGAGAAAGGGCCTAGCGAGAGTGACCTACTGACCGCAGCTATTTGAGGATACTTCGCCAAGTCCTTTGTCCCTCGGTTCGTTGATCCACATCGACCCACGCGGGTTTTCCTAAAAATCTTACACGAGACATAGGAGGAAGAGAAGTCAGGTCGGTCTTTTCACAGCTGTCGTTCCCGAACATGGGAAATAGGGGTGGAGGAAGTTTCTGGAAGATGGATCGAGTTGTTGCAGAGTTTGGATCCAATCGCGCGTAAGAAGTGGACAAAAGATATTCATCATGAGAGGTCTTCAGGTATCTAATTTCCTATGGTAAAATGATTACATCTTCATAATCAAGTCATCAAGGCACAGATAAGAATTCCAGGTGGGGATACTTTATTGAGGTCATTCCGTTCTAGCTACCCCCGTCCTGTTCAGAGATTTGGGGAAGGTCAGAGGACAAGAGGGCTGCAAGGTGCTTGTAAAAAAGTCTTCCATCAGAGAGGCCGGTGTGTGAAACAATGGTTAATGTCATCTTTTAAAGGAGGGCTTGTAATACTTTTATTCTAGAATTCTATGAGGGGGGCGGAAAATTTTGGTGGCCCTCTTTCAGGTTAGAAAAACATTTTTTTATCTTGACTGTAGATCAGGGATATAAAAATGAGAAAAATTTAAATCAAAAATTGAATTCAAGCAAAAAATGTGCCTCTGTTTGTATCCTATCTTATACTCTGAGTTAAAGAAATTTTATGGAAAAAGCGAATTTTGGAATTGAGAATTGCTTAAAAACTATAAAAATGAGATTTACAATTTATGCTTTTCTATAAAATAATCTGCGTGGTATTTAAAAAAAAACAAATAAATGTTTTCAAAATAAAATAAAAAATCCATTTATAAAGTATTTTAAACAAATATTAATTCTAGGAGGTTTACTTCATGTGGATCAAGGTATAAAATCGGTTTATTTTTCATTGATAAACAATTTCAATATAAGGAATGTTTGTTATAACATTTTTTAATTTTTGTTTGAATTTTAGAGTTAAAACAATAGTGAAAAATCACTAAAGTGAATCTATTTTTAAACACTATTGTTTTTGATATGATTAGATGTATAAAGATATAGATAGAAAATTAAGGAAATGCATAATTTAATGAACAGAACAGTATAAACTTCTAAGATATTATGCTATATGTTTATCACTAGACTGAAATTTAAACACATTTTGGTGAAGAAGCTATTAAGACGAAGTTACACAGAGCATTTAATTGAAATTTTACCTACTATAAATCCTACCGAACCAACTAACCACTAGATATAGCTTGTATACCAACAAACTGTGTTTTCAATAACCATTTCAATTTAATTTAATTTTCGGTGGATGTTATAAATTTTTGGTAACCGCAACCACAAGCAATTGAATCCCCCCGAAAGAATGTTGTGAATTTTTGAATCAAGAGATTCAACGTACTTTTATGAACTTACGGCTGCATGCTGAAAATTATCCTTGGCTGTTTTTAATAAAGCGAGTCTTTTCCAACAATACTGCTGTGAACAAACGCACATCTGTGTTTGTATTCTGCACATTACCTTTAATCAAATGTCTTCATATCCCACCGCATCACGTGCATTCTGAGAGAAAAAAACACGATTTAAGTGGTCTGGAACGGAAGTATCCGGTCTTTTAAAATTACACGGCTAGCATAAAGCAAGGAACAAGAAAAATACCCGAAATCCTCAAACTTGTGCGCTGAAAATAATTTTCTAGTAAAAGGTTCCGTATACATACATCTCTCACATTTCCTCTTCCTTTTATGTGTAAGGATTCCGCAGAACAACCACAGACGCTTCTTTTCAAGGTCTCGCCGGTGTATAATTATGAAATTACATTACGGAACACAATTTCAAACGGTCATTCAGAGCCTTTTTGTAGTTCGGTTCGTTCCAACGGGTGCACTAATGGAGATTTAATTGGTGATTCGTAGCCTCGCGGAACGGGTTACGGTCACAGATAGGATTTCGTTCGCACCCCGTTATTATACTTCCCGACATTGAAATCTTACAGCAAATGTGTCTGGCTTGGTGTTTGTAATAGTCCCATCTTCATTTTTGGACGGATTCACCACAGAAACTTTTCGGTAAGGTCACAGAAGTGTGTTGTTTAAGTTGGTCTTAAAAAAAAAAAAAGAAAATTTCCGGTTTTTTTTTTTGTTGTTGTTAGGTTCCATGAGAACAATTCCTCTAAAAACTATTTGGTGATATGGAATGAAATAATGCTTCGTGTCTCTAGGTTAATCTTATAAATAATTTTTGGGCTGGAGTAAAAACTAATCTCGGAAAAAAAAGAAGAAAAATGAAAAAGGATTTCTTATAAATTCCTTAAAATGAACCATAAAAGAATGCTTTTTTGCTGTAATTTTCATTATAACAAATCGAAATGCTTTACTCACAAACCCGATTTTGAAACAATTACAAATACACACTTATAGAATTGCAACTGAATGCACAGTTCTCGCGAAACCTCTGACAAAATTCAAATTTGTGTAAAATTTATAATTAGAAAAAACAGCGCTTCTTTGAAGCTACATATTAGTGATATGGCTCCCAAAGTTTTATTTAATAGCATTATTATTTCGCAGAATTCAAATAGATGGTCCTATATACAGCTTGATAATGATTTAAAGAGAAATTTTCACTTAATAGTAATCATATCGTCCAATTTCCAACTTTAAGTTACTTAATTTTTTTTTCATGTAGAGTTAAGAGGAGACATCAATTTGTATACATCAAATGCTTTGCAATCATATTTCAAATCTTGAAGCAGCGCATCATAAATTTTGCGTATTATCAGCGTATTAGCTTTTATGTTTATTTGCTTTTTTTAGCCTCAAGAGCTTGTAAATGCATCATAGGAAATTCAATATAGTTAGGATATCATAAATAATCAAAGAATCTCACATTAAAATTCACTACCCTTAGCACTTTTAGTGCAGGTAAATAAAGACATTTCGTTTCTATATCCTGCACGTTTTATTTTACAATATTTTGCAATCTCTCCGAAATTTCTCCGACACCTTATAAGAGAGTTTCCACAATATTAATATACATAAATGTAGTAATTATATGTGTGTTCTCAGGCGATTGACTGCCCATCGCTGAAGAGTTAATTGGAATATGTAAGAAAAACTAAACGAAGATTGTTCGACAAGCCAATTTTAATTTTATTGATATCAGCAACCTATTTTGGAGCAACAGTAAGACTATTTTGGAACAGAGAACATAATTTTGTGTCCTGATCAGATGCCGAGAACGAAACCTAAGATTGATTCTTCTCTCAAACCTTCCGCGCTTCACCAACAAAAGAACATTTCATCTGTAATGTTAGCTTTAGTTTGAACCAAGCAATCATATACAACGGATATGTATTGTAATTCGATTTCGAACTTGGTCCTTTGACTATTCTGAAGCCAATACCACTCCGAAAGAGCATTATGATCTTATTTAGTAATGCAGTGCAGTGGTTAAGAAATTGTATCATAAAATTGCAAAGAAATTATTTTTAGTTGTAATCTATTTTTGAAGAGTCACACAAAGTTTCTTTTGGATATATTTACAGAATCTGCATCTCCAAATTGAATTAATTATCGCGATTTCTTAAAGTAAATAATTTCATGCAAAGATTCTGAAATAAGCTAAATTTGCTAAATATTACGAACTTTATACATCTTTAATTAGGATAATACTTAAGTGGGTTAGTAGTATTAGAAGTATCCATCTGAGAGCAAGTGGCACAGCACACTCAAGACATCCTGTTAAAGTTATTACTTAAGAAACTACTGAAAAGAATCCGTAATCCATTTTTTCATAATAGAAGAAAGAATGTGTGTTAAATTACTAGGTGTATTACAAATGGCAGGTTCTCTGGAAGATGGATGCTACAATTTCTCACTCTAGGTCAAGGAGAAGTTGGCAAAAATAAAAAATAAAACTTGAAACTATTTCAGAAGAGTTTGGTGGATTATTTCAGTCATTTTTCAGCAATGGATACTTATATAGTATTTATGATTATCACTTTAAAACAGAGAAGAAATTAAATTAAAATTCGCACTATAGATTTGGAAAATATTGCAGCACAAAACTTATTTTTTCATCATCTAAGAATTAAATAAAATTCTCTTAAAAGATATCAATCTTAGGCGTTTCTACTTTAAGTGAATTTTAAAAAATATTTAAATAGTATTAAATAATAACATATTTTATTTTTGAGGTGAAACTCAAATGGATTTAACTTTTTATCTTGGCTTTTTTTGTTATTATCACTGTTGATGATTAAGATACGAAAATTCGGTTTGTTTTTCATATTCAGTTGTTAAGTTTCAATATAAAAAATAAAACTTTTAGTGGAATTTTTGAATTTTTTGAGCTTATAACAAAGATTTAACTTCAGAATAAAACCTTGATAAAAAAAAAAAACTTCAAAGTGCAACCAATTTTAAATACAGCTATTTTCCATTATAATTAGTTGCATAAATATATAATCATAAATATAAAAAAATGCATAGCACAATGAGAAGATTGATAAAATTCTTGGAAAATAGCCAATCAAAACTTTAATTTTAAAACTGATGCTTTATATTGTTGAGGAACCTATAAAGCATTTTTACACCTAACAATTAATTGAAATTTTCATCAACCTTTAATTTTGTGATGCACCTGGTCGTTCAAGACTGCTAGTAATCAAATAAAAACATACCTCATTTAGCGAGGAAGATTTTTTTCGTTACGATTACGAGCTTACTTTTCTACAATTTTGAGTGTGATACTACACGATTTGCGCATATTCACATTTTCCATTTCCTCTCTTTTTCGAGTTGGTAGTTTGAGATTACTGTCAATTAAAAAGTATTTAAAAAAATTGGAAGACAGGAAAGAAGTTTCGCCAAATGCTAAGATGATTGATAAAATCTTATTTTTACTGTTAAAAATCGGATAAATCTTAAACGATGGATGACACCCAGAAAAACTCAATCATCGAGGCACTACTGAATAAATCTCAAAAAATAATATATATTGAAAAAATAAATGACATTTAGTCCGAAAATATTATATTTTTTTAATTCTATAATCGAATTATATTTTAGTTATAAATGCCACGTAGAAAAAATATTCTGGACAGAGACATCAATGAATATTCAATGCAACTTCGGACAGTTTTCTACCTATAACTATACGATCTAGTTTATGCACGAAATATTATCATTTTAGTGCTACAATATTTTTAAATATTAAAAAAAGTTTATATAAAGTAGGAAATTGTTATATTGCTTTAAGTATTCGTCTTGATTTCCAGAAATAGTTTATTGAGTTTTTATTAGTTAGTAAATTAAATTTAAAAAATCTGCTTGAAGTTTTTGTTTGTAATTTAAATCATCTGTACCTTAATCTAAATAATCAATCATGTTTTATAAGAAAAAATTTCTCAAAATAGTTTAAATTTGGAAATACACTTTATTATATAATATGTGAAAAACAAAAAATTACGTGGCATTTTTTTTGTAAAATTTTGTTTTTTCTAAGAAAATATTTAGATACAAATCACGCACTGATTACTTATGAAAATTTTCAATCTTACCTGCATATGAACTCGTCATTTAAATAAAATAAAAAATCGTTAGTACACTTAGTTTAACTTATTATTCCAAACAGTCTCCTAAATTACAATATGCATTTTACAATTAGTTATTATTTATATTTTTAAACTTGCGCTCAGTTTCAACTCTGTGGAATCGGATACGAGATGGCGCTGTATGACACTGTCAGCATTAGAGCAAATAGAAAAAGTTCTAAAGGCATGTGTGTAAAATTGCCGATTTTTTCATATATATCAGGAAAGACAAATATAAAAATGAAATAGACAAATATAAAATATGCTATCTATGCAAATATAAAACAAAAATATTATTCATTTACACAAAAGTGAAAAAAAAAAAAAAAAAACCCTGGAACTGTGGACCCGCAACAAACGAGTCACTCATATTGTTCTAATAACTATTCTTTATTGCCCATATTCCAATGCGGAAGTTGAATTTATTCATTCAGATAGATAATTAAAAAAAAATATGTAAAACGTTTTTCAGGAAATGCGTATAGATGAACTTAAAAGCAAAACCTTATCTAAATGTAAAATTTGATCCAAATCATTAGAACCATTTCTGAGATACACCAAATAAATTTATATAAATATATATATACAAGAATTACTTGTTTAAAGTCATAAGATATAAATAATGAAACAAGTAGTAACAAAAGAAATTCTCACCACCGTCATCTGTTGAAGTTAAAAATATTCTTCTAAGGTAAATGACCAAAAATGGTTACATTTTTTAAAAATCATTCAGGATTCCAATCTATTAATAAAACTAAGTTATTTGAAAATTCGAATTCAGAGTTACTTTTTTCCCACGTATTTTCAAAAAAATATATTTGGTATTCTTTTTTGTTCTGAAGTTGTTATAATTGATTAATTTATTTATTTTCCAGGGAAATAAAAATCGTTTGCCATTCAAACTGTTTCCAAGAGTGAAATAAAATTAGAATTATTTGACTGAAAGGCAAATAAATGACAGAGCATGCATTTATAAAGATGACAGAGGAAAAAGTGTTGAAATAAGACACAAAATAATAGTCAAAACTTTTATATAAATTTCCTTTGATTATTACTTTCCGTCAAGTGCGCTCTAAAATTAAAATATACGATCCTAAGATGGATATTTAAATATGGCATTTAAATATGGAATTTTTGGATTTTTTTTATTTTAACAATATCTATTTGTTCATATCAAATTCAAAAATAAATTTATTCGTCATAAAATACATTTCGATTTTATAAGTAGATCTTTCAATATAATAAATAATCGTGTATTATATATATTATTAGCAAGAAAAGTTTTAAACTCTATTTTTAAAATAGCAAACTTTGAATTTCATGCGATAAAACAAAAATATTTCAATTCAAAGAATCTCCAACTAATATTTATCTCAAATGATTTATAATATTTAAAATACCTTTAAAAAGTTCCAAAACTAAAGATTTAACCCTTGGTACTTAATATATAAATTTGTGTGTGAGTGTATTCGTATTAAAAATAAATCGAAAATATAGGTTACTGTTAATATATTTGAAATTATTTTGGGAACTATTGCAGTTTTATTAAAAAGTCCAGTAATTCTAAAATTGTCATTTCGTTTTATAAAATTTCTTAAAAATAGCGGATTTGGTTATCTGAGATTCAAATAATATTTTCTAAACTTTAATCATAGAATTCATAATCTTAAACAGAACTCCAATCCATAAGTTTGTTAAAGTGAAAAATCATATTATCATAGGTATAAATTTCATTACAATTGTTTAAAATTCTCATAGAGAACCGGAAAACTTATTTAATCTTAATT
>JAPMOQ010003123.1:646664-695939 GCA_026543055.1 Argiope trifasciata
ATTATAAAATATACATATTTGAAATAAATTTAGAACCTTTACTGAATCTATCATGTGTATAGATTCAGTAAAGATACAAAATTTATTACAAATATGTATATTTCATAAATATTTTGGACATTGCCCAATATGCACTTATATTGGACGCTTTTTCCAGAACGAACTGAAATCAAAATTTAGCATAAAACCAAAATTGTAGTCACAAGATCACATACCTAATTTCCCCGACTTAACTCATTGCATTTTTGTGATATCGCGCTAAAATGCATGCAAAAATAAGACTTACTGTCCCTATTTAACATATTTAGTTCAAAACTTGGTAAGAATCTACATTTTTGAATACTAAACCTGTATACCATTTATGTATACAATTTCATATCTTGTATTGTTTCTATCTAATTTTGTTTTGAAGATATATAGAATTAATTTGCCCTTGAAGACAGGTAGATCTACTCAGAATAAAGTCCATTCAAAATTTGACAGAAATCTACATACGTTTTTTTAAATTTCATCCATCTTGCACAAAGTGTTTTTAGTAATGTTGTTCACAAACAGGTATACAGGCACAAGGCCAAAAATGGGATTTTCGAATTCAGGAAGGTCTAAAACGAGGAGATTCATCAAAATCCCGAATTTTTTTAACAATCAAAATACTTTATGCTTTGTATAAGAAAAGAAAAAGAAGAAATTCTCGATTTTAAAAAAAGTTAATTTGGAATGCTTATATTCTCTTCTAAAAATGAATAACATTGTACATGTGAATAGACTGGCTCTCAAAAAGTCAGACCGCTGTGTCTGTAATGAAATTTAGCACAATTAAACTTTGAAACTAACCTTAAATGTTTACCAAATTTTATCTCTCTCACTACGTTTATATATTTATAGCTATAGTACTCACTTGCACTCAGAAAAACAAATAAGCATATTTCCTAATAATATATTCCCTTGGAAATTTGTAAGAAATCTACAGATTTAATATACAGATAACTTATCAACTTTTATTCATATAGTTCAAAGTACTTTTGAATTATATTGTTCACAGACATATATTTGTCTGGAATTATATTATTCCAAGAATGTGGTTTTCAAACTTGTAGAAGTGGAGTTACGTAAAAACTTGAATTCCAATTTTTTTGTCGATTGCAATGGCTTTTATATTATATAAGACTTGCTGGCAGCTTTCAATTTATTACTGAAAGAGAGAAAACACAATAAACCGATGTCTTATTCTCCATTCCCCGTAAAGAAAAGGCTCAACATTCTTAAAACAGACATACCTCAATATATAAACTGTTATCTACGTAATGTAGAACGCTCAAAAGGAAACATTACGGTTATGTAACCTTAAAAAGTCTTCACAAAAGAAGAGAAACATGACAGTTTTCCTTTCTTTAAATCTTTTTCTGATCATTTGTCTGTTTTGAGAATAACACAGAAAATGGCAGGAAACGTGGAACTTTTAAAACACTTTGAATAAAAATTGTCGCTTTTGGCTAAAAGACGAGAATTCTAAGCGCACACACGTATATTTTGACATTTAAGAGGGCACATAAATAAAAGGACAGAAAATATGCCTGCAGCACAGTGTGGTCAGGGTTGCCAAATTCCTTTTACACAATGTTGCCATTCATAAAGAAATAAAGCCAATGGCATCAGAGCTAAAACTGATTGCCAGACATAATAATATAATATAAAAAAATACACTGGGACAATGTGCAAAATGTTATGAAAGAAAATATTATTAAAATACAAATGTCATCAAAATGAAAACAAATCCAAACACTCATATTCTTGGCAATGAGATCGTTTCATCATAAAAGAAATGATGTCAGACTGGCAATAAATTTGTACAGTTTTCTTGAGTAGGAAAACGAGAAATCTTAAAATTGTATCCAAAATATGGAATTAAAAATGTCAGTTTTAATGGTTTGATCATACATAAATCACTTCAGGAAGAAATAATATTATTATCAAAAAGTTTTCTCCATAAAAACATTAGACTGAATAAATATTTCACAACTGAACCATTATCATAATATTTTTTTTTTTTTGAAAAATATAGCATTTTATTTGAAAATATCTTTATTCCATGTTTTTAATTTGTTGGAAATTTTCCAAATTGTTTCATTTTTTCATCCTTGCTAATACCATAAAAGTATTCAAGAGAAAATTATAGAAATTTGGAATTATTTCAAAGAAAATTTTATGAATGCTTTTTGGATTATTGATAAAATTTTCCTGCTTTGGAAATTTCAAAAAGAACAAGATATTGCCTTCTCTATATAAAATTAAGTATTCCAGTTCTAGCTACAGAAATAATTTCTGAGATGAATTTCCAATGGTGATTAAGTAAGCAAAATACAAATGTTTTTAGAAGAACTGAGTGTTTATTTTGAAAAGAAATATCTAAGAAAACTGAATCTGAAATATTGGTTTACGTCCGTAAGTATACGATGTTAAAAATAAATAAAATTTAAATGCTATGCTTTTTCGTATTTTAAAGATACTTTGAAATCCTTCTACATACCAAGTAAGAAAATTATTTTCCTATGTACAGATTATTAACTTCATCGCATGATCTTTCTATTGTTCTGTAGAGAGATTTGTCAATCATTATAAAAATAAAACCCTTCAAAAATTTTGAATATTGAATGTTGTTTAAAAATTTAATTACTAAAGGTGCATTCATTACAAGAAAAAATGATATCAGTTAAATATTAGTTAATCAATGTTAATTCCAAATATATATATATATATATATTTAGCTGTCAATGATATGGTTCACTGCTTAAAAAATTATATTTTACATCATACCCCACATCTATAAATCACAAGCTTTCATTAAAATACTTGAAGACTTTAAAGGTAGAATATTTCATGTTATTAATACTGAATTATTATTTAACAATTAAATTAATGAAAATCAATCATAACATGCAGAATATTTTGACTCAGATTATATGCTTTTTATTTCTCCTAATGGTAAAATAAAATGTTTTTCTATTATGTGGGCACGCTTTGACGGAAAATAAACAAAATTGGCATAAATATGCCCTCAAGAATGGAAATATAAGCATGGAAGCCATTTTTCGAAATTTTAATTAAAAACTGTTTAAGAAATACGCAAGAGTTTTATTTCCACTGGATAACTTTCGAAATTATCAGTGCACAAAATTCATATTCATACTATATATTGAAATTTAAATTCGCATTTAAAATTTAAAATAAATTCTTGTAAATCATAATACTTTTTAAGTATATATTTTGTAAAATTTTCAATATTCATTTTATTATTCCGATAAAAATAGGAGCGTTCATATAACTTCTTTGATTATTTAATCTTTTTACCAAATGAAAAAGAGGAAAGAAAATTTTGTTTATAATCTGTGCAAATCATAAGAGGAAGAAGAAATACAATTTACATTAGCTTGAATGACAAAGTGCAAGTTAAGGTATTTAAGCGATCAATTTCTAATGACTGTATATCAAAATGACATTTCATTCTATTTGAAAAGACATTGTCACTACAAACATACTTTTAAAATAACTTGACTCTAATTTCTATCACAATTTGATGTCTTTAAATATTTTTTTAAGATAATCAAGCTATGCCTGAGAGATTTCTTTGCAGTTATTTATAAACCAGATTCCCGTCAACTCACACACGCAAAAGATCACAAAAATAGCTGATTCTATATTAGCCCAAACAATTAATTAATTCAAGATATCATCAAAGGTTTAAAATAAAAGAATATTGAAAGATTCCACATTTTTATATTTTGATTCGTTGATTCCTTCATCATTTTTTAAGAAAGCGTTTGACGATCAGTTGCTTTGCCGTGATTGTAGTTACTAAAATTTGTAATTAAATATATTGTATAACTATGTTTTAATGATTTTCTAAACAAAATATTTTAAAATTTGGATAGGTAACGATGTCTTATTCTTTTAAAAGACTTTCACTATTGTGTTCATTGTCCTACGTATTCCCTTAATTTTATGCCTCCCTTTTCATACTTCCAATTACAGAACAGCAATATTTAAAAAGGTATGATCAGCTTGCATCTGAACCAGATATTTAATTTTACGTACAACAAAATGTCAGTTTCTTTTAAGCCTTATACTGAAACCTGCTGAACATGCCAAAATAAGCCGAAACGTCATATCTTGGTCTTCACAATTTGTGTTTCAATTCAACAATGGCATATATTGTCACAAAATATAATTAAAATACTTTTTAAAATAAAAAATATGCAATTAATAAAATAATTTTTTGTTAAAGTGGAAGAAAAATTAATTTTCTATTGTAATAATTACATAATTAATAGGATGTTTTTTAAATTATTTAAGTGAAGTCAAAATTAATTTTCCAATGTAATGAGTTCAGAAGTTGTCTCGGGAAAACTGCAAAAATTTCTCTTAATTTTTCATTCAATTTTTAAAAAATTGTTCAAGGGTGCATATTTCCATCTTTTAAAATATATATATGTGTCACAGTTGGTAGTTCTAGGTCAAACAAGCCCTGTAGAGTTCAACATACATACAAGCTAGGACCACGTGCATTCATCTTTATAATTAGCATAAATCAGATTGCAATTGAATGTTAAATTTGGCGGGGTTGGATTTTTAAAAAAATCAAACCTACATGATTAATAAATGATCATTTTAACAAAATGTCAAATTATAGCTTACACATTTAATAATAATCGGAGAAACAAAATGAAGGTCAATGATATTAAAACAATTTGCATTTTCTTGCTTCAATATGCGCGGCAAAATGTTTCTAACTGCTCGATATTATATTTTAATAATAGAGAAGTAATGTCAGACTCCAGCTGGAGGACCACTCCATTTAAGTGACAGTTCTTTATTCGCGTGTAAACACCGTCCCAGCGTGATTTATTGGTAGAACGAAATGCCCGCGAATGTCTGTCAACCCCAAAGATGAAAAGCACGCGATGGATGATGAAAAAGGCAATGAAATCGAGGTCAACTGTCTGAAAAAGAGAAAGTCGGCCATCCGTCAGAATGGAGATTCACTTTTCCTAACCCTGAGGTTAGGACGACGCCTCGGAAAAGGGGGTCGAGCTGTGATCACGTGATGCAAACACGGCACGAACTGACGCATTTTGCCGTAATAATGAGCTGCATTACAACCTGATGATAGTTATGGGGTTACGCCGGTAATGGTAATCATGTCAAAGATAAGTATATATGGTGTGAGTGGTTTGCGTATGTTTGATATTTGATGAGCGGCCGTTGCAACCTGTGGATAAATAAGAAACGAATAATTGCAGTAAATTATTTATGAGTGTTCAGCTATAAGAATCTGGAAAGTGGATCTTTGAGAATCCACAGGATGCTCATACATCATGCATGGCGAAGTTTTATGAAAGTAGAGGGTAAAAAAACGGTCAATGAGTAAAAATAACCGTTCGTCCAAATATCTATCTTCAGTCAAAACCAAGACATAAATACTTCCAAATTTTTTGTGAATATAAATATGGTACGTTATCAATGAGCATAACTATGTTTATGTAGAATTTTTTTTAATATTAAGTAGTTTTTGTATTTTTGAATTTTGTATAAAATAGATAGAAAAATGATGCATGAAGTAAAAAGATATTGATTAAAAAAGAAGAGGTCTTTTAAAAATTTGAAAGAATATAAGTTTTTTTGTTATTGTTATAAAGAGATATAAAGCAAAAAATTTTTAATCTAGAAGTATATCAAATAATTTTTTTCAAAAATGTACAGATAACTTTATATATGTGTGTATATATAAACTAAGAAACAAAGTGAAACACTATCCATTCCTTAAATCATGAAGCTCAATTAAAAAAAAAAATAAGAAATTTTCATTTTTTACTCTAACAAAACGTCAAAGTCTGTAATTATTTTAAAAGAATAGATTATTTACGTTAGTTGTTAAATCAAGAATAAGAAAGTATTGAGGAATTAGTTGATAAATTTTGAAAAAAATAAACATGCATTAAATTTTAATTTATGATTTTTTTCATAAGAAAATATTTTACGAAAATATAGAATTCGGGAAAATAACAGATTTGAAAATTCAAAATAGTATTAAAACATAAAACATTCGAAAATAAAAAGCATTATAACTTCCCAAACAATGAACATAAAAACAATATCCAAGAGCTTTTATAGAGAAACGGTTCCGAAATCACGAAAATTGCACAAAAAATATTCTATAATCGGATTTCAGATATTAACGTAATCATCTATCCTAAACTACCGGTTCTAATATTATTTTCGATGAATAATATACAACATATTACATTTCCTTTTTTATCAAAGGACTAAAAGAAAAAATATTGCAGAAAATATACAGTAAAGATTAAAAAAAATGTTAGTTTATATTTACTTTAATTTGACAGAAATCTTTCTGTAAAAATTTCAGTGAAACGTTTCACTTCATTTAAAACAGACTTAAGATTTTTAAACCGTAATCAGGTAAAAACCCTTTTTTTATTTTAAAGTTTCATATACACTATTTACATTAATCACATATTCGCTGAATACAAATTCTGTATTTTATTATCTTTTTTATAAACAGCCTTAAAAAATTAGAAATTATATTATTGATTAAAATGCAACACTGCAAATTAATAAATTTTTACATTATTATCAGTTAAAGAGCTCGTGCAAATGGTGTTGGCCCCTTTCCCTTTACATAAAAAATTTCTATTTTTAGCAAGGCTGGGAATACCAGGTACTTTGGTTTTTATTTTCAGAACCCCACAAAGAAGCGGTTAGAGCTTCTTAGTATAATAAAAGAAATCGAAAAATCTATTTTGGACCTCTTTTTTTACACCTTTTGAAACCAACATTTGAAGCAGAACTGCAAGAGTAAAAGCAAATTCACTTGTCAAATTTCATTTATCAAAATATCTTACAGTGCTTACATTTCATGCGAAAATACGGACTTGGACTTGTGGATTTTAATGGTACAAGAGCCAGTTCTGGCAATACTACACCAGTAATATCGTATATATTGAAAAATGCTTATATAAATAAAATTATATCTAAATATGAAATTATATTGAAATATATCTAATATATTTATATGTTATAGTAAAAATAACACGGAGTAAAAGTTACGAAGTAATATTTTTGATAAAATGATAGAATTCAACTGCTTTCAAAAACTTTAAAACCTTTTTATTTGGATGTATATTAGATGTAACATCTCTGTTTGGATTTATTGGAAATATCGTTGACGATGAAATTTAAAATCGTGGCATTTCATTAAAATATGCACAGCGGTTAAAGTTACTTGAGCAAACAGGCATTCTTCCGCCTAGTAAAAGATGTCTATGAGGAACGTACGGATTGACAGTGGTTAATCCTTTGATGGGTTTGGTTCAATATGTTTGGTGCATTTTAAGGTATCAAAATTATATGAATAAATTCATCCATTCAGCTCTTTAAGCTTGTAGATATTGTGCTCAATTGCTCTCAGAGAAAATGGTAAATTGTTACGAAAAGATTTGATTGAAAATTTGTTGGAAATTAATAAATTTGTTGAAAAAAATCACGTACAAAGAGCACGATCATGGTGTTTCTCATTAATGATACTCATAGACTGAATGATCGATAGGCAAATATATTTACAAAAATATCTTTTAGTTCCATTGAAGTCTGAAATGTGGTAATTCACCGATAACTGCTGTGGCTGACGATTACGATTCTTTCGTTTTGTTATACTCCCTGTATTGAAAAGTAAAAAGAGTGAAAATAACTGATAATGCTTCTTTCTTGAAAAAAGTGTTTGCAAATTGTTATAATAAGACCATATACTTTTGAATTCATGTTTTAATTTATTTTTCTCCGATATCCCAACAGAATGGCACCAAGAATGCTTACCGAATACAAACTGGCTCTCGCTTCCTTAGAGGATGTATTAATAAGTTACTTTCACTGCACTGACGGAAAATACCTTCTATTGGAATGATTGGGCCATGAATCAATTTTTCACTAGAAGTCTTTGAAATTGCAACGTTATCTTCTCATCTATTTTCTCAAATGTTGATCTTTAAACGATCCTGGATGCTTTGAGAGGCGTGGGTAATTCTAACATGGATAATCAGATCATCAGTAAAAATTAAATTATAGCTTTAATCATTAGTTAGAATTAAAGTCTAAATTCTAGTAGTAATAATATTTTGATAGTATGAAAGATAATCTACCCATTCTTAAACATATTGGTTAGTTGTTAAAGGAATAATTTATGTATATAGATAGCAAAAAAATTAAAATACTCAATGTCTTAATGTTAATCTTGTTTTGAGATTAATAACATTTTAGAAAAGAAGGTTTTAAATATTTTCTTCGTTTGAATTAAAATATTTCTTTATTCACCTGGAAGATTATTTTTTTTTATTTTTGAATTTTTAAAATTTAAAAGGAAAAAACAGAAAGTGATTGGTACATTTGCTTAGAAATTTTTGTTGCTTATTTTCTATTAAAATAAAGATGTTTGGAACAATTACAATATTCAAAGAAAATCAAATGTTTTGAGAACTTTTTTATATTTTTAAATAATTAAACATTTTCTAATTAATTAACTGTTAAAAAACATTGATTTAGTCGTTACTATATTTTAACATTTGAGAGCAACATTTGAAGTACTTGTAATACTGTAACAAGAATTTATAGCAAAGTTTAAGCTTTCGCATATCAAATTAAATTTTGGAAACTATGCGCCTGAAAATGAGATTAAAGAGAAAATAAAAATACGCTTAATATCATATTTTGAAATTTAAATAGAATTCCAAAATAAAATTTTTAATAATCTGTGATTTTATTCTCAGCTGAATTGAGAGAAAAAAATGTGTTGCACTAAATAATTTTTAAAAACTTGTAGCTTGTAGAAAAAAATCACATTCCCTCCCTCCAACCGATTTTTTAAAAACAATTGGAAGATCTCAATTTTTTTTCCGTTTTTCAGAATTTTTTTAAAAATTAAACAGAATTTAATTAAATATTCTGAGTGAAATCTTAAATCTGTTTACAATATGAAAGATGAAGGCATCAATTTTGAGAGCTTTAATTTCAGAGAGATAATTTCAATTTTTTAGAGAACATTAAAAGTTCTAAGTAAAAGGAACGTTTCTTATTATTCACAATTTAAATGAAATCCTAAATAAGTATTACTCTTAAATATGTATTCTATATTTCGGTTATTTTAATTTCAGATTTGTAAGCAAATCTTAGGCGTCGCCATGTTATTTTCTTACGTATTACTCCACATGTACAATGGAAAGAGATTTGAATAATACGCATTTAAATTTTCCATTAAATGTCACGACACGAAATTTTTACTTAGATATTCCATATAAATTGTGTACAAAATGTGAAGAAATCTATTCAATAGTTTTGATTTTTAATTAAAATTAAGTCAGTCAAGTTTTATTTCAGATTTATTTATGTAAACAACTGACAACACTATGGATGCGCAAACGATTATAAACTTTTCAATGCATGTATTTTAAAACCCAAAATCGTCTGCCTGGAAGCAAAAAAAAAATGAATGAATAAACTGACAACAACTAAATTTACTCTTGGCAATAAATTATATAGTATATTTTTGTCCTTGTGTTCCATTTTTCCGACAATTCCAATCGCCATTTTTCCATATGTCTAGGTCAGTGTCACTAAAATTATTTTTAAATCGGATATCTCATTCAACCAGTTTTGGCAGTGGAGGCGTAGTAACGCAGCTCATTCTTCTTTGGAAGTTGCAGTTAAAGTGAATAATGCTTTCTTTTTTTGTCGACCTGCAGAGTTTAATGCTATGACATAACATTATTTAATGTTGGCAATAACAATTTCCTCTAAAGTTTTTTTTTCATATTTTAAAAAGGATACATTACTTTATTTTAATAAAATAAATAACTTATTAGTATTAATATGATAGTTATTTTCATTTAAGAATTTTACTACAAAATTTTCATAACGGAAATAACTGTAGAAAGTCTTAAGTAGTATACTGGATAAAATTGCATAGTCTTGATCCATTTTGACTGAAAGAACTTTTGAAAATCTTCAAAAGTGTACCGATAAAACTGCATAGTTTTGATTCATTTTGACAGAAAACTGTTGAAAGTCGTCAATAGTCTATGGAAAACTGATAGTTTTGATTCATTTTGATATAAAAAAAACTGTAGAAAGTCTGCAGTAATGTACTGGATAAAACTGCACAGTTTTGATTCTTTTTGACAGAAAACTATAAAAAATCGTCAATAGAGTACCGAAAACTGCATAGTTTTGATTCATTTTGGCATAAACAACTGTAGAAAGTCTGCAGTAGAGCACAAATGAACTGCATAGTTTTGATTCATTTTGTTTTATTACTGATTTCATTAATTGAGTTGCTAACTGTTATGTAATTTCAGAGAAATTTTCAATAGTGTTTTTACTAATATTTCACATTTTACAAATAAAATTTATAAATATTATTTGGAAAATTGAACAGCCATCCATCAAATATTTTAACAAATCAGTTTAAAACAAAGGCATTTTTTAAATATTCAAAAGTTTAATGTTCTTACAAATTTCTGTTTACACAATTACAGAAGAATTATGTTAAATCAGAGAAAATCAATCTTATTTTCCTGGCAAGTTTTTTCAAATTTTAAATGAAAATAAAATATGCTTTTTTTAAGATTTTTTTTCCTTAAAACTATTCTTTTTTCATCTAAACATCGTGATTATGATTTTAGACATTTCAATAAATTCTTTCGCTGACCTAAAATCAAAATAGTTGAAAATTTCCATGCATTCATTTTTATCGTGTTATGTTCTTCATTTAGATCTGAACAAACAACTCTGAATTATAAAAATAGCTGATATAAAGAAGCGAAAATAGTTGAATCACGTCTATGTTCCATCTCTTTTCCTCTTAAACTAAAAACGTGATCTATGAAAATTTTGAAAATAATATTTTTGGCATTTAAATGATATCAATACATATCTTTTGAAAAGAATAGCGTTTCGTTTTAGAATAGAAACTGCTAGAGGTTTTTATAACTTTTGATATTTTGCTTTTTAGGCGGGATTTTTTTGAAAGAAGGTTATTTTTAACGTGATTTTTTTATCCACCATTAACAAATAAAGGTGGGTCTTATATATTTAGAATTATTGGTCTAGGAACAAACTATTATTTTTAAAAAATCACTTTATACATGTAGGAATAAATTAATGGAATTAAATGGAAAAACCTTTAATTTATAAAAAATAACAAACCTATTCTGAGTTCTTCAGCAAAGAGTTCGAAGAATTATAATTGTTCTCTTCCTACGTTCTTAAAACACGTTCGAAAAGAGGGTGTGTGTGAGTAGAAGAAAGCGGTTTCTCATTGTTGAAGAACGACTGAAAATATGTTATGCTTTCTCTGAATTTTCTAAACAAAACGATTTTTTTCTATTATTAAATTGATAAAATAAATTTTGGAGAAAAAGCAGTGATGTTTTTATTGAATATGGATATTTAAAATATAATCAAAGAAGTAGGTGAATTACTCAACACTTTCTCAAAATCCAATTCATTCGAAATTATTTGTAGACTAAACTGTATATTCAGGAGAAAAAATTCAATTCCCTTTTCTACTAAACTTGATAGTATTTTTCAGATCTTTTACTTAAATTTTAGCTTCTAGTTATAAAATTTCTTTCATTGGATTTTCATCCATTAAAGATGCCAAGATAATGTAAAAATTGATTTGTAAGATTAGAAAATATCTATTATCTTACAACAAAATGGTTATTTCTATTATTAAATTAATAAAATAAATTTTGGGAATAAAAGCAATGATGTGTTTTATTGAATATGGAAATTTAGAATAGAATCAGACAAAGAAGTAGGCGAATTATTCAACACTTTTTCAAAATTAAATTAATTTGAAATTATTCATAGATTAAACTGTATAATAAGAAAATTTTCATTTCGATTTTCCACTAAACTTAAATTTTAAGTAAAAGAGCTGTAAAGTATTATTCTCTAGTTATAAAATTATAAAACTTTGTTTCAGTGGATTTTGATCGATTGAAGTTACCAAGATTTATGAGATTTGAAAATAACTTTATTATTTGAATTTTTATTATTATTTTCCTTTCGTTTCTTTTCAATTAATTCAAATTCATTCATGTTTTTTTCAGATTCATTTCTTTATTATTCCAATGACGATGACGATGTCGAGTCCGTGTTACCAAGGAAAAGGAGATGGCAGTAGCTTCTGGTGGTAATGACTCCTGAGTACTCGAGGGCAGAGTCTGACTTCTTCTTGCATACAGCCGACCACCTCGCCACCACTGAACGTAGCAGAACCGACAGGATAAGTGATATCTAACTAATATGAAGGTGATACTCACATGACCGTTTTTACAGGGGGGGGGGACTCTTTCATACACCTCGCAGGTAGAATACAGGTTGAAGAGAATTCATAGTCGAACTTTGGACTCCCAGATCACAAGGAAGATGGGTTTCCCCATGCTAGGACGACATCATTATTTCAGTAAGTAAATTACTTTGAACCCTATAATAATCTTCCTTAAACTGTTATATTCCATTATCCAAATTTATCCTTAGAGGAACCATCATGATCTATGACAATATCCTTACTTATATTTGCGGAATGTTTAATTTGAGGCCTCCATAAATAAAACCCAAGTAAAATGAAGTCGCAGTCATCCGTCTCATTTTCTTTCTTTTGTTCTGTTACCATCCCCATTTATCTCCATTGTACGAAGGAAATGAGGGTCCATTTTCTTTCTTGACCTTTAAGGTGGGATTGTTTGTAAATAAAAACGGCCGTTCCATAATCTTCACGAAAGCTTGATTTCATTATGGTGCAGGCGGAAACATGCCACCAATAACAAAGCACAGTCTGCCAACCACGAATATCTTACTGGGTTATCTCTTGTTGAAGTAAATTCTCCTAGAATCATTTGCTGGGTGTGCCCAGAAGCTAATGACCAATTCGTGAACTCCGCAACCTGAAGCACTCAATTCTAAAATCTATCTCAACCCCCCATCTGACAGTTAAATGAATATTACCTTCCACATAGTGAACTTAGCAGAAGATACTATTCCTCTTGTTTGATCCATTTAGGAAAAGGTAACGCGAGAAGGGATTCCCCAGTGAACAAACGAAAAAACGACCACGAATTTTGCAGTCCATTAACCCCGGGTGCCGCCCAATTTGCCTTCCATCAGTACAAACAAACACTTTGGAGCGTGAAGTGCATGTAAACAATCAACTCCAATTGAAGAGAGAGTACACATCAGTTTAGGAACCACCTGACAGAGATGGATTTCTCCCCTGGCAATCAAAACAGTACAAATGAGCATGCAGAAGTTGTTTGCTTTGATGAATGAAAGCAATTAGCTCACCCTCCACAAAGGAAGAACAAATAGATAGAACGAAGTGAAAAAAGATATTCCAAGCGACTATTGTTATTCAGAGTTGACAACTATCATTTTATATTACCATTTGATAGATTAGGATTGTCATTGGTACTCATTGAATGGATCATGTTTAACTTTTTCAATTTTCGACAAAACGTTTGAATGGTTCATTGTATAAAAATATATTCCAATTCATTGTTTAGGTAATTAATAAATACAAAACTTTTCTCTAGGAAAAGCAAACTATTATCTCTAAATTTAATTGATAATTCGTAGTAAAAGTAATTGAATATTGTTCATATCAGAAACTAAAAATTAAATTTTTTATGACAGTGAGTTGATTTATCTCGAAGTGAAAGCTTATTTTGAAATGAGAGTGTGCTTATTTGTTTTTAATTATTATTTTTCATCATTGTTTTGTCTATAAAAAACTGATTAATATTTGATACTGATAATATTTTTTGTCGTGTCCGGGGTTTCCATGGAAAGGGGGTGCAGTAGCTTCTGAGGGTAAAGACCCCTGAGCACCCAGAGGGCAGAAGTCTGACTTCTAGCCCAAATGAAGATGACACACACATTCGCTTGCACAACCCCTTTTTACAGGGGGGCACATTCACACGCCTCACAGACAGAACACAGAGTAACAACCATGCCCGAACCGGGACTCGAACCCGGGACGCCCAGATCATGGGGAGGACACTCTGCCCCTGTGCCAGGAAGCTGGCATACTGATAATATAAAAAACTGATATAAAGGTTTTTTAATATTTCAAATTTTTTTTTATTTCATTCGAAACTTCAATAATTTGGCTTTATTCTGCCTTATATTCTTTAAAAAGTTATTATTAAAAAATATATAATTCTCAATTTATGAAAAAAAATTCAATTTATTAAATGAATAATTTCACATTTTTCAAGAAGTGCTTAAAAGTGCAAATATAACAGCTAGTTAAACTTTTAGAATAGAGATAAAATAGGAGGGTTTTTTTTTCAATATTTGGTACTCTTGGATCTGTAAACTGGACACAACAGGTCTTTGGACCTAAAGCTAAAAGAATGCAGCATATAGTTGCTTCTCGATTAAATACCTTTTACTAAATAAGGCCTTTTTTAATTCAGCAGCAATTTCAATTAAGTACTTTTTTTGCCTTTTTCCTTCAATTGCTTAAAATTATTTTTACAGCACATTGTTAAGGTCTTTATAATTTCATTATAAGGTAGATGAAAATAATAGACGAGTTTCAGGAACGCTTATTTAATTATTTTCTAAATCCCACATTTCACAAGACAAAATCCACTCTAGCACGAAAATTACACGACACTCCGAATATAAGAGAATAATGACCTCCAAGAGAGATCATGGAGAATATAACTTGAGGCTAACTAAATAACATAATCAGTTTTATCAAAAGAGAAAGTAATAGAGTTATTTACCGTTGCAAGTTTAAAATTTGATAAATTATCATTCCAGAGATATCAAATTAATTTTATTTTACATTTTTTCTTTCAAAATATAATTTAGAACATACTTTTTCCTATCTTATCAAATGAATTTATATTCACGTATTTCCAAGATATTACATCCATCTTTTATGTGCTCATTATGACTTCTATATGTTTAGGAAAAAAATTTAAATAAAAGTAATATGTATTGATTAAATCTAAAACATTATCAAGTTATGTCTCGGGATAAAGGTTCAAACCGCCTTCAAATATTTTTTAAATATTTTATAAACATCCATTATTAGTTTTGTTTATAAAACTCTAAATACTATCCATGTGAATTATTCTAAATACACTTGTTAAAAATCATAAACATGTAACGATAAAAATTGGCGAAAATTTCCGATTCTCTCCAAATATAGAGACAAATATCTCGAACATCAAATTATGGATTATTTCGAATCGTTTGTAATATTTTCAAAATCAATTTCGAACAATTTAATCATTTGTTTATTAATTTATTTATTGTTTTTTTTCATTTGAATTGGGAAAGAAATTAATCATATTTGTTAAAATTTTAAATTGAAATAGTTCTAATCTATTCTTATATTTCTTACAATTGTTTGTATAAATTCATTCAATCGCTTTTTAAGAATAAAAAAATTAAGTATGTGGAGTTAAAAATATCGAGCATTTTAGCACATAGTTTAAAAGTGTGCTAGCAGTAATAATTCAAAGAAAATTATTATTCTCCCGTAAAAATGTAAATGCTAAAACGAATTCTGGGACACTAAAAATGAAGGATTTCTTTCACTTCTCATTTAACTTGCAAGTGAAATTTACTGTTTCATGTGATGAAAGTAGGCAAAACGAAAGTCAGCTTTTTTTTACAGCATATGAATATGAAGATGTTAAATTGTGGAATTATTCCAAACTCAAACGATTAAATTTTCGATTTGATGAATAACATTTATTATTATCAGTAATTCATTACTCTTTAAACAATTTTCGTATTTTGGCGTGAATCCGTCAATTGCACTTTTTTGGTTGTTGTCATGAATAGCATGAACTATTTTCCAGCCGTTTTTAATCTCAAGCGAAACTAAGTCAATGTAGCAATTGTTTGATAAAAAGGAAAATATTATCAACTGAAATTAATTAATTCAGAATCGGCACACCCTATTAAAAATTTGAATGACCGAAAATTCGAATTAAAAATCTGGATCGAAAAATGAAAAAAAGTAAAGAAAGTGATAAAAATAAACTGAAAATTACTTTGGGATTTGTTTCAAATATCTAACAACTTCAATAAATGGAACATAGTTAATGAAACTTAAATAAATAATTATTATAATAAATTTTGAAAACTCAACATAATTTCAACAAATAATATTCATTAAATGACTATTAAATAACAATTTTAATAAATAGCATTACATAACATTTGGAATAAACAACAACACATTAACATTTAATAAGCCAGCTTTAAACATTAACAAGAGTAGATATATTAAATTAATTTCTCGATATCAGCAAAAACAGTAAAAAGGCGAAAATTCTCTTGATTTTTTTTATTTTTTGCGGAAGAATTAAATTCTTAAATTAGAAAATCCTCATTTTTTTAAACAATAAATTTGAGGTTTTTTAAATTCACACTATTTTATACTTCTGATCGATTTGCGTATGATACAACAATTTAAAACATTGTAAACAAGTACAATAAAATTTCATTTATTAAGTTTGGGAAAGTCCTGTTGAAAGGACTTTCCTTCATTTTTAATTTAAAAATATACGATCAAAAATATATATTAAATCTTCAGACTGGATTTATAATACAAAATCACGCTTTACAGATTATGAATATCTATAGAAATCTTCCGAAATTATTAATGTTTTCATGATGTATATATTTGCGCATGCCCACGTAACTTTGTGTCTAAAATGCAATAAAATATTTTGTTGCATATAGAAAAAATTAAATTTTTCTCTTTAAAATTCAGAATTTAATTATAATTATTGCAAATAATAGCATTAAAATTGCTTAATTATTTGAATAATATAATAATGGCAAATAATTTTTACGCTAGTAGGAATGGAAAATTTTATTATTCCAAGTCTGATTTGTACTATTTCTACAGGGAATTTTATTAATTATTTGAAAATATAATGCTAAGGCTTCAACTTAAAATTTTTAGTCTTTTGTAAGCACCGCCAATGCCACTAATAAAATATTTTTTTAACAAAATAGAAAATGTCTTCAACAATTAGAACTATGATAAGAAATTTTCCATCGAAAATAATTTAAATACGATAAATGTCTTTTTCAAACGATTTTCTATGTACTTTAACTTTCTCTGCACGCTCTTCCACCGATTAAACAAAACAATTTCCCCATCTTAGCGATAAATATTTTTTTAACATAAAAAAGGAAGAAAAATTAAGCAACATTAAAAAGTGAATCCTGTCACCCACCTGATTTTCCGACGCCCCTAGCGCCCAAAATCAGAACTTTCAAGCGGGATCCGTTCAAATTGGTCATCTTCATCCAACTCGCTCTCTCGATTCGACTTGGTCGCTTCGCCAACAACGAAACGAACTGACGAGTTGCGGCGAATCCAACAGGTGACTTCTATTCCCTCCTCTCCTCCTCACCATCCAGGTTGATGCACCCCTGCAGAGTTTGCTCATTTTGTTCTTCGCCTGGAGTGGGATCGGTTGGAGAGAAAAAAAACCCGTTCGTTTTGAGAGGAGATTCTGATTGCGGATCCTTCTTCCAATTGTCGTCTGCTGATTTGGGATCGGCTTCCTCGTTGACCCGTTCAACTCGTATACGCGCGATTTTCTCAAATCGACTGTTTGGCCTGTGGTTGTTTGTTCATCCCATCCGTTTACAGCAAATTAGTCGTCGATTTAAACCGTTAAGTTTCTTTTATCGAACCACAAAGAAAAGATTTATTGCCTCATTCTGTTCGTTCTATGAAGAAATTATTCGATTGTTATCTCAGAGTCTTTTGTTAGGACTGTTATTTCTTCTTTTGAAAGAAGTCGTTAATTTTGTAATAAAAATTATTTTTAATATGTTGCTAAACATGAAATTATTTTTATGGCAGCAATAAAAATATTTTCCTATGGCTATATTATATTATATATATAATATATATTTCGTGAAAGTTTTTTTTTATCATTTGGTAGTAGAAGTCAATTAGGAATTCATGGATTACTGATTTCGAAACATAGCAAGGGTTTCTACCAAGCAATTTATATTGAATAAAGACATATCTTAATTTATGAAATAAATATTTTAATTACAAAAACTGAGTATTTTGATTTCTTGGAAATCTTATTTGTATATTTACAGGAAGAAGTATATTATAGGCATAAAACTTTGATGCATGGAATATTTCACAATAAATGAATTCACAATGAATATTTCACAATACGTTTAAGATTTAGTTTTGGATATTGAAAAAACATTAAAGATTAATTTACGCTGTTACTTAATCCATTTAAAGCCATCTACGAGATATCTCGGAGGAAATTGCTGTACAATTAAGCGTTTGTTAATTCCGCTGTCAGTGAATGGGTTAAATGAATTCAGAACATAACTGTTTTGGAAAGTAAAAAGTGTTGGAATTAGGTTTATAAAATTTATCCCTGCAGTGGGGAAGGTATACATTATGTTATACCCCTCACTTTCCCATTTTTTATTAATGTCCAAAGGTTTTCAAGTAGGACTTTTTTAACACTAAACATATCATAATTGGTCAAATGACCGATTATAAAATGTTGCATTGAAAATTGTCATATCTTATTGCTTTCGCACAGTTGACTTCATGACTTTTTCTAAGAGTTATATACAATTAATATTCTATTGTTTTTTATTTTTAATTTGTTTATTTTGAATAATACTTGTCATATACCGTTACCTACCATAACCGCTCATTTGACCGGTGTAACCGTGACTGTTTTCCTCGGCCTCAAACTGTCGTTGCCATGAACAATTAGTCCATGTCTTGGAAGCGAGAGTAAAGCATGATGTAGTCCCCGAGTATTATTTTAATGCATATATGTTAAATTTTATTGTCCTAAATAGTTTTGTCCTCGTGTAAATCATGTCCTTTAATGTCATTAAATGTATTTTTAACTAAATTGGCATGATTTATAGATGTTAATATTCTATCCGGACAGAATTAAAATTTTGGCGCCCTTTCGGTCACACCGGGAGAATTTATTTCCTTACGAGGTTATCGGATCAGAAATTATGATGTAAAACGCATTCAACAGTATATTGTATTCAGTTAGTTACCCACTGATTTAGATGGCATAAATTACTAATTTTGTGCAATCAAAAAATAGACTAAAATATCTCGAGATTTTTCAATAGAACTTGACTTCCATTTTCGAGAAGCCCGTTAACAATCAGAAGAAAGAACAAATACAAAACGATCAATACCTAAATCTATTACGGATTATTATCAACACAAGACACGTCAAATAGGATATTGTAACGATAATAAAACCATCAAAAATCGTTCGAAATGTGAAAAAAATATCTGCGGAAAATGTACATTGAAAACACTCTGTATATGTAAAACAAATATGATAAGCAATGAATTAGAAAAAATTATTCTTTGTGTTAGTAATGTATAAAAATTGACAATATACAATTTTGTTTAATTATAATGAAGTTATTTCCTTTCTAACATTCATATTTCATACATTCAATCAGGAAACATGAAGTCCAGCCACATTATGTTTCGTTTTGAAAACATTTGATATTTTTGCAAAAGGGTATTACGACAATGATCAAAAAGATAAAATGATCAATAAAATGAATTCAATAATGAAAAAGACTGATTAAGAAGCAGATTGTTACGATAACGTCGAAATTGCATATTTATGTACTTAATTCTCTTATAGAAAAAACCCATACAAAAATATAATGCTTTGAATACCATCATATTTAAAGCATTACATAAAGAGTATTCAAATGAAAATGTGCGAAAAGACATTGTGGGCATAAAAGAATACTTTATTCAAAGTATACACCATGGACCTGAGCACAACGATCCCATTGATTAACCAGCCAAACGATTCCTTGTTTCCAGAATTTCTGTAGCCATAAAGAGACCCCAAGACTACATAACGTCCTTGGGTTCCCAGTCCGAGGTAAAGCGCTTCTCTTCCAGGTGATTTTCCAGGGTACCTAGCACATGAAATTTGCAGAGAGACATGTCAGGACTGTAGGGTGGATTGTCTAACTGCTCTCACTTAAATTTGATCAATTCCTCGGAGGTGATCTTGGAGACGTGTGGTAGCTCGTTATCATGGATCAGAACCACACCCTCCGTGCTCAGCCTGAGTCTTATGTTCTTGATGGGTCTGTGAAGTCTTCAGAGTGTCTCACTGTACACATCGGAGTTAATGATTCCTCTGGGCTCGAGAAATTCAACAAGTGGTGCCAATTCGATAGCAAACTCAAGGACGCTGGGAAGCACGTCATGGCCACAGGAATTCTGGTATTAAGGAATCCTTTGACTCGTTAATCAAAAGGATCGTTGTGTTTTTGCTGTTACTTAGGGCACTTAACAAGCTCGTTGTCAGTTTTCTGTCAGCGATTTAAGCCTAAATTAGCGTCCCTTGTTTTTCAGTAGCGTCAACTATGGCCATGAGTACGACTTAGTTACTTCACATTCACTTGCATAACCCTTTTTTACAGGGAGGCACATTCACACTACTCACAGATAGAACACAAAAGAACAATCATGCCCTAACTGGAACTCGAACCCGTGAAGCCCTGATCAAGGGGAAGAGGCGTTACCCCTATACCAGCAGAGGATCGTTGTGCTCAGGTTTATGGTGTATACTCTGAATAAAGCCTTAATTTATATTCACAGTGGAGTTTTGTTCCTTTTCACTTAAACAATCCTGTGGTTGTTTTTGGTTTGGTTTTAAAAATTTAATTTAAAGACGAATTTCAAATTTATGTTGCTTTCTTGTTTTAAAGAAACGAAGTACGAAATACCCACTTTCTGCTACTCAAAATATTTACTGATATATGTTCAATACAACTAAGCTGACATTATATAATTTTGGCCCCAAATAGGAGGATGTAAAATTCCAAAAAAAATCACAAATAAGGATCGCGGCAATTAATGGATTAATGTAAGCTGTACTCGATTCCATAAAAAGATGCATTCGTTATTGATGATTATAGTGTTAAGAAAGTTCATGTATGATGCATAAAATATGTATTATAATGTTATTCATAAAAGATGTACTATAATATTCATAAAATATGTAACAGGTGTACATTGAATCTTCATTTTGAATTCAAAATTTTATTTCGGTTTAGAAATATTTCACCAGGCATTTCTCTACAATACTAGAAATAAAGGAAAACTAAATGAATGCAAGCAAATAACGGATATCAAAAATAAAGATAAATTCCAGATATAATTTAATCTTACAAGACTCAAACCCGAAAATTAAAAAAATAAAAATGCGTCTGGTTAATAACTTACTATTAATAAAATTATTTAAAGAAACAAGCATCTCATTGTTCACTTAAATGTTGCTTCCAACTAACCCATTTGCATATAATGATACGCCTGACTTGAGAATCAAATTATAGAATTTTGCCATATTTAAAGCCGTAATTAAGGCGTGGAAACTAGCAATTTAAAGATCAAAATTCAATTGGATACGCTCAAGAGTACGTTACGTTTTTTAGGGATTGAAATAACAAATATACCAGAAAGGAAGTGCCGTCGAGTGAAGAGGTTAAGTCAATTCGTTGGTCTGGGGGTTAACGCTCTTTTCTCGTAGAATAAGAATTCGAAATTTGAAATTAGTTTAAAGTTTGTACTTTAACAATGAGAAGAAAGCAAACAAAATGAGAACTACGCTTACTGAATGCATATCTTTCAATTCGTATTGGTAGCAATTGAGGGTTAATTGATGGAAAATGCAAGAGGTGCAAAAAAAATCTAATTTTATATGATATAGGATACGATCTTGAAACTTATTGACGTTTCCAGATGATTGCTATGGTCACGTTAATTGCAGCTTGAATTTTACAGCTTTTGCCCGTGACACAGCGATGAGTTTTTACTTTCTGGTTTACATCGTTTGCCCGTGACACAGCGATGATATTTTTACTTTCTGGTTTACATCGTTTGCTCATGGCACAGCGATGAGGTTTTACTTTCCAGTTTATATCGTTTGCCCGTGACACAGCGATGAGTTTTTACTTTCTGGTATATGAACTATAGAGAAAGTATAGATAATCGTCAAAAAATTCGAACTTAAGATGGTGAAAAATCTCCACGTTTTAGACATACCTGCATTCGAAAAAGATATTTTTAGAAAATATCAGTATGTCTGTTTTGACATAGACAACTCAAAAACTCTTCGAGTAGGACCGTTGAATTTCAGTATACAATCTTTACATTAAATTTGAAGATTTTTATCAAATTTTCAGTAAAATCTGTCAAGAGAAAATCTCTCTGACTGGCTATGCAAATACAAGTGCATACAGTAATTACGAAATGAAAAGAGACTAGATAGATAAAATTCAATACACAGATTTAACACTTATACTGTAGACATCTATAAAGTTTTGATCCCAATTCAGCTATGGGGTAACTGTTTGTATTTTTAGAAGCATATACGTGATATTTCGTGTGGTGTTTTGTCACTACAAGTGGAGGTTTGTGTCAAGTGCAGGTTTAGTTTCGTTTGAGAAAAACCGTCTAACGTATTAATTCTATTTTTGTATGCTATTAATGTAAGTCAAGGATTAATAGCCAAATAACTCACCTAGAGTTACACAATAGATTCAACAAAATTGTAATTAAAATGATGTACCATACCATATAAAGCCATACCAATACCATATAAAGCGAGTTCTTCTCATAATGCAACCACCTGACAATAAAATAACAGTGATCAATTCTGCTATAGTATTTTATACATCCGGAATAACCATACTGATATCTTAAGGGTGATTGCCCAATCGTGAGTTGGTAAAATAATAACTACACTCACGAAATGACATCACTTCCATTTATAGAGACAATTATAAAAATTGTAGTGATGGTAAATGCAGTAGAATGAAAAAAGAAGTTTCAAGCCAGTTTTAGTAACACTCAGTTTCCAAGATTAGTGGTAAAAAGCTTATAAAATAATAATGGTCACGAAGGAAATAACAATAGTTACTACTTTCTCCAAATTTACCACCTTTAGCTATATCTACAAAATTGTATTTAATTATTTATAATGCATTTTATTACTTTATCGTTACCTAGGCTAAAAACACCTTGATATTTATGACTTTTTGTTAAGGGAAATGATAAGAATTTTTTATGCCCTTAGCTATGAAAACTTTTTTCCCCAGTGCAATGCCTTTGGTCTGAAAATATATCATGAAGAAAAAGAACCGTAAGCATGATTAAATTCGTAACAGATAATAAACATCTAACCCAATTAGATTAATATTACCAACGTTCTTGTGCAATGTTTTAATATTCGCTACATTTTATTCATAGCGTATCCTTAATATTTCTTTAATGCATTATTTTTAAATAATTGTTTCCTTCCTAACTTTTAAATTCATCACACGACTCATCGTTTCTCATTTTACTTTGTAAAAAAGGCTGTACTTTGTCCCACGTTTTCATTTCATGTTATTCAGTCAGTATCCGTGTACATATGATAAGCAATTTTTTACTTTCTCTTATACGTTGCATAAAAAAAGTAAAATGTAATAAACGAAATGAAAGTAAACCTGCTCGTACACATAGTACTCGAGATTTTGAAGAATATGCACGGTTTAGACCTCCCTGAGCTCCAAACACACATTTTTAGAAAATGTCTGCCTGTCTATGACAACAATAACTCAAAAAGATTTGAGATAGACGGTTGAAATTCGGCATAAGGGCAACAAATTTACAGATTTCTCTCAACTTTGAGTCAGAAAATTTTCTCCAATTTGAGGTTAAAATCTGTTTTGCGGTGTCCAGCTTTTCGAATTTAAGTACGATAGCTACAAAACAAAAAGCTAAATAGATAAAATCATGCACACAGATTTAACAACTACTGTGTAGAATTTCGAATCAAATCCTATTACATGTTGACCGTCTATCGGTTCATACTTTCAGAAAGATGTAATCGTAATAATTCTAAAACGGAGTCTTAAATATGTCAAATTTTGTATGGAGTTTTGTGACTACAAGGGCATGTTTTGTGTCAAAGCTTTGTTTCAGTCTGTTGAGAAAAACGTGTCTAAAACATAAATTCGATTTTTGGACACTATTAACAGATGTCATTGATTAATCGCCAAATAACTCCACTAGGACGACACGACAGATTCGGCAGAAATATTACATTCAGGCCAAAAAATTTTATTTCGTACTTACTGTCTATTAAGGGCATATAAAGCGTTTTCTGAAATATCAAATTTATTTGAGAGTATGCGAAACAATTTTTGGAAAAACTACTCATACTAATTTTTTTTTATGTTTGTTGTCAATTTTATATATTATTTATAATTTGCATGCCTCTGCAATCGACTGTTAGATAACTTTTTTAATAATTCTCTTTATTAAAGTCTACATACATCTGTACCAAACCAGATACAAGATACATCAGCTCTAACAATGGAGATGTGATATGATTTTAAAATTGTTTTTTGTTAAAATCTCAATTATAAAACTCTTTTTTTTATTTTGATATGACTTCAATACACTAAAACCTTTCCTAATAAATGTCATGTAAAATGGTGCAAATATCTCCAATATCAGTTAAATATTTTTCGAGTTTTTATCTTTCAAACATACAGACGCTTTCAAGAAATTTCATTCTTGAAAGCGACTGACTTATATAGTCTTTTTTCAAAATTCTCTTTATTAAAGTCTACATACATCTGTATCAAACTAAAAACGAGATACCTCAACTCTAACAATGGAGGTGTGATATGATTTTAAAATTGTTTTTCATTTTCAATTTAACCATTTAACATAACAAAATTGTAAATTTACATCTTTATCATGATCTTACACATGTTTAAACGAAAATTGTTTATAGGCTTGTAGATAATATAACAATAAATAGTCGACTAGAAATGCCACTTCTACGTGTTTGATGGCAACCTCGATAATCTACACAAGTACTTTAAAAGCTACATTAAAAAAAGTACAAGCATTCCTTACCATAACATGAGAAAAATATTTACTGGAAAAAGATACACTAAAATTTCATGCGCAGTAATCTATTTTGCCCAAAAAAGACGAATAGCACCATCGAATAAGTAGAGTTTATTATCTGTTAATGAAGTAATTCACTGGCACATTGAGCAAGAAGACAGATTAATGGTAGAAGAGCTTTTTACAAAGCGAAAAAACGAAGCACTCTCATACAACGAATACAAAGAGCTGATTTACTTTGAATATCTGAGATGGCTGATAGCGATAAGGAAATCGGAGGTATGTCCGAAACTTGACAAAACCAGACGGGCCGTGCTCGGAATATGTGACCAGGAATAATCGTTCATCCACCCCGCTTTGGAGACAGCATCTTACTTTCTGTCCGAGAAATTTTGATGCAGCCTGCATTTGCATAACTCGGTGATGGACATTTGAAAAGGAATCGGTTAATTGGACGTGATCAAATGCTGAATGGATATAAAAAGGAATTATGTATGTGTGAAAGAGTTGCAGATTCCAAAAACTAAAAAAGTAATATTGACAGCATGATTAGTAAGAAAGTATCATGATAATGAAGTTAGGAAAAGGGTTTGACGTTTATGAACCAGCAATGGCACGTAAATTGGACATGCGGTAATTATTTTGGAATAAATTTGGGTAGTTTTTTTTACATGAATTGTCAATTAACTCTTCTTTGCATGATTTGTTTCTTTTTTTGGGTGAGTGTGAAATAAATTAAGTTGATATAATTCGTGCTCTAAACTAAAGGTAAAATATTTTAATCAATTCTATTATAAATATCTAAACATAGTATAAAATGAAGTATCATGAAAGCGTCTGTATGTTTAAAAGATAAAAACTCGAGAAATACTTAACTGATATTGAAAATTTTGGTTTGGTTTTATTAACGTCCCGTTTTGAAGCAACTCTAGGGCTATTCTGGGACGGACCTCGTAATTTTGAACCATGGTCAGATGACGAGGACGACACCTGAACTGGTACCCCCTCTCCACACCACACCACACCAGTGGGAGGACGTTTGACCTGACAGATTTAACGTGCAAGAGACCCCCTCACACGACGGATGTTCGGTGGAATCGAGTCTCGAACCTGAAACCCTTCGGTTCCGAAGCCGAGACCTTACCACCAGGCCATCGCGGCCCCTGATATTGGAGTATTTGTACCATTTTGTACGGCATGTATTAGGGAAGGCTTTAATATATTGAAGTGATGTCAAAATAAATAAAGGAGTTTTATAATTGAGATTTTAATTATTTTCCAACTATGATTCGCGCATGCGTAAAACAGCTGTATCTGTTCTTTTCACTTATCCGCGGATGTGCGAAAACTTCAAACTGCGCATGCGCAACTATCAAGAACTGGGGTGTGCATGTTCTTTGTTTTCGTCTGATTTTAAAAAGCGATTCAAAACTCATTATGCCATCCTCCCCCCCCCCCCCCAGCAAAAAAAAAAGGAAATTCATCCTTGGTCTTGGCACATTAAATATCAAAACTCTTCGTTTGTAGCTCGATAATGAAAATGTAGAGGAAAAAAAACGTTCGGTTTGCAAATATCAGAGAAGGGATGTTCACACTAAGGGAAGGTAGCATCTTTTGTTGAAGGAAGGAACTATCTCTTTTTAAATTGCACTGATTTTTATACTTGTTTTATGTTACGTGACATGTCCATGTCATATCAGGGTGACTAGACAAGTTTAAAGCTAATTTTTCCTTTTGAATGTTATGCCATGGACAACGCTATGTGTGTACTGCTGGTATAATACAAAATATTTAAAAAAGGGTATGATGAAAATATACATCAACATACAAATTGAGATGTTAAGCTCAGTACAAAATCTTCAGTGTCCCTCTCTTCTAAATTTCTCCATTCATAACGTTTTTATTTGCAAAAAAATAATTTGTTATAAAAATATTTAAGAAATCACACGTTTCTTCTGACCACAACAAACAGCGAAATTACAAGTTCAAACTCGCTATAATGATAGTGCCATTTGGTTTTTTATTTATTTATTTTAAAAGCCACGTTATTTATTACGCAGAAGCTATGAAAAAAATTACCAGCAACAATCTATTTACAGTACACCTGTTTTGTGTACAATTTTTTGTGCACTTTTTGAATTTATGAAGCTCAAAATTCCAATTATTGAGCAAAACAGTGTTATATGAAATCTGTTTTTTACATGTTTTCTCTAACTTTAAGAAACATTCAATTTATTTATATGTATAGAATCGATTTATATGTTTTATGAATTACTTTTAATTAAAATTGATTTCTTTAAATATGAAGCAGAATGCATTTGAAAAATTAATTTTGATACTGAGAGCATTTACACGAATGGTATTGGTTAATTGACCGTGAATTAATTCTACATATTGAATGAATAAAAACATTTGTACATGCGTGAAAGAATTTAAGATGCAGATGTGTAAAATTAATAATGATAGAGTGATTATTAGCAAACATAAGCAAATCAGAAATGGAAAGGGAGTTGCCCATGTGAAATTTTTTATTATGCAAGAATATGATTTCGTTTGAGATTTTTGGAGTCTCAAAATGCGAAAGCAACAAATTTTCAAGCCTCAAAATGTATAGGCAACAAATTGGCGACTTATCACTTTATAGGCATCTATTTTTCACTTATAGGGTTATTAGAAAATAATGCATAAGATTGTAACATGTGGCGATTTATTGCCAATTAAAGTTACAACTTGATTTCCAAATTATTCCTTCTCTGAATTATTAAGAATTGTCTTAATTAATTTAAGCCATTAACCAGTTCAAATCGAGGTAAAACAATCACGAGACTATCAGACTAAGTATTCATCGATATTTAGAAAAACAACGTTTGTTTTTTTTTTTTTTTTTTTTTTTCATCTGAAGATCGATCGAAACTTTAACTCCAAAACTTTGTTTTCCAGCTAAAAAAATGGAAAATGAAATTATATAAAGTCAAATAACAATGTTAACATAATTTGAAATTTGCGATCATAGATTTCATTTTTATTTTCTTGAATTTAAAATGGTGTAAAAATTAATTTTACATAAAGATGCTTCAAAAGCTCGTTAGATTTTTTAAAAATTTATCTATTATTTTATTTCAATTTATGCAAATGACATTAAACTATGTCAAACCCCGATCAACTGCATAATAATGGTATTAAAATAACACATCCACAGGAAAAAGGAGCAGATGTTAATTATACATTCCTTGGACGTCTATTTTAATAATAGCTATTCAGTAAATGTAATTACATAAATCTGAATATGCAAATGTATTAAATTCTGTACGTATATATAACAAATTTTTTTCGAGATATCTCAAATGTAATCCAGTACATAGCGTGATTTGAAAATTAAAATCTCAATTTGAATTAATTATTTGACTGTTTTCCCATTTGGGATGTGAAATTACTGTAATCTAGTTTTTAAAGTTTTTTTCATTGAACTATTCAATTATATATATATAATGATAATTCTCATTGTAATATTTTTTTATTTTAAATGCACAATATAAATTTTTTTAATTGAAACTGTGTGAAAAAGTTCATTTATTTTTGACACAGAATTTATGCAGATTGCTTGGTAAATACTAATTATTTTCGCTATAAATAGAAAATTTTGATAAGAAGCCAAACTCAAAAATAACCAGGAATATTGTTTTTAAGCAATTTAAATTCTAATAGCATCCTTTGAAGGGAATTTATTTTGTTTTCACCTTTTTATTTTGTCTTTATTTTTAATATTTTAAAAAAATTATCGTCTTTAGTTCACAAAGCGCAAATGATGCAAATTAAATGTTTAAAATCGATATTTTGTTTCTTTTTTGCCTTAATAATTAAAAATGTAAATGTTTCAAGTTACTTTTTACTTATATATATATATATATATATATAAATGATTAAAATAATAAAATCCTTAAAAACTTAACATTAATTATTAATTAAACATTTGTAAACAAAAATTCAAATAAAAGTATTTAATTGTGGAACTAAATAAAATAATTGTAATAATATTAAGGATGAATTAAGATTCTAAAGAAATAATAACTTTAAAACTACATTGAAAAAAATATTATTTAAAACACCTAACAAATAGAAAATATATAACCAATAAAAAAAATATTCTAATACATTATTTATAATCAATTAAGTTTCTGTAGATTTAAAAATGATTTTAATAATTCATTTTATAATTCAAAAAGGTTATATCTTTCTACAATTTATTTTTTACCACTCATGCATCACTCATTCGCTTGCACGGCCCCTTTTTAAAGGAGGGCGCATTCAAACATTTCACAGATAGAACACAGAAGAACAAAAATAGCCGAACCGGGACTCGAACCCATGTAGCCCAAATGACTATTAAGATGCGTTACCCCTTTACCAGGTGAAGACCAAAATACAATCAACTCATAGCTGGATTGGGATCAAAAATTTGATAGATGTCTACAATAATTAAATTTGTGTGCTGAAACTTTTCTATCTAGATATTTTCATTTTGCAATTACATCGTGTTAACTTAATATTCAAACAGCCTGCCAGACTGATTTTCTCTACGGTAATTTGTTAGATATCTGCAAATATGGTGTAAAAATAGTATTTGAAATTTTAACCGTTTCTCAAAGTGTTTTTAAGTCATCTTTGTCACAAACTGGCAGTCAGACAGACGGAAGTTTTCCGAAAAATGCTTTCCGAACTTACAAATATCTATTACATGGATGTTTGTGAAAATCGCGACTTCGAATGTATTGATGCTTACTAAATTTTCTGTCTAAAAAGTATAAGAGAAAGTTTAAAAAATCACTAAATTTCTAATAAATTAGATCCTGCTTGCTTCCTTTGAGTAATTTTTTTTATTAAAATACATTTTTAAGTATAAAATACTCTCTAAAATGCGAGTATGACAAACGATTTTTTTCAAAATTAAATCTAATTTTTTAATAAAGAGTTTAAAATGAAGAAGTTACGAGTCCAAAAACTAAACAATTTGCGTTGATGCGATGCAATGTCCAAAATTGAGTCCATTCTGACAAATTCAGCAGATTAATTCGTCTTATAATAAGTGTTTTCCACTTTTTCTTTTCCACAAACTTTCGAATTAGCGTAGGATGATTTCAGATGACTGTTATTTGCGAGCATTTCAATCAGATCTGAATTTTCTCAACAAAATTCATGGCTGTGTTTGTTTCAACATGATCATAAATGAAACGAATCGCCTTGAAAATCTAACAATTTTTTTAAAAAAGTTACCATTCCCGGCTTGAGTATGTACCATTCCCATGTTCAGTGCCAAACCAGTAATTGATTTCAAAATAAATACCTAATATGTGAATGCGGTACTGTGTGAACATGATATGGTTCAATGTTCTCAACTTTTTAGCATCAAGGTTCAAATAAGCCCTATATAATAGTGATTAATCGATCCGGTCTATATTTTCAGCCAATTTTCGGTGGTCGGTTTTCTATTGTGTTTCCAAACCTTGTCCACGCCTTGTTTTTTTCCTGCTACCGCTGTTGAGACCGCCATCCTAGAATGTGACCCAGTTCCCAGCGCAGTCTAAGCTGAGAATTTAATTAAAGTTTCAGTCTCTGCTTATACTTGTGTTGTTCCGTAAATTGCTTATACCTTGACATTCTACTAAATGACTGAATTCTCGCGCGCCAGCTTTGTTCCTGCTTCCTACTGAAGTCGTAAAGTAAATGGCGTCGTTTGCGGCTCGAAAACAATGGTATCTTAATCGATAGAAATTAATGCGTTTTTTTCCCCGAGGATACGGGTACAGGTAAATCCAGAGGCGCGTGAAATTGAATTCATAATATATTTTGTTATCAATTCCTAAGCAAATAGAAAGATCTTAATTGTTTTGTTGACTTAGAATGTGTTAGATGTGTTTGTGGTTGATAAAGATAAGAAGGGGGAAAAAAAGGGATTATTGAATTTGTGCTAAATATTTTATTTTTTTCAGATTTGCTTTTGTTTCGTGAGATATTTTATTTAGTTTAGAGATTTGCTTATATGAAAATAAACTACAGAATGAAAAGATCAATGCATAATTTGGATCTAAGTTAAATAAACTCGGTATCTCAAAAAAAAAATCAACAATTTTTTCAAATTTTTTGATATGTATGCGTTAATTGTGCAGAAACTTAAATTTGTGAAATATTTCTAAGATTCAAAAGTTACTAATTTTAATATTTTAATTTAAAAATATTAAGTTTCTTGCACAATACCCAATACATTTACCACAAAGTTTGCACTAAGCATTTAAGTCACAATGCATTTAATTAAAATAGGCACCGGATTTTTGATGTCTATATCAGTTTCTAAGCAAAAACAGTTTTTTCAACTTTTATTAACTTTTTTGGGGAGGGAAGGGGGGAAGTAGCAGATTTTTTCTCTTTGAACATTTTTGGAAAAATTTGTAATCGAAATTTTTACATATTCATCCCTAACTCTATTAAGCATGTATTTGAGAGTCAGCAGAAAAAATTCCTTGCAATTGTAATAAAATGTAATTAATTTTTATGATTTTGTTCCAAACAGAATTTTGGAAAAAAGCAAACTGAGAAAAAATAGCCCTAAAGTTTTCGCCACATTAAAATTGTAATAAAAACATCTCGTATCAAACTAGTTTTTTCCTCAGTGGCAATAATATAGCATTTGTAAGTTCTATGAATTTGATTAATACGTATAATTATATTTATTAATGGCTGTTATCACATATAGAGATTATTAGAAAAAATATTTAAAAATTTTATCTTTTTTATTCGATAAACTTTTTAGTGAAAATAATTTATTAAAGATTTGCAGTTTTGTTTATCAAATATCTATTATTGCACAGTAAAAGTTACAGACCATCTTATTTAAAATCCAAATCAAATAGGTCATTTTAAACATCTCAGATAATATTTGACAGATTTTGTTATTCATATAGTTGAACAAATGTTCAGTAGCATATTTAGTACTTGAGATATCGCTTTTAAAAAGTTTTTTATAAATTTATTTTGAAATTTATAAAATGTAAAATTCTTTTACAAAATTTTTGATGGAATAATCATAAAACATTCTTTTTTCACTAGAACTCTATTAAATGTTTTCAAAAAATTGTTACACAGTGTTATTATAATACTTTAACTTGCCTGACATTATTTTACAGAGGAAACAAAGATATAATAATAGAGTATCAACTATTATTTACTAATAAAATGTGTTTACAGGGTCATATTTTAAATTTTTTTACAGTAATAATATTTAAAATATAATTTTTCCTTTAATAATTCTAAATTAAGCGTGTTTTGATTTGTTTCTTCTAACATATTTATAAAAATTTTAGAATAATACATTGAAATATACCAAATTTTGCTTAACAATAGGTATCGGACAATTGCAATCTTAAATTATTTATTTGCAATCAGAATAAATTATGCAATAATGCTACCTAAAAAGTTACAGCGTGTTTGTATACTTAAAGTGTAAGTTCATTTCTAACCTCTTGTTAAAACATGATTCATCAAAATACTCATTGTCATTTTCCTAAAGCAAACGAATGAGAAAGAATAATATTAAATATTTACGATAATGAATTAAATTAATGCACAGACAAATTTTGCTTTGTTTTTTCCATTATCAAAAAGGGAAGTAAAAAAGAATGTGTGAAACAAAAACAGTATTCCTATTATCTAAATTAGTGAATAAAACATAACTCACTGAAATAACTCGTTTATGTAAAATGCATTTCTAACAACATATAAAAAACAAGATTATTCCTGCAGTGTTTCATATCCAGTAACAGATACAAGTTCTGTAAAACCAGCCGAAATGCGCTTAAAATAAATATTATTAGAATATTTTTCAAAAGCATCAATAGTAACACGACTAATCATGTATACTTTTCAAACAACATTGAAAACATGACGTTATTCCAATAAATATTATTTCGACAAATTATCTTTTGAACTTTATTTTTGTGCAATATGATTTCTTTAAATATCCTGGTTTTATTTAGAATTCTAAACATTCTACGATTTGTATTTATTCATAAAGTAATGTCACAATTAATCCATTTTTTATAATGATAATTTTAATTCTGTAAAGGAGTCTGTAGAATTTATAGAGTCCTATTCAGTTTTTATTAGATAATTTTGAAAAAAAATATTTTGTTACATGACAAAATAGAATATTTGAGATAGAGAATTTCTATTTTTCTATGTTTGTGTAATCAATAAAATAAATAAATATAATCAATAAAGTATTATATTAAATCAATAAAATAACGTTCTTTTATAATATTGCTTTGATACATATTTATCAACAATGTCAAACTATCTTTGCTATAATCAAGTACTCTTATATATCCATACATAATATTCCATACTGTTAATCATTAATTCATTAAATAAATTAATAATTCAAATAAAATTTGTATTTTTTAAATTATATTAAATTTGGAAACAGAAATCTAAACCAATTTTTCTTAAACTTAATAAAAGTTATTGGCAACAGCAACGTCGTGATGTTTCGGAGTTTCGCGGTGTGACGAATTGGTCATGAGAACCTCCACGTCATAATTTGGAGTAATTTCTCGAATTTGTAAATTTAGGGAAAGTTAACATTAAATGAACTAGTTTTGGCGAGCACTAATAAAGCTCTAACGTCATAAAAGTTGGGAGATATTTTTTATTTAATTAATTAAAATAATATTTAGATTATAATGGGGTAAATAAAGTGAATTTTAATGGAATTACGTTGCATGTGCCTTAATTATTGGAATTCATTTAACCATTTTGTTAGTTAGTTATGAAAAAAATTTCAGAAATTGCATGACTGTACCTCATTGTAGCTATGTAAGACAGAAACAGGTATGAATTTTGAGAAGTTTAATCCATCGGAGAGGTAACTATAGAAACGATAAATAACAAGACGATTTGCAGTTAAACCGTAGGTTAACTCGCAAATCACAGTGAACATATTTTCAACCCTTTACCTCGCAACGGCTATCAAAATTCTGAACACACCTTCTCTAAATGATGCGTCCAAAAAAGATACTTAAATCCTCCTCTTGCGATTAAATATTATGTCTATTTGTCATTATTATAAACTGCAAACCTGAACTTGATGATAAGAGAATCGAGAGGGTGTTTATCAAAAAGCTATTAAGCCTCATTATACATTTAACCGCCCGTGTTTATTTTTTTTCAAATGCAATCATTATTTTCCTCTCGGCCTTTTAGCCGCATAAAAGCTTTTATCTTCTTTCATTCTAATGTCAGTCAAGTGCGTACTTGTCAACTTTGATTTCAATATGAAAGGGTCTCTTTATATTCTTTTAGTATAAATTAAAAGGTCAATGTAATGGATTATTTTGGATTTAGTTCAGGCATCGTTTGAATATTAGCTTAATAGTTTCTTCTTATAATTTTTAAATATGTTATAAGAAAAAGTATTATTTGGTAAGCAAAATCGTCTGACAAATAATTAATGTCAAGGTGTATTATTTTTATGCTGGAAATTCATTATATTTTTTTCAGCTGTTTTGACCTAAAATTGTCTGTTTTATAATTGCATTTTATCTTTTACAGTTAAACATGTCTAATATGGCGGTAGTTTTTTTCCTTTGATCGTCTATGATTTAAATTAACGTCAATTACGGTAGAAAAGTGAATGCATTGAAAATACTTAGGTTTTAGGGAATACAACGAATATATATTTAAACTCAATATTCTTAATTTTGGAATAATTTTTTTAGAATATTAACTGAATTTTTTATGTGTATTCAATCCTTGGATTATATTTATTTTTATATCTGCATAATATAAGCTCCAATGCTATTTTTCCTCTTTAAAGGCTTTTTTTTTTCAAATATTAAATTTTGATGAAATTTCATGAAAAACTACTTTAACGTATATTTATATTTCAAATTTATAAAATAGCTCCTCAATATATTTTGAAACTCGTCTATTATTTTCATCTACCTTGTAATGAAGTTATAAACAGTCTTGTCCCTCTACAATAATAAAGTATTAATAATAAGTAAAATTTATATTAAGTAATATAAAATATCTATAAAAGCAAAAACGTATATGGCGTTTTGCTGTATACGACAAATACAAAGCGAAAAGATTGTAAACATTAAAAAGTATTGAAATCATCAAAATATTGGAACTCGAGATTTCGATGAATTTTCTTGCTTCAGACATAACTGAATCCAAAAAACACATTTTTTGAATTATCTCTATTTGTCCATCTATCTGTGAATACGATAATTTAAACGCTTTGATCAACACGGATTTCTATAATTTGAACGAATCCATTAACAGATAGTTTATCCTTTCAGCTGCTGAAGCACAAACAACTTCATAGATAAAATATGAATGGGTATTAAATTTTCCACCAAATCCTAAAAAAAATTCAAGATATTTAGGTCTATTCATTCCTATGCATGGAAACGTAATAACACCAAAAGTCTACTATATGGATAAATGACATGTGATAGGAGATTCCATTCCTAAAATTGTTGTCTCAAATTTTAGTTGAAAACTGGTATTTAAAAAAAATCAAAATTCAATTTAAAAATAAAATAAAAAATTGAATGCACCGTTCTTAGAAATCATGTGCAGTACTGGGAAAATGAAAATCTGTGTACTCGTGGCCTTCTCCGAGTTCTTCACTTTTTATATGGAATGAAAAGATACCTTTGGAAATGAAAGGTATCATCTTTATTAGAGAGTGTGAGCGAATATTGCTGCGAGAACACTCCAGTTTTTATGATTTATATTTAATTTACTGTTCATTTCAGTATTCCAAGATTACTGCTGCTTTTTGACTCTTCTACCTCACTTAAAGTCCCCCCGTGGGGTGCACCTCGGAATGAAATGCGATGTTTCCAGTATGGTAATTGGATCTCATCAACCCGGTGGGTACAATAATTGGTGGAGGCACTGGTCCTCCCATCGAAGACGGGACGTACTCCCAACGGAGAGAGTTATACTGTGGCCAGTGATGGCCATTAGGACTCAACCACAGTTCCCGCTGTTGTGGTGGTCCGGTCATTCAGTCCTGCAAGGTTGATCCATGTACCTACGGACAGGCCGGAGGTTAGTAATATGACTACCTCACTTAGGGTGTGAGATACGAATGAATGAGACCATTTCCGGAATTCTTCGACCTTGATTCCCGCCTCATTAGATATTTTTTCTTTCAGTTTCTTTCCACATGTATGAGAATGCGTGCGTTTTTTTAACATGCCATTTTATTTTAATTGCATATTGATTGCTTATATGCCTGGTTCAAGAGGGAAAAAAAACTTTCAGAAGTGACATGAAAAAATAATATGAATAACATCATAAAATGTGACCGAGATTATTAATCTCAAAATGTTATCAAAACATTCAATAATAAAAATAGTATTTAGCGTTAAATAATTTATTATTTTTTAAAAAGTGAATCATCAGATGTTAAGAACATAATTTTTTCCTTTATTAATCATAATTTATTGTTTAAACCCCTTAAAATAAAAACTACTCTAAAGTATTTTATCGTGAAGCCGTACTTTTGCTGACTTCCGCAATTTTTACGCCACTCAAGTTCATGGATAATTCGAATTCACCTCATTGTTAAATGTAAACATCGCCCCTTCCCACCTTTCCTTTCCTCTTATTTTGATTCAATAAACATTTTCTGTGCATGCCCAAAACGAGGAAGGGTTTCGAATCCGAGAACGAATACTATAAGATTTCTTTTATAATTTACGTACAGGGTCCTTTTAAACTTGTGTGAGAAACTTTATTCTTAAGAAAGTCTTATACAGAAGAAGAATAAAGAGTCTTCATAGAAGAAAAAACTCATAAGTCTTCATAAAGAGTCTTCATAGGAGAAAAGAAGAAAAAACAGTTTGTGTGGTCTCCCCAAAACTTACTCGAATATTATCGCATATAAACATATCGTGCCAGAAAACGCCTTACTTGCCATTGGCGTACAATAGTTACAAAATATTAGCTTTTGGCGTGAATTTAGAATTATTTTGTAAACCTATTGTGTGATCCTTGGTGAATTATGCGGCAATCAATCCTTTTTTTTATACGTTTAGTACGCTGAATTTGAGTTTTAAATCTGTTTTTCAAGACTGATCGAAACAAAATTTTAACACAAAAAAGCTTTTGTAATTAAAATCCCATTTCAAATATGATATATTTAAGTCACAGCCTTTTTTAACATGTTTCTGGAAATACAAACCAACAACCTGTTAATCCGTATCTGGATTTTACCTATCTAGGTCTGTTCGTTTTGTAATTATTACATTAACTTATATTCGAAGAGCCAGGCAGAAGGACTTTTTTCGGATAGATTTTATTCTAAATTTTATTTTATTGAAAAATTATTTTTTTAGCTTATTTTTTAATTTATTTTATTTTTTAGACTTATTTTTATTTAAAACTTATTAAAAAAGTTTTCATTTAAAACTTATTCAAAGCCTTAAAAGTTTTTTGCGGAAACTTCAAAGCCTATAATTTCACAAAAAATAATTCTACCCCGCTTTTAAATTTATGAAAAAAAATATAAAATATTTTACTAATGTCGATTTTGTTTTTATATATTTTCAATTAATATAATAAGTGTTGAAGTAAATTTTATAAAATGCAAAAAATAAGGTTTTTTACAATATAACATACTTGGCTTTCGTTACAAAAATATTTTATTTACTATATATTATTTTAGCTATTGCGTTGCCATGAGATTTAAAAGACTTTTGGTGTGCAGGTATCGCTGCTAAGTAATTCAAGAGTATGTCTTAAAAATAAAATGGACGAAAAACACCTAAGTCATTCTCAAGATATGAAATTTCGGACATCAATTTAACTGAAAAATTTTTTGAAGCCAGTTTAGAACTTTTGTTAATGAAATTTCGAAACAAATATGATTATGCTTCATATTTCAAATTTGTTATGAAAAATAATGAAAATAAATTTCTGTGTTATGCATTAAAGTATGCACATACCATTAAAAATATCTCTTGTGATGCGATTCATATGCTTGTATTTTAATTTTTTTTAAATTGGAAAAAAATTTTAATTTTGATGAAATTATGAAATATAAATTGAGTTGTACTAACTATCAACTGTGATTTTTGTTTATATTCTATTGTTTTATTTTTACTTATTATATTAATCACTTATTTAATTATTAAATTTATCATTATCATTTGACTTTATCCATTTAATTTTAAATAAATAAGAATACATAATATTAAATTTTACGGAATGTATGCATCTACTTTTTTTATGAAATATGCAACAGACAATGATGTCCGATTCATTAAATCACAAAAACCTTAATGATTTGAAATATTTCTTAACTTTATCAATAGATGGCGGCACTAATTGTCAAAAAATCATTTTTCTTTTCTGTGTCTAATATACCTGTAAAAACTAAAGCGTAAATACATAAAAGTTTATTCTCCATTCGATAGAAATCTGATTCTATATAAATATATAATTTTTGAAAAAGAATTTACTGATGGCATCATACACATTTTTAAGATTATCTCAGCTTTGAATTCCCACACTACATTCTCCTGCTTTTAACAGAAAAAAATATATAAATTATTGTGTATTGAGCGTAACAATTATGTCTGTTTTTGAAGATATCTGCTTTGATGATAGAACTTCTTGTCATGACTGTGGTTGCTTTTTCCCATGAATGCAACAAAAAAAAAAAATGCTTCAAACATAACTACAAATATTGAGATAAAAGAAAATACTGAAATCGCCAAAAAATTAAACCTCGAGATATTTGACAATTGTTGATGGTTGTGGTGCCCAAATTCTGATCGCTGAAGTATTATTTTTTGTATCACGCGCATCAGCGGAAATGCAAGATTTATTATTGTTATTTTAAAAAGAATCTCCTCACTGACTCACTGTATTTCCGCATTTTTTATGATGTATCGAAATATTTTTACTTGTATGTTTTTCCGAGTTGGCAACCAGAAATTGCTTAAAAAATTAATGTTTACTTTGGTTTCTGCTAATAAAGTTGGCTTCGTAGAGTCGATGTTAGAGTCGATGTTCCAAATGATTGAACGTGTTAATTCTCTAATATGCATTGCATAACATCAAAATTTTCTCTACATGGTACATATCTGAATTAGGAAAATAAATTTTCATTCGGTTTTGAATAAGATAATCCTAAAATGGATCTAGAATCAGACAAATGAAATTTTCTGTGTGCATCTGTATCTGTTAATATCCTATTACAACAAGGTATATGACATCTACACGATAATTTGAAATCGTAGTAATGTCTTTCGACAGAATTAACCCTTAACTCTCAGAGAAGTAATTCGAGGCTTAAATATTTGACGAATAAGAGGACTTGTTTATTGCAACGAAAAATATATATAATTTTTTTAAGTTGAATTTTCCCGGAAAATTAATCTATATATTTTTACCACTCTTAAGTATTTTTACCAATTAAGAAACTAATTAAATGAAAAGGCAAAAAGATACACTGGCTTGAATGCCACCTGAGAATGCTAAGGGGTAAAGGTAGCCGAATATCAACAATAGAGGGAAATATATATTCTCCTTATCCATTGATGCTTTTTTTGAAAACAATAACACGAAAACGCAATAAGATAGGAAGTAAAAATTTAGTAAATGCTTTTATTAATGAATCTGTACATGGGAATTGCTTCAAATCTCTCAACTCAGATCACATCCTGTATGGCGCCATGTCGCAGGATTAATCATGTGATGCTTTGCCGCCATTATCGGCAGACGAGAGTTCGGCGCTGAGACTGTAAGACATACAGTTCACACTTTGAATCTTTTTATGTGTTAAATGTTTGTTTAGTTGTGTTTTGTCCTTTTAAATATTAATGAATACATTTTACATAATTGCTGGTCGTTGCCTTTCCCCACATTCCCAAATGTATATTTATATTAAATTACGGATTAAATTCTACTATTACTGGCAGGAGCTGACAGTCTATTGGACTGTCTATTCGTCTAAATGGGAAGGAATTTGATAATATAATAACAAGGGAAATGGAATTTGATACATAAATATTATACCAAAGTTTTTTTTTTATTTGTCTCAAATTTCCATTTTTTTTGTCTAAATAAAAATTGTCTAATATGTATGTCAAAATAAAAAAAAAATGTCTATACGTATCTGATTCGTTAGACTATACGACGAAGCCTAACAAAATTTGCTGTATTTCATAAGTATATTAGTACCAGAAGATTGAAGAAGGTCCTCTTGCTAATTAACAAAGCTGTAAGCATTCTAAACTGGTATAAACGCAAGTGTTTCCTGATGGCAGTTCCGGTTTAGAAATTAGTAGGACGTGGTTTCGGAACCCGCTTCCACTTAAGAATCGAAGTATGTACATGTTCTGATATGTTACATTTGGTAGAATCAAACATTATGCATTTTTTATTATGTTAAACATTGGAGTGATGTCAAAAAATGGTATTCAATTGCACATATCGTCAAAGAAAGCTAACTGCGTTTCAAAATTTTGAAGTTTATGTAAAAATGTCCTTCATTTATTTTAGGATTGAAACACTGATTAATAAACAAAAAGGCCTTTAGTGGTAATGACCTGTCAAGATCTTTTATGTTCAAGGGCAAAAAACTAAATTTAGATAAGTCAGACTTTTATAAACTTATGCTAACAGGATTTTAAATTAACTTTATCAATTCTTTGGAAAATACGAAACTCATAAAAAAATTCGCAATTGGCATAGTTCCCAACGTTAATAAACGAAAACGAAGAAAGGCTTTTCTTAAATAAGCAAAATTTTTTAAAGATTCATTCTAGTAATTGTTTGTTTAGATATCTTTATAAACCAACCTATCTTCAAAATATTATTAAAGATTTATCGGTACTTTTCCATTATATCGGCGCAGGCGAAAATTTGCCAATAATGAAGCAACCAAAGCCAAACGGAATATCACCACCTACATTTATAAAGAATGTCGCGGCCTGCATTTTTTAAAGAAAGTAAATTTGTCGCCTGCACCAAAATACTATTGTGTGCTGTTGTCAAAAAGTTAGCTTGGCAATATTTGCGCCGGTATAATGGAAAAGTGCTGATTTATCTTATAAAGTAGTATAAATGAAATAATTTCCATGTTTACAAACAAACAAAAAATAAATTTTCAGATGGATGCAGTATCAACCGAATACGATCAGTACTGCTACGTTCAGTGGTGGCTGGATGGTCGGCTGTTTACAAGAAATATCAACCGAATTGAATGAAGCCGTGCTTCAGAAAAGAATTGCCTTAGAAGCAGTATGCGCGTTTATTTCAATGTCTTTCCAATCGATAACAATAAGCTATCAAAAGAAACCAGATTACGATTACCTCGGTCAGATGACGAAGAAGACACCAGAGCTGATACCCCCGCCCTCCAATTAGCCACACTGCATAAAAGGGTGGACATTTCATCGCTGGAATTGTGAGTGGGTTATCGAGGCACCTAGCCCCGGCAGGGGCTTATCCTCGTTCATGACAGTCCATACATTGACGTGGTCATCTCGGATGAAACTGGGCAACTGGAGGAATTTCAGGTATTTATATGATTTGCTGGCTGAGTGGGAGGTGAGGTGGCGAGTGTCAGGACTCAATGTGATTGGCTATTGCAATGGAGAGGGAGTGGGAGTATGCTGTCTTGACTCGGATGGTTGAACTGTTACGAATTTAGAATTGTGACATAATTGATGTTACAATTAATTAAAGGGGAGAGGGTGAATTAAGTCATTACTGGACTTGGGGGGGTTACGATGATTTTGTGGTAAGATGTCGGTCTTGGAATCGAAAAGTTTCAGATTCGTGACAAAATTCCGCCAAAGAATCGTCGTGTACGCAGGTCTGGTACACGTTAAAACAATCCGGGCCAAATATCCTCCCGTTAGAGTGCCATGGTGTGGAGAATGGAGTGCCAGTTCAGGTTTCGTCTTCGTCATTTGACTGCTGTTCAAAATTACCATTTCCGTCCCAAAATAGTCATAATGTTGCTTTAAAATGGGTTGTTAATAGAACTTACCCAATCTTCGGTGGAATCGGGTGTCGGCACTCAATATTCCTGTTCCGAAGCTGAGACCTTACCACGAGACCATAACGGTCTCTTAGAGAGAAGGGGGGTTTTACCATTATTTTAGAGCAGAGGTTCCAAACCGTTTTTGAACTGGTGCCCCTTTTTCTAGTGAATATTTCAATGCCACCCTTCTCCCACTCCAGAGAAATAAGAGTGTACATAATGCATGGTGAAAACAAGAATTAAATAAAAAAAAATGCTACTATTAGATAGGATATTGTTGAAATTGAAACGCTACTGAATTCCTTCTTTATTTAAAAAAGAGGATTAAAAGTTTTACTTTACCTATTATAAGAACAGGCAGGGGTTTTGTTGATACGAAGTAATCCATGATAAACCACTGCTTTCTAAGTAAATAAATCTACAGTTTGGAGAACAATCAAAAAGCATTCTTAATTATATTAAAAAGTCTTTTTATTAAAATTTAAAGACATCGGATTCTAATTTTGGCGTATGAGCCACATAGCCGTATATACTAGAGAGCTATCTCTTTCTCTCAATAGTGAAGTCTCGTATCGAAATCTGTGAATTTTTGCTCAAGTGATAAAAATGAATTATCAGTGGGATTTTTAAGTCTTTTTAGACTAGATTTGGTTAAACTACCCACGCCCCTCCGTGCCGTATCAACCCCTCAATTTTCTCTGGGTCTTTTACAGCCCCTGAAAGCCTCAAACGCATTCAAGGGAGAGTTGTCGCCCACGACGGGAACCTATGTTTTAGAGTGTATAAAAAAGTTTCAACGAGACGTAGTAAATTTTATAGTAAAAATTATTATTAAATTTTATCGATGAAACACAGTAAGACTCAAGTTTTAAGGGTTCTCCTTTAATATAATATAAAAGTATAGTAATGAGAACGTTTTCTAAACTGTGTCGCTAAAACAAATAGATTTGATTTTTAAAAAACCATCGATTTTTTTTTTCTTCGTGAGTGCAAGTTAAATAGCATCAACTAAAAATATTTATAGTTCCTCAAGTTTAACAAATCACATTTTTGACACGATATATCTATTAAATCATACAACATTTATTTGTGTATATATCTATTAATTATTTAAAATATTATTGAAACTGCTCTAGTATCTCAAAACAGAATACTTCAATTTCTAGCCTTCATTTCGTTCAGTATTTCAGGTCACCATGATAAAAAAAAAAGTTATGATTTGTGTGTTATGAGACATTAAAGATTTTATTCAACTTTTTAAAGGATACAATATTTTATTCTTACTATCAAAATCAAATATTTCATTAATGCACTTAAAATCAAATTTGAACTCAATTCAATTCTTCATTGCAGTTTTATGGCGCTTCAAGCAGTAAATTATCCTTTCAAAATTGCAGATTTCATATAAAAACGGATCCGTTTTGCTATCATTTTCCTTCCTCCGCTTAAAAAAGGTGTCTTAATAATGGGATCAAAGTTAAAGAGCAACACAGTAAAGGCTTGTAATAAAACGGTATTGTTCAAGTGAAATGTTGCGAATTCTTTTCGATCTCATTTAGAACAAGGTCAGTCTCTGCATGTCGTAAAGTGGTTGGATTTGGAAAAAAAAGAACTCCTCATTTTATTGCTTCAATAAATAAAATCCATTTCTATGTCCGAAAGTGTTGAGTCTATTTCGTTGGTTATGAGTTATATCTTGAGAGCAAATAGCACTAATAAAGCTTTTCTAAACTTATTGTCTCGATATCGTACATACGAGACTATGAATTAGTTTGAAATTATCTAACTTTATGCGGAAAAGTCGGTTTTTTCGAATTTGCTTTAGTTCAATCTTTGTAAATCTTGAAAATATTTGTTAAACAATAGCTTAATATATAATGACTTGGTCTTTTCAGCAAGATATATTGGCAATAATTAGACTTGGCCACACTGGAAAATGTATTTTATAAATTTAAAAGTGGAATAAATTCATTTTTGTGGAATTCAATCGTTAAAATGTTAAATAATTTAACTAAAAGAAATTTATTCAGTTTTTTTTTCAAAATCCTATCCTTAGTAAGCTCTTAGTATCCTTTCAACAACTATGTGTCAGCCCTAGATCTGACAATTTGCCCTGTAAAGAATTTTGAAAGATATTTTCATCATGCTTGTCCTTCTAGACAATTTACATTAGCAAATTTTTCGAATGCACCGAGCTCTAAAAATCAAAATTAGTAAAAAGAATAGGGTCATTTGATAAATTCTTTGGAAAAAAATTCATAACTCATTATACGAAAATCAATAGACAAAGCTTTAAGAAGAAAGGCAACAACAACAAAAAAAATGTATCGAAATCACTTTGTAAAGAATATCGGAAACATCAACTAAATTAAATAGAAGACATTTTCGATCATATTGGCGTTTTGTAAAATTTCAGCTCTTGTTTTTGAAGATTCTGATTGGATCATTAGAATATGCTCAAGAAAGAGGGAGTTGCCATTTTGTGTTAAGATTCGTCATCATTCTAGCAAATATTCATGAAAAGTCACGATAATGATGCTGCCTCCACATTACCACTGAAAGGGTTGCAGTTGCTTCTGTTTGTAAAGATCCCTGAGCACACGAGGGCAGAAGTCTGACTTCAAACCCATATGAAGATGACAAATACATTCGCTTGCACAACCCCTTTTTACAGTGGGGATCTTCATACACCTTTCCTTGTTCAACCACTTTTTATAGTGGCACTCATTCACACACCTTCGCTTGCACAACAACTTTCTATAGTGGGGCTCTGTCATAAACCTTCGCTTGCACAACACATTTTTATAGTGGGGTTCATTCACATTCCTCACAAATAGAACACAAGGGAAGAACAACCATAGCCAAACCAGGACAAAATCGGGACGCTCAGATCACGGGGATGACATGCTACCCCTATGCCAGGAGGGTGGCAGGAAAAGTCATATTTTAAAGGGATTGTAAATCTTTACGACACAGCAGGTAGTTGTAGCGTCATGGGAAAAACTAGAGTTTATAAAACCAGAATGCCTCATTCTAAATCCGGATCCAGCGAATTTCCACTGTTTATACGAGCCCGATGAACATTGAGAAACAACATCTTCTGTCGTTGGTGTGAAATGAAAAATAGGATAACTTGTATTCGTTCAGTCATTTTTGTCATATGACCCTGGTACAAAATAGCGAGTTAAATTCAGTTTAATTATATCAAGATCCCGTTTGAAAGAGTTATATAGGAAAGGACCTCGTAATTTTGAACCCCGGACAGATGACAAGGATAGCACCAAAGCAGGCCTTCTCCTCTTTCCAAACTTCTACATCCCACTGAAGGCCCAATAGTGTCATATTTACAAGCACATATATACAACGGATCTTTAATGGAATCGGGTGTCAAACCTGAATCCTTTCGGCCTCGTGGTGGGTGTTTGAACACAAGGCCAATGCAGTCCTGTAACGAAATGTCTCAAATCTTCAATAATGAAGATTTCAAACATTTTATTCTACAATATGAACTTTATAGTTTTGGAAGATATGAACATTGCTTTCTATAGGAAAGATATTACTATACCCATGTGGTGAATTTTAAATATATTTTGACACTGTTAAAGCTTTCTGTTTGAAACTTATTTCTTAATTTCCTTTATTTCTTCTTTCCTCTGAATGAAAGGACATTTTGGTGATATGCCGAAACACTCTTCAAAATTTTCTAATAATTTAACTTTTAATTAACATTTTTTTAATAATAATTAACGTTTCTAATAATTTTTCCCCGACTAATGAGCTGTATCCAAACTGGAATTCTTTTATTTAAAATTTTATCTATTGTTTATCTATGAATTGGAAGGCTTTTGACTTTTCTTAATATTCAAAAGATATTGTTCTCGAACATTCTATATACAGTCGCTATAAACTAAACTCGGATACCACCGGTAAAAATTTGCTTTATCAAAATATTTTAATTAAAATGAATTAGAAAAAAAACACAAAAAGAGTTTTTGACTGTTAATTTGTTATACGGTTAAAAACAAAATTAAATAATGCCAATTCATAAATGATTTAAAAATTTAGGTAGAAAAGTAAAATTTGTGAAAAAATAATCCACAAGCCAAACTCGTACGTCTCGCAACCAAGCAACAAATCATTGCAATGCTGAGAAAAAATTACTGTTATTTTTTGGGTTAACTTTATATTTGGCCAGCGGAATTTCTCGTGTTATTTTCATTTTTGTGGGAGTAAAGATAAATTTGATGAAAATATCGAAGCAAAAGGAGCTCTGAGTTAAGAAAATTGGTTACTAAGCATACTGAAAATGAAATATGAGTGCCAGAATTATCAGATTGTGAACATAAGTCATTCAGTGGTTATGACATCATAAAATTCTTCAAAACCAATAATCATGTGGTACATAAGCCCAAGACTATCCCCAATAAGATTTCCAAAAAAGTATATTACCGATATTTAAATCAGAAAAGTGAAAGCAAATCCCTTCCTTAGCGCATCAAAGCTATCTAATTATTGCTGAAAAAGAATATTTTTTTAAAGTTAGCTCATCAGCAATAAAAATGTGCTTCATAAGGTTGTTCTCAATGGAAGTTAAGCCAGACAAAGCCTTTCAAGTAAGCAAAATCAAACTGAGTTTTTAAATGCGCAAAATAAGGACTTCTCAAGTAAAAGGCAAACAAGAAATTTTCTTTTCGGAAAAATTTCTTATTTACTAATGAGTACAAATCAGACATTTTTGAACCCAATGGCAAGCCTTTCATGTAGAGAAAGTCGAACAAGGGATTGCTTACTGATGATTTGAAAATAACTGTGAAGGAGGGTAGTTGATCAGCTATGGTCTGGAGTTTGTTTTCAGCTACTGGTCTAGAATGCCTGCATTTTATTAATAGGAGGATCAGAATGTATACCTCCATATTTTAAAGAAAAATTTGCCACACTATCTGCAGAAGCTTTCTTTTGACAACAACTGGCGATTTTACTACGATAATGATCTAGAAACATGAAATTTATCGATTGCGTTAATGGCTTCTATATAATTGCCCTCACGGCATGGATACTCTACATCTACGTCCGTGAACATGCCGTTTCCAGTAAAGAAGAATTAAAAAAAGTATTTCTGCAGGAATAGGAAAGTATTTAACATAATTTTTGAGAAAAATTGTCTCAGTTTTTGAGTAAACAAAGATCCTGCATACAATCTATTAATTCATTTGAAATATTTGCTAGTTGTTTTTTTTTAGTTTTCTAATCTATCCGAGTTTGGATGGGGCATTTTTTTTTTTACACAAATTCGAGTTAAAATGAATTAATTTATGATTTTTGTTATTTGTTTTTATTATTGCAACGAAAATACTATTGAAAATTCATTTAACTAGATTTCTTATCTTTTTAAGTTGAAAAATTTTGACTGTATTAGTATCTTTTCTTTGATGTCCGAGTTTGGCTTGAAGTGACTGTCGATTCAAAGAGACAGATGACGCTTGATAAGAAAAAAATAAAGCAGGTAAGAGGATAAAATTTTATGTCAGTAAGTATTACTAGTCTACATAAAACAGCTTTAACTGCCATCCTTTACCTTCAGACGAAAGTTGAAGATTCTTAATCTTACTCGCCAAATCATGGGTTAATTTTCCATGAGTCTGCTAGTTTCCGTTGGAATGTTTCCGGTTTGTGAGCCCCAGTTCAACGCACCGCACCAGTTGTAGGCGCCTTCCACGGTCGCCGCTAAAATTAGAATTTATATCTAAAATGAAACAAAAAAAAGAGAGAGAGAAACAGCAACCAATGTCATTTGTTTAAGACAGAAGCATTTCGACTATCCACCGGCTTCATTTAAACAGATGTTGTGATGCTAGGTTGAATTTTTGAAAAACAGCTTTCAGTTTCAAAGTTAATATTGTGCTGTAAATATTTGCTTGAACTATTTCCTGTTTTTTAATGTTGTTGCTATATTTTTGTTTTTCTGCTCAGAAAAAAAAAGTGAAATGTGCAGACTTTGGTTACTAAACACTTGTCAACAAACTTCAAGCTTCAAATAAATGTAGGGTTAAAAATTAATTAAGTGTTAAGGAAAAGTAAACACTGGGGTGGTTAGAATTTAAACAGCCACACACGAAAAAAAGTAAAATGAACAATCTTATGAGCAAAAGTGCTTTAAAATAGGATAAACGAATAAAAGCATCAAAAAAGCGAAAAATATTAAAATGAGAAATCGAGTAAGAAAAAACAAGCAGTATTTGCTTTAGAATTGTTTCTGAGCTTTCGTCCTGGCCTGGTGGTAGCACATTTGCTCCGTGATCTGGGCATGGTTGTTCTTCTGTGTTCTGTCTGTGAGGAGTGAGCCTCCCCAGTAAAAAGGAGTTGTGCAAGCCAGTGTGTGTGTCATCTGTATATGAGATAAAGTCTAATTTCTGTCCTCGGCTTACAGGGGTCTTTACCATCAGTAGCTACTGCACCCTCTTTCCCCAGTTTCTTGTCTTGGGTTGAATTGGTATTCAATCCAAGGGGGGGTGTTTATATTAACGTCCCCTTTTAAAGCAGCACTAGGGCTATTTAGGAATGGATCTCTCAATTTTGAACCGAGGTCAGATGACGAGGACGACACCTGGGCTGTCACACTCCTCTCCACATCACAAAAGTGGGAGGACGTTTGGCCTGACGGATTTAACGTGCAACAGATCCATTTACACGGCAGGTTTTCTGTAGAATCGGATCTCAAACCTGTAACCCAACGGTTCATGAGCCGAGACCTTATCACCAGGCAACCACGGCCCTCAATAAAAGGGGGATTAAGCAACAAACTAGCAAAAACTGTTTTTCATCTTACGCTTTAGCCCCTTGCGGTCCATTGATTTTATCACAATGCTAATAAAAAATTTGAAAATTCATTCAAGATCATAAATATAGTAAGAAGCTGGACCGTAAAGGATATATGCAGTAATATAGTACTAGTGGATCGTAAAGGATTAAGCAGGTATGGTAAAAATATAATAAGAGGCTGGGCCGTAAAGGATAAACCTGGTAATATAATATTAGTGGATAGAAAAGGATTAAACAACAGTGGTATAAATATAGTAAGATACTAGACCGTAAAGATAAATGAAGTAATATAGTACTAGCGGATCGTAAAGGA
>JAPMOQ010003125.1:0-17849 GCA_026543055.1 Argiope trifasciata
ATAAATTATTATGGAAAATAAAATTGATAATATTAAAGCTAAATTGTTGTCACTAAAAAGATTGTTTTTATTTTTTTAAATGACGAAATATTTGTTTGGGGTTATCTTAGAGTTTTCACAAGAGAACAATTTGCAATTGAAAAATTTATTTGGGAATGTATTTTATAGAAATATTTGTTTTATTATGAAATTGGAAGATTTTATAAAAGAATTCAATGTCAATATTTAATAATATAAAACTGTAATCTAAATTTCAAGAAAACATTTTTAACCAATAACTGTGGAGAATGGAGTATCTCTTCGTCAATTGAATGTCCAATAGCAAATCGTCCTACAAATAATTATGTATCTACTATGTAATTATTAACCCGTAACCGGAGACATGAATTTCCTCATGCGGACAGATACGTAGTGTCAAAATGATTTCATTGTTGATTTTCTGTTTTATCAAGGAATAAATTATTATGGAAAATTTAATTGGAATTGAAACTGCATTGGAATTTATTTTGAAAACACGATGCATTCTGGAAATCATACAGTTACCAAAAATATTTAAAATGTTAAATGTTGTAATATTTAACATTGGAAAGATGTTATAAGAAAAGTTTAAACAATCTTTTAATGTACATTTACATTCTTTAATTATTATGATATTTCACTTATCTTAATAAAAGCTAGAATTTTACAAACAAAAATGTACAGTACAATATTTAATCTAGCATTAAAAGAGCATTTCCTTATTCTTTTTGAATTATTCAAATTAAAGCAATTTCAAAGACTGAAAATCAATGACTGCATAAAAAACAACAAAAACTTTGAAAAAGAATAACACGATTAATAACAAATCAAGTAGACAAATTTAGACTTTCGCCTATACTGTGTTGAAAGAACAACTCAGTGATAACCAGAGCTAATGAATAACGCTATTATTTAATTATTTTGATTTGAGTTATTTCATATGAATTATTTTGATTATCACCTACAGTTACAGTAAATATAAATATCCGTAAAAATTAAGGTTGAACTTTTATTTTTAATTATATGTTGATTTATTCCAAAGGAAAAAAGTCGTTAATAGTTTCGTAAATACCTGATTACTGACACATATTTATAGAACCTATATCTCATCTTGTTTTTGAAAGCTTTTGGAAAATAAAATTTTGTTCATATAAATATTAATTCAGATAATAAAAGTATAATCAAAATTTTTTTCATTAACAAAACTTAAAATTTATATTTACTCAAGAATAAATGCCAATTACTACAATAACAATGTTATAGTCTACCATCCAGAACCAGCTAGAAAGCAAAAGAAAATTTGTAAGTACTCATTAAATGTTAAGTTAAGAGTAATCTTTAAACTTCTTTTCTTTTTATATTTCAAAATATTCCTTTATAAAATCTCCGAAACAGAAGAACATAACTAGCATTTTATTATTTGAATATTAATTTAAACAAGAAAACATGATGAAAAATAATTTCATCTATATATGCAATAAGTTTTTCATGTACTCAAGATTAAAGGCCATTTACTCCAATAACAAAGGTCTAAACATAAACCTGAGCCATATAGAAAGCTAAAGAAAATTCGCCAGCATCCTTGAATATTAGGTTACAAGCAATCCTCCCACTTTTTTTTTTTTTTTCCTATTTCAAAATATTCCTCTATGAAATCTCTAAAATGGAAGAATATAAACAGGATTTTTTATTTGAATATTAATTTAAACAATAAAACTATAGTTAAAAGTAGTTTCATCGATGTAAGTTAAAAGCTTTACATTTACTCAAGAGCAAATGTCAATTACTTCAATAACAATATCATAAACTTCCAGCCAGAACCAACTAGAAAGCGAAAAAATATTTGCCAGAATCTATTAAATGTTAGGTTATATGCAGTACTTCCACTTCTTTTCATTTGACTTGATCCTATATTTCATTTTACCTTCAAAAGTTCTTGAGTAATATTTAAATTTTATTCATGTAAATATTAATTCAAATTATAAAACTATAATCAAAATTAGTTTCATCGATGCGAGTTAAAAGCTTTACATTTACTTAAGAATAAATGCCAGTTACTCCAATAACAATGCCATAAGCTTACAGCCTGAGCTGGCTAGAAAGCGAAAGAACATTCGACAGCACCCATTAAATATCAAGTTATAAGCAATCCTTCCACATCTTTTCTACTCATATTTCAAAATATTCTTCTATGAAATCTCTGAAACAGAAGAACATAAAGAGAAATGAACAAATAAATGGAAAATCACTTCTGAACCATTTAAAATTTCCGTCATTTAAAGCAGGTGCAATTCTTCTATCTAAATTGCCGTGTCTTCCGAAATAAAGCTCATATCTTTTTTTTTATTTTTTTATTGATTCCTTTTTTGTACTTTTTTCTTCATCTGTTTGCTGTAGAAAGGACATTATCTTACCGAATCCTCGTTGATATCGTAATTGCTAGCAAGAAATTTACTCTCTGCCGTATTGAGTGCAGTTGCTCGAACGCTATAAAAGCTTTCTGCCTTGGAGCTTGGCCAAATTGACCGTTTAAGATGCTAGCTGTCTGTATGGAAAAGTTTTCTGCGATTTCTTGGGGAAAATGCTCTTTTCGGGTGATGCATTAAAATTTGGCGCTTCTTTTTAAAAAGAAAGAAAGGCAATCGATAAGGAATGTCTGCGTAAAAATTCGGAAACAATACAGACGCGGCATCGATCATAAAGATGCACAGAGAGTGATGCTCGTTTCTTTTCAAGTTCCACTGATTGCAAAGAGTTTGTTTTTTATCAAAAAGAAAATATAACCAACTATTCTTAACTAAATTATATATAAACAAGTTATGTTATACTGAAATCGACAGATATTCTTCAATTCTAATTATCGTTAAGAAATTATAATCAAGACATCAATAATATATGGGCCACATACACAAAACAATGCACTAGCTTTCATAAAATATGTATTTTTGTCATGTATTATGAATAAAAAATCTTTTTATGTAATGATTAATTTAAAGGTTTTACTTTTGCATATATACCTTCCGAGGAAAGATAAATTGCTATAGTGAAAAAAAATTAAGCAATTTATCTGATTTCCTAGTTTTTAAATTTAAAACAAAGATTGATTTTGAAATTGCAAGGTTATAATTACATTCATTTGAAAGCTCATTAAAAATATAGTTTAAAAAATTAAAATTCGAAAATACACGTCTGAAGTTATAGTAATTAACATTATCTAATTGAAAATATGATTTCAGAATTCTTCGAAAATGTATTATTAACATGTTTAAACATAAAACAAACTTTTTATTTTTAAGAATGCACAATCGCAAATGAAATTAAAAGTAATTTATGTAATTAAGCAGTCAATAAAAATATTTTTTCCGAAGAAATCATGAATTTATAAGCAAGATAGTATTGTGAAATTTTTCTTTTATTATTAATTTTATTTCATTTCTTAATGAATCAATTTACTATTTAATAATGTAAATGATATTCCTGCTTTCGAATTGTCTCAATTTCTTGGGATTTTTTTAATCACGGAAGGTCAATTTTTCGAATAAAAGAAAACCTTATGCAGATTAAAAAACAACTTTGTGTGTCAAAAATTTTACAGTTTATTCTATTTTATTTTTAGATGTTCTTGATTACTTCTACTTTAAGTCTTTATAAAAATAGAGATTCAAGTAATATAATATATTAGATATTAATAAAGAAAAGGAAATGATAAGACAAAAAATGGAGAGTAATTTAATGATGATAGATAATAATAAAAACATAAGTAGATAACAAAGTTACAATAGTATTAGATAATAGACAATAATATGTACAATATTAAAATAATAATAGATTACAATAAAAAATAAATAGATAATTATAAAATTTCAGCAAAAATAGGTAATAATAAAAAAAAGTATTCAATTGTTATACACATAAAAAGTAACTTTATAAAGGATATTTTTGTAAAAAAATATATCTTCAAGAAATTCGATACTTCTATAGAATAACAGAAAAAATATATAAACTCATCTAAAATTCTTTCCTCTACTTTTAGCAGAAAATTTCTCATTCGATTAAATTGCTAAAACAAATAAAATGGCATAATTATGTAGAATTAAGTATTTTACTAGTGAACATAACGTAAATTACTTCATTTTTATTTTTAAAATATTCAGTAGGCATCTAACAAATGCTATTACCTAAACATAAAAATTGCAAATTTCATTTAATATATCTATGGGTTTATGTTCTTTTTTCTTGAAAATTTAGTGACTTTGGAAATTTTTCAGTTCAAGAAAAAATTAAAACCCTGGGCTTCCTTTGAAAGAAGCAGAGACAATCGATGAAAAAGATTGTGGAAAAATGCGAGTACAGCACCGACGACATCGATCATAACGATATGAGAAGGCTGGCGTTGTTTATTCTTAAAATAATGTTGGTATTGAAAATCGGTTTTTCATGAAAAGGAAGGCTAACTATTCATTTATATTCTGTTAATTTATGGAGAAATAAGGCACTGTTCTAAAACAATTCTTGCTTAACAAAGAGAGATGCAGAAAAGAATCTATAATTGTTATGCGCAGCAAGTTTTCACTAAACCACAACTAATAAAATAACTTTTGTGATAGAAATAACCCTACAAAACATAGTAAATGTTGTGAAAAGAATTTTTTTCGTTTTAGAAGCATATACGATTAAAGCTAAGATATAACGAAGCAAGTAATAAAAAATTTAATCCAATTTCTACTTATTTTCTTATATTATTTATATACATCTTATATTATTTATGATGGAGTGGCGTCAGATTTTTGTGTATATATATATATATATATATATATATATATATATATATATCATCCAATAAAATTGTAATATTTGCTTCGGATGAGTTAAAAATATCCAATATAATAAAATATCCATTTCTTTTATAGTTTTTTTGGAAGTTTGTTTTACTGCATTATTTGAAAAAATTGAAATTAATTGACTTTTTGACAAGTCTGACATTTGTATAGAATTATTTAATTTTTAATTTAAATTCTGAAATGTATGAAAGTATTAAAACATATAAAATGTGAAACACAAACATATTTTAAACACTTGAATATCTCCAATACTGTTTACATTATCATAAGAGTAAAAATAACTATAACGGTTTCATATAGGACGTGTCATTTAATTAGGAAATAAGCAAATTCAAACACCAAAGAATTAAAGTTTTAATATTTAAGCAATATGATGATTCTGAAAATATTGATTAATTTACAAACAGAGGAAAAAAAATTATTATAAATGCAAAGTTTGAATGTATTTTTCAATAATAATACAATAATTTTTATTAGTTTTTTTTTTTTCAATTCTAAAAGGCAATATGCTAAAAACATACGTATAAGAAATATTTGAATTAAAATGATGTTAGGAATTCTGAGTTTAACTTTATTTCATATTAATTTTTAATTTCGGTAGTCAAATCTAAAATTTTCATTTTTGAAATACAGTTTGAATCAGCTCAAACTTTCTAGCATACTCTCTAATCCTAGTGTTTTCACAAGAGAACAATTTGTAATTGAATTGTTGTACAATTGTTAGGAATATTAGTCAGCATTTGGCATGAATTTAACGTTTTTACTGAAATTTGACGGAGATCCTTAATAAAGGTTTTGGCGAGGAATCCTAATTTTATGTTAATAGCATCCAAAAATTGAATTTTAATTTTAGAAGCGTTTAACTCAATCGGTCGAGATTAGAATTTAACAAAGGATGACATTTATAGTCTTAAAATCACATACCAAAATTCATATATTTGAATCAATGCTCTTCTTTATTATCTGAAATAGCAGGCAGAAAAAGGATCATTCTTTTATAAATTTGGCTCAAATTATATCTACACAATGGGTCTATATTAATTATAATGACGCTGCGTCCATGACAACACGGAATGGAGATGCAGTGTTCCTGAGGGTAAAGACCCCTGAACACCCGAATACGTAAATCTGACTTCTAGCTCTAATGAATATGAAACACACATATATTCAACCGTAAAACACCTTTTTTCAGTGGGCCCATTCACACATCTCACCGATAAAACACAAGGGAAGAATAAGCAAACCTGATCCAGGAGGCGAACCCGGGACGCCTAGAATACGAGGAAAATACGCTTACCCTAAACCAGGACGCCGGCTGCGTGATAGATATTAAATCTATATACCCAATTTTAACTTTCCCAACCCAACTTTCTTCATTTCGTAATTAGTATATTATGTTATAGTTGATAACCTAAATGACTAAGTTTTCTAAATGGAATTAACTGAGAACTTTATAGGAACCTACACATTTGTTTTAAAGACCGTATATCAAATTTTATACTTTTAGATCAAAACGCTGCTTTTTTTCTTGCCTTTGTCATAGACAGATAAAACGATAAATGGACTAGAAAACATAATACAAAAAAATGCGTTTTTTAAGTTCAAAGAGGTCTAAAACATGGAGATTCTTTAAAACCCCAATGTTTCCATAATCTCTCCATAAATCAAATTTTTTGACGAGTATAATATTTTCTTTATACTTCGTACATGAGAAAGTAAAAAATATCTATATATTCTTTTCATTTGTGGTACTTAAATGATTTGCAAATTCTAAGCAATTGATGGATAAGCATGTATACGTTTCTCAATTTTCAATTAATCATAATTAATCAAAATCAGTTACATAAAATGTTTCACTCCGTTGAGAGTTATAAAGTTTGTAGCTTGACTATTTATAAAGTATTGAATGTAAATATCTTAGATATAGGACATTTTGTATAAATCCAATTAATAGAGCCGAGAACTTACATAAAAGTTCAGATTTCTTTTTTTTCATTCTCGGATAAGGACTCCCACCTTGCATTTGCGCATGCGTCAGGAGACATTTATTTCCCACAGAAATATTTGAGAAAAAAGAAGATAGTAGTAGTTGTTTACATTTAGGCAAAGAAGAATTTGAATTATTCGGGGAATTAGAAGGCTCATCTTTCTTCGTATAAACTTTAGTTAATAGAACCTTTAGTGAAGTACAAATGTCGTAAATTGAAATGGATAGTAAGTTTATGGACTCAAATAATATAAAACAAAAATATCTATGTCATATAGAACGCTATTAAAGATTGAAATGCATCCATATGGTATTTCTATGTCATCGAAGATATGGATATAAGTTAAAGAGTGGTCATCAGTATAAAATTGAGAGTGGTCATTCAATGAAACATAGTTGAAAATTATTATGAGCAATTCAAGGTTACAAGATTAAATTAAAATGAGTAGAAAAAAAACAAAAAACCTATTCTAGATATTTTGACAAATAAAAGGTATTTCTGCGTATATCTATTTAAAAAAAAATCCTTTTTAATTTAGTGTTTAAACTTCTCATAGACATTTTGAAATCCTCCAAGTTCGGATTAAAAAAATTCATAATTTTTGAGGATTCCCTAAAATTCACAAAGCTATTTTTCGAAAATTCAAATCATAATGTCAGAATATCAAATAGTTTTCGATAACAAAATTCTACAACTATATCTTATAGACAGTAACATATATATGTATAGATTGAATAACGATGATGAAACTGTAAAAATGATTAGATGCCTTGAAAAGGAATAATTACTTTTTTAAAAATAACTAAAAGATAAATTCTTTTACCTACCATCATTTATAAACGAATGCGTGGCATTTTTTATCTGGGTTTTTCGTTCAATCCTATTTAATCTTTCCATATAAAGTCAGATTGATATCAGACGCTTGCACATTCCATTGTTTTGAAATTGAAAAAAGAAAAAAAAAACGTTTTTAATATAAAAGTAAAATATTAGCTCAACATTATACTTGGGTTTTTACTGCTTTCTATACTGTGAAGGGCATTTGTTTCATCAAGAAAATATTTCCATGCCAAAATTTATAGTAGAAAAGGGAAACTATTTTAAAATGGGACATAAAATGGAATGGAGAGCTAGATAAATCTTTTTAGAACTATTAATACATAAACAGTTTACATTTTTTCCAGAAAAGCAGGAAAAAAACAAATTTCTGAATGCTTCAGTTTTTAATTTACAAACAATATATGTGTGTATGTGTTCGTATTTCAGACAGTAATTTATTTTAGGAAGATATGTGTTTTGTTGCTTTACATTTATAAGGAAATCCATTGAAGTGAGTTTAAATTTTTTCTTTTATTTGTCAATTTTCTTAAATTGAATTATTAGTTAGAATTCGGCAAAGCAATATTTGTCTTTTTAAAATACAATGTTATTCCAAATAATTCGAATATTATTATAAAAATGTAAAACTAAAGCTTTTCTCAGAAAGGAACTCAGATATGGTTCTAATGTGGCTTATTAAATAAACCTGATTTTTTATGTTTAGAAAGTAAAAAAAAAGGAAATACAATAATAATAAAAAAAACTCGACTTTATTGCTTTAAGAAATCTTGAAATTTTACAACGATCTTACGATTTTAATGAATATTAAAATGTTGTTTGCTCTGTGACTTCGAAGGAGAAGTAATTTTTTTAACTGTATTTCTTAGGTAAGACGAAATAGTAACATGGAATGTATGTGATGTGATAAGTAATAAGAATATAAGTAAAACTAAATTTATTTCAATGTTTAGTCTCAACATTAAAATTTTTGATAATTGTAACATTTCGGAAGAAGTTTGTCTTTGAAAATTCAGCATATCTGTGCCTGGGAGAATAATAACTTCAAAAATTAAATGATTAGATGGTAAAATCATTCATCTCATTTAATCAACACACTCTTGATGTGTGTGGACGTGCGTGTATATGTGTTTGTGTAGGGTTGTGTGTGTGTATCTCTAGTAAGAAACACGAGGTACTATGTTATTGAAATGCGTAGCATCCTTTCTGCAACAAAAATATAAAAATAATGCATAATTTGTGAACTTCTGGTTCAGCATTTTAAGTGATTATAGATGATGCCGATGGATGGTTTTAGCATTCCTTTGTTTTGTCAAAGTGTTTAGAGTAGTTAGCCTCTGTTAATTTCCTGTTCTTTAAATCTCCAATTTTAATCGATAAAAAATTATATAGATTAGTTATTACTTTTTTTTGTCCTACTTTAAAAATGGATTAAACATCTCGCATTTCAGATTTGTTTTTATTTCTGAAAAGATAGAAACACATCTAAGGAATGCAAGAAGTTATTGGCTATCTACGAGAATGAACCTTTGGGAGACAAATGGTTTCAAAATTGGTTTGCAAAGTTTAATTCTGGTAATTCTTCACTCAAAAATTCTCAGTCATCTGACCTTTCAGTTAAAGTTGATGAGAACCATATCAGATACTTGTAGCAGAGCACGAGGTATTGCAGAAAGGCTCAATGTATCACAACCCATGTAGCATATCCTGTTGCATAATATTATACAATATTGTGCCATGTTATATCATTAAATATTCAATAATATTATAAAATTTTGTAAATATTGTTTAATATTATACAATTCATGCGTGCCACTAGGCATACATGTATTCTAAAAAATTAAGCCGCTTCTATATGTTAAAGAACTTGATTTAAGGTACCTTATTATCTTATGAAAAAGTATTTGATGCAACGCATTAGCATTTTTGATTCTTGTCTGAAATAAATACAATTGATCCATTTCTGAAACAACTTGATACTAAAGAGAATATCGAATAGCCCAAAATAACGCTAATCTAAAAGATCTTTGTCGAGGGGGAATCAGTCCTGAAAGCTCAAAATTTGTGATTCACCAAAAGAAAAATATACTTTGAGCTTGATAGAATAATAAAAGAATTAGAATCATTGAACTTTTACCCAAAAATAAAATGGTACTTCAATGTCCTCTTCTTGAACATATACATTCAATAATTAACCTGATGGATGCAGCTGAAGAAAAGATACAATAGCGCATCCTGAGAGTTATTTTTTAATACGGTGAGACAAAGTTTCTTGCATCTTTGATGATTCTTGGAAGTTTATTGGAGCTAGGTTAAGATATGATGTCAAACCTACCATATTTCAGATTCCATTTATTTTATTCGATACATAAGAGAAGAAAGTTTAATGATTATATAAAAAAATCATTTCATTTAGTATTTTGCTGGTGGGTGTGAGTGTGGGTGGGTGTGTACTAATCATGGGAAAAAAGATATATCTTTTAAATAAAGAATATTTGTAAAAAAGGAAATAGTATAGTTTTTTATAGCTGTAAATTCCACATATTTTTGTTCATATATACTTCATTTGAAATATATACACAATTTAATTTGATAAACAAAAATAGTTAATATTCTTAGTCTTGCTTAGAATATATATATTAGACGAACACATTTCGAATTCCGGTTGTGTTTTTTAAAGGGTCAAACTCATTTATTTCTTCAAACCGAGAAAACGCAAACCAAATGGAAAACCCAGATGTAATAAATAACTGCAGCAATGGTTTATTTATATTTAATGTGTATTTTTTCAACGCAAGCAGAAACAAATTATGATTTCAAATATTTATGAAATGAAATCCTGCGACAACAGAGAAACATAAATATTTTCTAATGCTTTTTCTTATTTGGAGTTGCTTTCACTTGTTTCCCTTTGTGAAAAAAGGAAGAATTTTTCTGTTTTAAGAAAGAAACACAAAAAATATTATAAATTAATAAAAAACAGGATAACAAATCTTAACAAAAGTAAACACCAGAGAAGAAATTTATGACAGTTGTAATAAAATATAAAGTTTCTGTAATATTATTTTTCTGAAAATCGTTCAATCTTCTATTGAATACTTCTTAAAGATATTATCCTGAAATGAGTAGTATTACAATTGAGTTTAAGTTCCTATGATAGGTGTATTTTTCATAATTCCTTATATATAGTTTCAACCGGATACTTTTAATTTATTATCTTGTTTCACATTTTTAAAAGACGCAAAATGTTGGATACTTTTTTTGTAAAAAAAGCTTTGAAAAAATTATGTCGTGTGTTTGTTATATATTGAATTAAAGTAGTGTAAAATAGACGAATGCCAACGCTTGAATAAAAATAATCGAATTCATTTTATGAAAAATATTAGAGTCAAATACGAACGTGTATTCAATTCAAACACACGTCGTACAAAATGGAAGTCAAATCTCTAAACTAGAAATATTAACAGCAATTAGAGAACTCTCCTTGTGATCAATACTCAAAAAAATTTACTTTGACTAGCTTTATCGGTTTGACATATGTTTTCTAAGAAGTCATGATATTATAAAAAAAATTGTTAAACAATCTGTAAATCTCGGTTTTTAGTTGAGATAGGCTTTAATTCCTATACTTTCCAAAGCATTTATTTCTGATAACTAAGATATTGGGAAAGGAATTTAGGTTTTAATATTCTGTAGTTCAGATTTTAACGGTCTAGATCCCTTTCAAAATTCATTAGAACATCTGTGAATCTTTTTCCTGGAAATTATTGCATTTTTTCGTCATTGCAATATAACATATTCGTATCTATACCAAGAGTAATGCAGTTTTCGAAATGAAACATAAAATACTAAAAATTGAATGTGTAAAAAAGCGCGAAACATATTTTATCCAGCACTGGATAAATTTTTAACTGATTTGGCATTAAAAAATGAAGGAAATTTTCATCCATCTTACTTGAGTTGATTTTTTTTTTTTAGAATGTTTAAAATTCATAGACACGCGAGTAACTGATTCCTCAATAACATTTTTTTTTTCCGATTCTAAGGAATCTAAATGTGGAAATTCATTTAAAATTAATTTTTCTGTACAGAGTTTTTATATGAGAATTTTGACGAAGTATAATCAAAGAATGTTTCTTTCACCAGTAGGTCTAAAATAAGTATAAATACATACAAATATCGGAATTATGAAAAATTCTGAAAATGTTGAAAATAATGACTTAAAAACAGTATTGATTGTTCAAGATAGTCCTAAAATTCTGGATTTTCTTTAAAAGAGGATGTGTGCCTTGTTTATTAAGAAAATAGGTGAAAAAATAAGGAGGAAGTTCAGTAATTAACCATTTTCTGACTAGGGGCGATTGCGTCTAAGAGGATGTCAGTTTGGGGAATCTGTCAACTTTAGGGATATATTATGGTAAAAATGGCAATCGGTCTCAAAAATTGCTGTCAATACTTCTACATTTAATGGTGGTGTAGTGTCGGCTGTACGCAGGAAGAAAAAAGCCATCAAAAAGCCAAACTTATTTCAAAAAGCGAAAGTTCAAAACTAAAACATATAATTCATTATTCTGTTCTGTTCTAAATTCTTATTTATATATATCAAACAATTATTCTTACCTAAATCCGTTATCTCATAAGTATATATTTTATTAGAACGTGTAATAAGTAAAATCAAATTAAACACAGTAAACTTATGTTTTGTTTATTTTTCAAATAATGGTTTTTACTATCATACAGAATGTTCCATTAGAACAAGACAGGTTCTTTCTTAGCTCAAGAACCCCATTTTATTAAACACACTTCTCCGGAAAACTCACTGTTCTTCCAACTCCAATAAGCTCCTCCGAACATTTTCCTATAATTTGAGAAGAGAATAACTTTTATCAGAATAACCACTTCCATTAGGTAAATACGAAAGCAAACAACTTAGAAACGTTCGTGCTTAGTATCATTGCTCTACATATCAAGGGAAAAATGCCCCTATTCAAAATCTTTTCAACATCAGCCTCTGATATTAGCAATTCGCCTTATTGAATAATATTAGCTTCTTTAAGCGATAACGACTGGGACAGGAAGCTATAAACTGTCTCCATTACAATCCAGCCCTTCGAGCTAATTATATACCGTCCACTGAAAACAGCCCAACAGAAGAAAAGACATCTTGGGCAAGCTATTTATTTTGAAAGAAAGCGGACACTTTAATTTCTCTGCACTTGCCAGACATTGGAGAAAGAAACAACAAGATATAATATGAAAACTTTCTTTTTTCAGTTCTAGATAGCCACTGAAAATGATAAGAATAAAGGGGTCTGGGAGGGAAAATAAGTGCGATAAAAAAATAAACCCAACTCGCTTTCGATAAAGGCTGACGTAGAACATGGCCGGTGTGAAAGAAGATGGCCGCTCAGGTTGCTATCAGTTCAATTACGGTGAAGGACCAAATTGATTCGGCGGTCATTTTTGTAATGACTTCTTGGGGAAAATTTGATTTTTTTTTTCTTTTTTTTTCCAGCTACCCGCTTTCCACCAAGATATCTGGGAAGTGTTATTAGTGATCAGGTGGATGTGATGAAGTTAGTAGCAAGTAAATGCCTGCAAGGAATCATTCTTTTTTTTCGCGCCAAAGTAAATAATGTTTTCTCCCATATTGGAGCAATATCGATGGTATTCTCTTTGTGATTTTAGTTAGCAGGATGACAACGATAATATAGAATATAATTTAAAGGAATGCTGTTTTAAACGAAATTGATTGGCAATAGCTTCCATAAAAGAGAAACTTGGTGATTAGAAAGATAAACATTAGAAATAATAGCAAATTGATGTTTAAATGACAATTTTGTTGTTTCTTTTTTCCAGCAAAATAATAAGTTTTTTATGATATGCTATTAAAATATAATATGATATGTATATTGTATTTTTTGTGTGTATTTGTATTGTGATTGATGTCCAATATATAAAAATAATTCAATATAAAATATTGTTGTAATAATGTAATAAATAATATTATTATAATAAATGGATATTGTGTATTTGAATTATATCTTTACCAAACTTTTATAATTCATGGCTGATAGCTTTTTAAAATTCGAATAGACATCACGTATTTAATTTTTAATAGTATCATATTACTCATAAGAAAATCTTGCATAAAATCTGCACTATTTATCACTTTTACTCTTCAAAAAAAAAATCAAATCTTCAACCCTCGATGACTAGTTTCTGAACAACATTATTTTTTTAATAAACAAGCATATTCCTTTTTTCATATTTGATCTACATTCTATTATTTTGATATTTTTTCAAGTAGATTAACAAAATATGCTAAAGTTTGATGTATTTTGATTTTAAAAAAAACATTTCCTTTGTATTACTTAAAAAAAAGCATGACTTTTAAAGACATTTTCTTACTTTGGAACCATATTAAACCATCATAAAATGTTATAATACTGACTTTTATCATGCCCAACTGTTTATGAAGAAATAATATGCGATCTAACAGTGTATTAATGTTTTTAATCAATATTTTTGAAGTCATAAGAAATTAAGCTTCAAAATAAAAATATTTTACAAACATGTAACTTTACAGACCGTTTTACGTCAGTGGGTGTCGGATCAGTAATCTCAGGACTTGGCGATAAACTTGTTGACACATTTGGCAACTTTGGGGATAGAATGGGTAACGCTGGAAACTTCGAGAATTTTATTGATCCGTCTATCATGAATCATGACACGATTAATTAGTTTAGCAGACTCTATGCCCTCCTCCCGGAAACTATAAAAAGGTGACAGTCTCAAACTGTCAGTAATTGTAGTTGGAATCGCCGACAAGCAAAGTCTTCAAGAGGATAGCGAACCAACGGCTGATTCAAGTTTCTGATGAAATGAGCAGTGCGCCTTGTTACCTATTGTGGAAGCAGCATTAAGTCAGGTGTGTGGTGCAGCCATCTTGTGGTAGTGAGTCGGCACCTAAAGCGACAAGAGGCAGAGGCGTATTTCAAGCCTGCTGAGTTCTATCTGGTCGCTTTGTGTGGTCTATTTCTTCTTGTGAGCTATTGCTTTTGTTGCACGCTGCTGTGTGTTTGTTTCCGCTGTATATATGTGCTGTCTTGGTGCTGCCCTGCCTTCGCTTAAATAAACATTATAGTGTTTTTTTACTGAGACCTGGTGATTGTTTTTTTCGCACAATACACCCACTGTAAAACTACCCCGGAGGTGATCCTCAGGAATGTAATTTTCTGTCCAACTTCAACCATTTTGCCCATGATCTTAAATCTCAACATTATAATAAAAAATGAAAGCTTATCAGGTGAAAAGGCTTGATTTCTTTAAAGTAAAAGATATAATTTCTTTCTTAAAGCGAACTCGTCAAAAGATTAGGACAATTTCGTGATTATTATCATTCAAAAACAATTTTATTTTTTGAATTGCAATTTATAGAAAAAAAATATATATAAATTTGAACCAAGGCACAGCAGAAATAAAGTGCAAAATAACTGGGAAAATGGCAGGGTGTAACAGTTGAAAAAAGAACGGATGCAATACTTTATTTATTGAACATTTTAAAATACAGTATATAATAATAAATAGGTTTTGTTAAATCATTTTACTAATGCATAAGTCAGATATAACTAAACTATTCTGTAAAACACCACAGACTGAATCAATATGGAAATTCAATTATTATTAAATTATATATTATTCCCAAAACATTTCATGATATGAAAAATATTTTTTTTTCCGTTCTTGTCTCTTTGAATTAATTTTAGAATAATTGAAATAAAGACGCATAGATGTAAATAAGCAGTGTAGTAGGATCCTAAATGGTGCACACAGATCTATTTCAGTTTTTTTTTTTCTTTTTTTTTTTACACATAAGAACTGACCTTGTATTGTGCAGCAGCAAACAGGCGTTCTAAAAAATCTAAAAAATCAAGTTCTAAATTTCGTTAGTTGCCGAACTAATGAATAATAATAAAAATAAAAACTTTTCTAAGGGTTATTACCCTCTCCTTTTTTGTCGGCAATAATTAATAATTTTCGTCTTTGAAATTATTATATTGTATTTTTGAAAATGTATATAATTATTTCTTTCTATTGATTTTGTTAGATAACAATTTAAAAAAAATTACAAGAATCATCTCCACAATTGAAAAACAAAAAGAATATTTAAAGAAGAAACATTTGAAGATTAAGTATAGTTTATTCTTTAACAGGGGAAATGAGAAAAAAAAATGTAACAATATGAATACTAGAAAAATATAAAATAATTTTAGGTAGAAGACTACGCTGGATAAAGTAATTTCCTTTTAAAAATCTCTTGCGTTTTCTCTGTATTCACTTTAGGATAATATAAATTACATTTACCTACACGGCATTAAAATATTATTTTATATTTTTAATGACATTTTTAAAACATAAACTTTGCTTCGTATTATATATATAATCTTTGTATTATATATGTGTGTGTGTGTACTTTAAGTACATGTAGGTTTTTAAATACTAAGTTATATTATTAAAACTACGATATAATGGTACTAAATATACATGTGTTAGTATATTTGGTTTTTATCTCATACAATATTGCTTGATAGGTACCTTTCCATTCTATTTCATGAAACATTTAAGAAATACTTTAAAACCATGCCCCATACATTTGCTCCAAAATTAGTCAGATGCACTCAACATACTTAGAAAAAATACTATTTATTTTTATTACAGAAAAAAAAATTATAATCAAAACTTATTCTCTTAAAAAATTAATTAATTATCTTCAAAATTTAAATAAATTATTTATGCATTTTTTTAATATTACAGCATAAAATTCGCAATATTTTGTGTATTTCTTTTAATTTAAGAAACTTAATGCATCCTCTTTAGTAATTTAAATACTGAAGAGTATATTTGATGTTTAAGAGTTTGAACATAATTAAAACTTGCATTCTTTCGTGTTTATATATTTTTCTTCAATTTTTTAAGTATAAAATATCCTGTACTTCAACGAAGAGACCAAGTAAGTTGCCATCTCATGATCGAATTCAAAAATGAAGGGGGGAAATGAACGTAGAAATGTAACACATTTCATTTTTAGATTTCATCTCTCTCAGAGTGAATAAGAAAAATACCATACAGTGCTGTTTTCGAGAAAGAATTCGGAAAAAAAGAAGAAGCTATCCTTGATCGCTTCATCGGCGTATGCAGATTTTTCGGAAAATACACGAGAAAATATCACTTTTCTTGTCGTCCGATTCTGAAATGTGAGTGACAACGACCATTTCCGATTTTCAAATCCAGGCCGAGGGAACACTTGCTTCGGAATAATTTTCCCTTTTCAAAGGACAGAAAATGGAATATTCAAGGTTAGATTCGAAATGTAAGAGTGCGGCAAAAGAAAATCATATTTCAGAAAGCGCGGGAAAAATGTGAATGCTGAATGTTGATTAAATATTTATGTTTGGATAGGAAATGGCAAGATAGGAATGATTTTCAAATTCAAGGAATTGTCTCATTCGTAATTTCTGTAATAACTAATATAGATATTTCTTTGAACATAAATGTTATTTTTCTCTTTAATCACATTATGGGACTATTGAAGGAAATTTGCTAGCATATCAATAAGAATCAGAATATTTGTGGTCGATTCTGTAGACGTGTAACTATTTTGGTGGTTCTTAGAACTTGAATCAAATTTCTACATATTTTCGCCAATCAGAATTCTTAGTATTAGAATTACTTGTTATTTCAAACGAAAAAAAAGAAGGAAACACATCAGCAACTCTTAATGGTACAAAGTGTTTAAGGTACAGAGTTTTCAGTTTGAAAACTTTTAGGATAATGTTATGGTCGATAAAGTGTTGATTAAATTAATAAAATTTTCTAATGTAAAAATAGATAAAAGTTATTTAAATGAACTAAAGTTTAAATAACATTAAAAGGTATTTGGTGCTAAACCTTTTATGGTAAAATTTGTTACAAACAATAAAACCATTATCATAATGGTTACATTGTGATTATTTGAATAATGTGTTTGTGGTCCACATGCGTGGGCGTGCATTTGTGTTGGAAGGATGTTCATGCTCATTTGCATGTATGATGTATGTTGGGACTGTACATATTTTGAGGTTTTGTTCCATAAATACTTAATTTTAGAACATATCAATTTGGA
>JAPMOQ010003125.1:18249-28947 GCA_026543055.1 Argiope trifasciata
TCGGCCAATCCTGATAGAACGATGACCTCATCGTTATTTACATACTGTCATTCAAGACTGATATTAAATCAAACTCGGCCAAACTGTTACAAAAAACAACAAATCTAAAATTCACTTTAAGTATATCGATTGTTAAGAAAAAGGTACATATATTAGCAGTAATAATTTGCTTATTACATCACTGGAAAAAACATCAAAAATATAAATGCAACAATTTAAAAGTTCTTTACAAAATGAAAATATAATACACGGAGCATGAAAAAATGTGTATATTCATTGAATTAAAATTGTTAGAATATTAAAATATACATGAAAATGAAATATATTACAGAATAAAATAGTTCATTTACTATCCCACTGATTGCGTTTTATTCAGCCTGGTGAATAAAATTTCATCATGTCAGCTGATGATGTGGTCATTTGAGGACCTTCATGATCACCTACTTTCTAAACATCATACCGATCTCTCGGTTTTACTTTGACAATTTTATATGGTCCTAAAAATCTAGGTCTTAACTTAAGTCCAGTTCCGAATTGAGTTCGTTGAATGGCCACCAAATCCCCTTTCTGATATACCCGTGATATATCTAGTTATACCCGTAGCGACATCTATTGCAACAAATTGGAAAAATATTTAACAGCAAAACTAAACATTTAACGGATAGTATAGCTGTAGAGCATTGATTTTAAACAAAACATTTAAGATCGCTAAACTTATTTTCCTACTTTAGGATTCATAATTTTTCAAAACAAGATAGATAAATTGTTCAAACATGGTATGAATCGAAGATATGTAATGCGCCTGCTTCTGAATGATTTTCAAATTTGGATGTAAAATTCCCTTCGTTTAAAGGGTTGCAAAAATTTCCAACACTGTATTAACAAATAAATACTTTGTAAAAAACGTTCTAAATCCGTATGTCGTGTCCTCTTGCTGGGTCTTTATTAAGTTATTTGGAAGCCACCGGAAGATTTTGATTCGTTAACAAGACGAAGACAAATGAATGAAACAATTGCTAAAGATTTAACGATAATTTGCGAAAATATGATGTGGGCTTGTAAACTTCATCAAATTAAGTATTCTTTACTTAACCCCTCACCCCTCGAAAATAGTGCAGTACGTAAACATGGCACTGGTGTCGAATTGCAAGAAATTTATAGGAACAAATAATCTGTTCAGTGTGTTTAAAATGAATATATATAACACGAATTTTGTACATGATAGATCTGTAAGGATACATATTGTATCAATAAGATTATTCCATTTACCCATTTTGATATCGCCCAAGTAACAGAAAATGCTTTTTATTATGAAAAAAGATTCAATTATAAATTCAATTTTTATCACATTCAAATAAAATGCTCTTATTTTGTATATATTTATTACATATTAATTTTTTATGCAACGTGTGTATTTTGCTAACTAAAAGAAAATAATAAAAAATAATAAAATAATAAAAAGAAAAGTGTGTTGTTTTTATCTGAGAAGTCGTATGCTATAAATATAATTCCTAAAAAATAATGCTCAATTATTCAAAAGTTTTGAACTTCTGACATAGGGCATTCAAATTATATAAAAATGAAGATATGACATTTTCAGAACACCGAATGTTAAATATTTCTACGATATATATTTACTCTATGTAGACACATTGAGAAAAAGTTACAACAAAACCAGATATAGTAATTTCAAGATATCTTGTGAAAATGAGGGAAGAAGATTTCAACAGCAATATCTTCAAGATAATTGACCAATATTGACCACTCTCAAATACTCCAGTTTGTGGCTTCAAGAAAGAGATGTTAATCGGAAGGATAACAAAAACAGCAAATATATAAAAAAATCTATAATACTAGAGGTTTTAAAAATTCGAATATCTGGTATCTCAAACGCGCTTTGTAGGTACAAAAAATATAGCAATATATTAAACCCCCAGTGCCTCTATGAAACTGAATGACCCACACAAATCATTTTTTCTTTTTCTTCTGCATCCTCCAGATGCCTTTTCAGCAACACACGAACCGAGTTCAACAAAGTGTCTTCTGTACCCCATATGCCCTAAAGGTCAGTCATTGTGTTTCCATATTCGGAAGGTAGGCCCGAAGATACATGTGAGTGAAAAGTCTGAAAGTACCTTTTCTAGATCCCAAGAAGTCGGCTGAAAGGATTTTCTACGAGATTTATTTTTCTTTCCCAAAGGCTTCTCTTTTCTTTTTCTTTTTTTTTAAAGAAAAAAAAAAGAAATATCATTTTATTTTTTTTCTGGCAAAGGCAAAGACGCTTTATTCTTTAAGGTAACAACTTTTACGTAAGCAGTGGATGGCGTTTTGGGCTAGAAATTTGTCTTCAATAAGCACAAAGCAATGTTCGTATGTTGGACTGGACTGTATTTTGAGTAGAATTTTATTTTCCTTTTTTAAAATGCATTTTTTTATGTTTTTCAGTGACCAATAATTTTCAATACTTTTTTTCTTTTGTGGGATAAAGTTGGAATTGAAACATACTTTCTTTTTGAAATATATTCGAAACTACAATCTGAAATACAAGAAATGTTAGTTCAAACAATAGTTCAAAAATGTTTATAATCTAGATAAAGAACGTAGATTGGTCTAAATTTCATGTTATTATTGGAATCGATATATATTTATACTTCTGTATTTCTCTTTAAATTTTATATTCTTTTTTAACTTATTATATTTTATAATATATTATATTTCGAAAATGTTTCTAATATTCTGACCTTTCAAAATTCTATTGGAATCCTGTATTTTTGCATTATTTATAGTTTTGTTATTCTTCTAGTGTATTTTTAAATGTCTATGATCGAAAATTGTCCACTAATAAATTGTCTTCCGGATAAATTTCGTTTCTTAACATTTGTTAATGTTTTTTTTTTGTGTGTGTGAGTTTTATTAACGATTGTGTATAATCACCCTAATAGAAATTATATATTGATAAAAATATTAAATGTTTTTTTTTAAAGTTAATTTTTCGTTTAAGGAAGAAAAAATTCATTAGAATGGTCACACATTTTCTTAAGATTTCAGAATTTTGTTATATCATCTTTTTGGTAAGTCTCATTTTTTAAGGGTCTTCATATTCTGATACATAAACATTTAGTTAAATTATCGAAAAATGTTATCAATTTAATTTGTCACTTCAAAAACGTAACAGCGCAAGCATTCGTATTGGATTGAGCAAAAACATTGCTTAGCTTATCTTATAACGTATTATATTTTCTTCTTTATGATTAAATATTTTTACCAATTAATATTTTTATAATAGACTTGAAACTCGATTTGCTTTAGTATCAAATCGTCCGTCCACTTTTTTTAAAATCTCAATTTATATTTCAAATGTTGAGCTTGCCTTTCAATTGTACTTTGTTAGAAAAATTCAGCCACTCAAAATTGAAATATCTTGAATATATTAAAGAAAGACTTATATTTAAAAGTATTTGAGATAAAACTTATTAAAAATGTGTCATATTTTTAAAATCTACGGAGTGTGCGTTTTTTGCTAGGCTTTAACAATTAAGAACATACGAGTTTTTTTTCTGATTTCCTCAAATTTGGACTGTTAGCAATAAAGAAATTAATTAATGTTGCAACCAATCATGTAACTCATCTAAAATATATTTTTTTGAAGTTCACAATTTCAAAGTTTAATAAAAAATCTTCTAAATTAATTTCTTTATCAAAAAAATTCACAAACAATATTTTATAGTTTTTAAAAAATATATATATAATGTAAAACTTTGTAATAAAATAATGCTATGTAATAATAATGTAAAATATTCTAATCCAAACTTTGAATAAAAAATATTCAGTTTTTTTCCCCCGTTGTTGTCGTTGTTTATAAGGAATCTGTATTCATTTCCTTTACTTTGTTCGACTTCTATTCATTTCAAAAGGTAAATTAATCTTTAAAGCTATGAATATTCATCTTAACAATCTTATTCATCTTAATACAATACTAATTAGTATTTTTAACTCTCTATAATACTAATTATATTAATATTATATACATAATACATTTACAGTATACATAATACAACACTATAATGCTTTTTATTAGATCACATCAGTAAGAGTAAAGGAACATATTTTATTAAATTAATGTTGACATTTCATTAATTAAACTTCATTTCTTTTATTCTGTTTACTTTGTATGTTTACGTTTCTACGTGAATTCTGATTCTATCAATAATGAGCGCACTGATATAATTTAAATATAATAAAATGGTGTGATATTAAAAACAACAACATTATTTTAATTTCTTTCAATAACAAATCTTGAACAATATTTTTAAAAGAATATGATGGTGGATTCTGTTGGGAATTTTTACTGATTATTCACTTAGAATTATGAACTGTTTTATGCATATGCATTAAAATATAAACATGTCAAATTTATTTTTAAAAAAATTGAAACGAAATATATTATTTAAAAAAAACATTAATAAATATATAATATTTAAAAATTTAAATATGCTCCAGGCGGCTAAAATTTTAATATTTTATATAGTTTTTTCCTTAATACACTGTATAATTATGTTTGGAATAAGTCTGGTTATAGTTTTATAATTCTAATTAAAAGCCAACTTTTTATAAATATTTTTTATGCACACGTATTGAATTTTCTTTGGAATTTAATGTTTTTCTGTAATAATATTGATTTTTAATTATCTAAAAACGTTAAAAAATATAAATTGCACACACTGTTTTCTTTTAATACTTCACCGAAATTTTTATTACCATGCAATTAATTTCTTCGAAAATTAAAATGTCAGGAACATTTCAAACAATTTTAAACCTAATTAAAATATCGTCTTGAGAAAAATCATAAGGTGTACTTTTTCCCTTAAAATCTCTTCAGATATTCGTTTTAAAACAATATATTTTACAACATTTTAGTTGAATATAAGCATATATTTTAATGATGAAATGATAAAAACAAAACATTATGTTTTTGTCAATTTTGCAATAAAGCATTCTTTCATAAAAGGAAAATGATCATTTTATATATTAAAAGACTTTTTTTTGCATAACAAAACAGGTAATTAAAAAAATATCTTAATAAGCATTCTAAGTGATTAGACTGAATTATTAGGTTTGCCAAGGTTTCGTAAATATAATATAGATTGTTTTGTTCTAATCATTACCCTTGCTCGATTTGTTTATTGTGTTAACTTGCTCTTCACAAGTTAATAAACAAAACACATAAACACAAACGGCGTCCTGGTATTGGGTTAGCTCGTTTTCCCCGTGATATGGGCGTCCCCGTTCAAGCATGGTTGTTCCTCTTCTGTGTTCGAATTGTGGGGTGTGTGACTCTGCTCCCCCCCGTACACAGGAGCTGTGCAAGAGGATGATGCGCATGGATTAGCTATGTCGTACTCTTGGTCCTAGTTGGCGCTACGGAGAACAACAAGAGACTCTCATTCCACTGAAGTTGCTGACAGATAACTGTCAGTGGATTTATTAAGTACAGTAAGTTACAACCCAAATAATATAAACTTTCATAGTATAAACAGCAAAAGCGTACTAATTAGTTAAACAGTAAAAAATTGGACAAAAGTCTTGTTTTGGAATATTAGTGTTGGACAAAGGTCATTATTTTATGAAAAGAGTGATTTGATTGATTTTAGTTTCAAAAATAACGAAAATAATCTGTAAAATTTTGAATTAAAATAAATTTTGAATTCAAATAAATTTTGAATTTGAGGACCATGAAGTAACGAGCAACTTTTAATTTTGAAACTAAATGCTACTGTCAAGATTCTGCTTTTGTATACATGTTTATCGACTGTATTCTAATGAAAGAGAAATATTCAGATTTATAAACGTATTTTCCAACAGAGCTATAGAAGGAGATTCTAAAACAAAGTTCTTCTGTTATAAGTTCTTACGTTATTTTTAACTAATTTTTAAGGCTAAAAGCTGTCTACTTTTAATGACATTTTGGTTATTCATGAATTCCATTTTAATCCTTATTATCATGTGAGAACATGGTATTGCTTTTAGTTAGGTAGTTTTGAAGATCGGATACTCAATGAATAATTGAAGCTCGAAATCGCGAAGGCAATGAATATATATATATATATATATATATATACACTGAAGTGACAAAAGTCATGGAATAGCAATATGCAAATATACAGATGGCAGTAGTATCGCAGCGAAAAAGTATAAATGCGCAGTTCGTTTTCCAGAGCTTTCATTTGTGTTCAAGTTATTCATGTGAACAGGTTTTCCGTGATTTATGGCGGCACGACGAGAATTAGCAGACTTTGAACGTGGAATGTTAGTTGGAGCTAGACGCATGGATCATTCCATTGCGGATATCGTTAATGAATTCAACATTCCGAGATCCACAGTATCAAGAGTGTGCCGGGAGTATGAAAATTAATTCATCCCATCCCATCATGGACAGCGCAGTGGGCGACCACCTGCACTTAACGACCGAGACCACCGACGTCTGTGTAGAATGGTCAATATTAATAGACACGCAACACTTCGTCAAATAACTGCAGGAATCAATGTGGGACGTACGAGGGACGTGTCCGATAGGACTGTGCGGCAAAATTTGTCTTCCTTGGGCTATGACAGCAGAAGACCGACTCGAGTGCCTTTACTGACAGCACGACATCGCCTGCAGCGACTCTCCTGGGCTCGTGAGCATATCGACTGGTCCCTAGACCAGTGGAAAACCGTGGCGTGGTCAGATGAGTCACGATTTCAGTTGTTACGAGCTGATGGTAGAGTTCGAGTGTGGCGCAGACCCAACGAAGCCATGGACCCAAACTGTCAGCAAGGCACTGTTCAAGCTGGTGGTGGATGCATAATGGTGTGGGCTGTTTTTACATGGCATGGACTCGGTCCTCTGGTGCAACTGAACTGATCATTGACAGGAAATGGTTATGTTCAGCTGCTTGCAGATCACTTGCAGCCATTCATGGACTTCACGTACCCACGCAACGATGGGATTTTTATGGATGACAATGCGAAATGTCACTGGGCCAGAACTGTTCGCGATTGGTTTGAAGAACATTCCGGACAATTCCAGCGCATGATCTGGCCACCTAGATCGCCCGATATGAATCCCATCGAGCATTTATGGGACATCACCGAAAGGTCCGTTCGTGCCCAAATTCCTGCACCATCCATACTTTCACAATTATGGACGTCTATACAGACAGCATGGCTCATTATTCCTGCAGAGGACTTCCAACAACTTCTGGACTCCATGACACGTTGAGTTGTTGCACTTCGCCGGGTAAAAAGAGGACCGACACGATATTAACAGTCATCCTATGACTTTTGTCACTTCAGTGTATATATATATATATATATATATATATATATGTATCTTGGAAAATCTTCTTTAAAAAAATTCCAGCATTTTATATACTTTTACCAAAAAATTTATTAAGCCTTATAGTTATATATTTAAATGATTAGATAACTTATTGGAAACCCTTTAAAATTTTTATTTAAAAAAATTATCTTAAATTAGCGTGTTTCCAAATTACGCTATGATTATGTCTAAATTAAAGTTAAGCATATTTTTGTTAAGTGTTTCATTATTTATTTATAAATTAAGACATGAAATTTCTATTTGTTATTTTGGTGCTAATTTATGGAACATAACTAGAGAAAAAGGATGTAAATATTGCTTTATTTATGTCTAAAAGAAATATTTACACTTATGTTACGGAATACATGGAATACAGATATTTTGAAAAAAAATTGTAATTTCCCGTTTTTAATTCTGACAATAAAGGTACGGAGGTTGAAAAAAATTCTTAAAAAGTTAGTAATGGCTAAAGAAACATGTTTTTGTGAAATATCACAGGTAGTAGAAGCTTATTAGAGAAGTAAATAAAAAAAAATGCCGTTGAAACCGCGTATGTAACAATAAAATGGCTAATTGGAAAACCACAATAATATAAAATTAGGGAACTCTCTCCACAATCGAATCATCAACGAGAGAATCGGCATTTCACTTTTCGTGGACTCCAAACTATGTATTGATTTTCTTAGAACCATCTTTAATTTTAGGTTCTTAATAGAGATATCTTCATAATTTTTAAAAGCAGTTTTTTTAAAAAATTCACGAATAATTGTCAAGCTTCTATTAAGACTGCAGGACGTTGACCTGACATCCTTGCAGCATTTATTGATCATATTTGTGAAAATCTATTTCTAACGATGATATTAAAACTACAACACATCAATGCTGCATATTCTTAATTGAAAATTTATTAATAAATGTACATTAAACTACTTTATCATATAACGAAGAGAAATAAATGCCCATAAAGATCATTTACATAGACATTACATTACATGAATATATCATACGAGAAATGAGGTGGAGAAAACTTACAAAAGAATTATATTTCAAATCCCTTTTAGATTTTTTCTTCGGAGAATAATTCCCGTCTCTATTTTACATTCCATTATATACTGCACATATTTATTAGAAAGTTTTAATGATTAATATAAAGTTAATAAGATGAATGAAGGAAATATTTAACGAGTGTCATTAAGTTTCAGATTCGAAATAACTCTTTGCAAATCACGATTTAATCTCAAATAATGCATTAAACATCATTTCAGATGTAAGAAAAGAAGAGAAAAAAGCATTTATAAATAATTCATTCTTGCAAACGCGATAAACAGCATTTAAAATGTCAGGATAGTTTACTTTATGCGATTATTTTCAAAACATTAAATTCTGAAAGCATTCTAATTCATTTGTTTAATTCAGAATCATAAAACTTTTATTCTTATAAGCTGAAGATTAATTTTATTTTTAAATGTCCCATTTGTGTGTTTAAAACTGTTTTGGTTTAGTGTTTCGAATAAATATAATTTAAAAAATAAGTATAAAAACTTTTAATCATTTAATTTAAAAAACAATAAGGGAAGATTCTATAAAATGTTTTATAACTTCTACTAAGAGTATAAAGAAGAAAATTTCCTTTACTATGTTTCCTCAGTAAAATTATTTTTATTATAATTATTACAAGTTTTACATATGTAAATTGCAATTATATTATAATTGTAGATTGATGACTTTTAATTTCACTCTTTTATTGTTTAATTTTTTTAGAACTGCTTTAGAACAACTAAAATGAAAATACCATGTATTTAAAATGATTATTCTGTTGAGATCTATCTATCTATCTATCATTCTCATTCAAATATAATTTAATTTCTAAAAATGCAATCTTGTCTGTGGTTTTATGCAACATTTATAGATTTCACTCAAATTTTGAATTAAATTTCATAGAAAATATGATAATCTATCTGAGTCCATCAAATAATGGATTCTTTTATACAAAGTGAATTCTTATTCATCTAAGCATTCTAGATAGTTGAAATTCGTGTTTTGATTTAGCTAGATTGAAAATGCATTTAAATTGTATATTACTTGTCTTTCATGTTGTTAAAAAACATCAAAGATATTTATACTAAAAAACATCAAACACTCATTTGCATGACTCTGAAAATAAAAATCTGAACACTGGTAATATTTATGATCATGCTTACTGTCCATAATTTTCATGCAAAGAAGATAGAAAATAGCACATTCATGTAAAAGTATTTGAAAAATCCTTAAGAAAGACCATTTCTGCAAGTTTTTTTTAAATCAATAAATCACGAGGTGCAAATAACTATCTCGATTTTGTAATTTTTAGAAATGAATATATTAATTCATTCATTGCAAAATATATAGTTTTAAGATATCAGGATCATTTTTCAGTCAAAGTGTAAATTCCTACCATCAACTGTTTAACAGAATACAGATAGCCCAAGATTAGAATATGCATACTTAAATCGGATTTCACGAATAAACGTGAATTTTCCTCATGTCTGACGTTTGAGTCAAGTGAAACTTTCTTCAACTGACGTCTTAATGTTTAATTTTTTTGTCTTTATCGTTATCATACAAATTGACTCTTGTTCAGTTCAGTTTGGGTTATTGCAGTTCTACATTAATAAACCCATAATCTCAAACAAACCAATAATAAGATTGGTAGCAAATGAATTAAAAGAAATAAAAAATAACCTTTTTTTTCTCATTTAACGAATTCCTTGTTGAATTCTTAGAAAATAGAAAATGAAACGTCTTAAAATTGATTAAATTTATATACACCATTTAAAAGGATGACAATGTGACATTACAAATTGCTTATGCTTAGATTAAAAGATTTAAGAAAATATTTTTTTATTCTTTTAAAACTGAATAACGGGAGAAGTAAGAAAATTCAATACAATCCAAAACTTAATCCAAATATTAGATTTATGAAGAATCAGTTTAGGTTTAGGGGATTAAAACTATTTATATTATATTGGAAGCGATTGTGAATATAATCATCCTTGTTCTGGTAAAATAGGTTGGAATAATTTGGAACTCTAAATTGATAATACCATTTTAAAAATTTGATTCAATTTTCAATATTTTCAGTGATGTTGCTTATCAAAAATGTAAATAATGGATTTTATATTAAAAAAATTATAGATATAGGAGGACCTTTACATCAGAAAATTGTCCGTAATGTGGAGGGTGATTGTCAGGTTTCATATTAAAGTTAATTTCGATCATGTGTTCCAAAGAATGAGCTCTCGCTTTGTCATTATATATATATATATATATATATATATATATATATATATATATATATA
>JAPMOQ010003125.1:28957-67480 GCA_026543055.1 Argiope trifasciata
ATATATATATATATATATATATATATATATATATATATATATATATAATTAAAAAAATAGAAATTTGTAAGTATCGAGTATCATTGATGATTTTCAGAACAGATGGCTATAGATTTATCTACTAGATTTGCTACATATATGCTTTCGATGTTAAAATATTGTACAAGAGACATTTTATACAAATTTTAAATGAAATCTTAGATAAAATTAAGTAAAATTATCATTTCTGATTATACTTAATACTTTATATTTACTACTTGCAGATATCTATCATCTTTTCACTCATATTAATTGAAGTATTATATGATATTTGATTGAATTTTCAATATATAATAAAATATATAATTACACAAAATTATATATAAGCCCTTAAGGATAATTAGTTTTACAACTAAAACATTTAATTTATTTTAAAATAGAATAAAAGTTGGTGTAGTTAATTTTGTTGAATTATGAATATTTGTGAAAAACAAGAGTGAAAGTTCCTAAAAATAGCTTTTGCAATCAATAATAATAGTTTTAATGTTTTAAGTGTAAATTTATATTTTTTGCTTTTGCAATAAATATAAATTTATACTAAATCTGTTTCCTTAGGAAAATATCCTTTTATTGTCAAAGATACACCGATTCTTAATAATCTTTATCAATACATATGTTTAATTCACAGTCATACATCTCAGAAATGATCATTAATCAATATATGAACAAATATAATGCCCCTTGGCGTCGTCATTTGGCAAACATACACAAAGATTACGATTCAGAAAACGATTAAGCAACACCGTTACATATTCCCAGGATCCATCAGGAGTCTAATTAAATCTGGAAACTTAGTGTGTAAGCAGCAATTCCGTGTGACAAGAGTAAAACATGGCGTTAATACTTGCCAAGGTAGACTTAATGAGGAGCTAATGTACCTACAGAAAGCAAAGTGCTCTTCTAATTCCTGGAGAACGGTTATTGCTATGCGGCAGGGCTTATTATCTTTTATTCCGCTCATAGATAACAATCTGGGCATACCTCAAATCATTACCATTTACAGTATTGGAAATGACGTTCATGTGCTAAGGTCCTGATTTTTCAAAAATTGGTAACTAAGTGCGTTTAATTGCAAACAATGGGAAGGGTGAAGGGTAATTTTTCCAGAGATGATAATGGTTGGGGGTTGTGTTGTTATGGGATGATAAAGGCCATCAAAATAGAAATAATTAGAATTTCTCGTCAGTCCAAAGTATTTTTAAGCTTTCAAAGTATTTTGTGTTGCTTTCGTGGTTTTATACTACTGTGAAATGAGGCGATTATGTAAAATAGTTTTGTTTTTGAATCCATAACTCTTTAACGTTTATTTGCTTTCTTTTGGAAATTCATGAAATTTGTCATATGGAGTATGGTAGAATTTCATTAAAAGAAATAAATAGTGTAAAAAGAATATTGTTGAAAATTTTTTCGCTGGTAACTAACACTGATTTATTTCTAATGCAAAGTTTATAATTCTATAATAATTTTTGAAGATTTTTACACTTTTCCACTTGCATATTTTTTATACAAATTTCTGATTTCCTAAAAATTTAATAAGTCTTTTTTTTTCTATTTTTTATTAATAGACATATGTATAACTATAGTAATACACATGTAGATGAAGAAGAAATATACAATTACATTTTTTTAAATTTGTGATATTTCTCAAGGCTCTGAATTCTTTACTTGCTCGTTTGTACTGCAAAATGAATGGATTCTCAATTATCTAATTTAGTTCTTTATAATAAACTTCATGATTACTCTCAATAATTAATTACACTTTTAAACAATTACAATTATTTATGCTTACATGGAAATAAGAAAAATTCGATTACCACAATAAGACTAATTCCTTATATATAAATTCATTATTCAAATATTAATTCATTATTTAATTAAATTTAATTCATTTTTAATTCTTTAAAGAGAGTTTTGCAGTTTGTAATGAACAGTGACGTCAGCAGGCAGTAGCTTAATCTGTAAAATGCAAGGATTTCTGTATTTTTAACGTGAAGGTGAAGAATACTAGTTCAATTCTTGCGAAATTCAAGCATTTTTTGATACATTTTTTATTGTTTTATGTTACTAGTTTTATTTTTTCTTTAAATTTAAAACCGTATGTACAATTAGAATCGTAGCTATAATAATCATTCATTAATTTTTATTGTCTTCTTCATATCCATCTTCCAGTCATAAATTGCTTTGAAATAGATGATTTAAATGCAAATAAAATAGTTAAAGGATAACTTTACTTTAATATAATCTGTACAATTAAACTAACACCATTTTACGATTAGTTTATCAACATTTTAACCCATATCAATTAAATATATGATCGAATGTATAGGCATTACTAATAATTATCTTTAAAATTACTCATTCTTTTTATTCATTGAATATATTTTATGGATTTCATCTGAAAAATTAAGAAAAAATGCATAATCTTCAAATAGAGATTGTGTTATTTTTATTGCCAATTTCAAGGAAAAAAGTTAATCCTCAAATAAACATGTCGTTCTGAATTTTGTTTTTAGCATAATACATTTTCCGTTAAAAATATTTGTCTTTCATACAGTTCTCTTTCTTAGAAAATCGTAAGTGATATTTCTGATCCAAATTTAGAGATACAATTATTGATATTGGGGCTTAAAGTAAGAATCGAAATCGTTTCCTCCAATACTTTTTGCCGAACTATTCCCTAAAAGACGAACAAATAAAGCGGAGCTTTAGCTTATCGATTCCGATTAAATTAACGATTCCTTCGGACCTAGGCTCATCTTAAAGAAACATCGATTAACTGTCTTCGGTGTTGCTCATAAAGAACATAGCTTATCAAATGGAATCCAGAAAGAACTTATTTTTCAGAGGCTTATCTCTCATGCTTTAAGCACGAAGTGATTTTGTTCCATGTTAACTCAATTAATAAATCGTTAATGGAGCGTGAAAATATGCAGATGGAACGAGTTTTGTATTTGATGGGGGAAAGAGTAGAGAATAAAACCGATACTTTAGAAAGAAAATGCATAAAACTTGTTGAAATTTAATGCATTTTCTGCCGAACCCTTTTCCGCAATGGTATTACTTTTAACAGGTGAATTAAGGATAATGGAAAAGGACTTTCCGGTGTTGAACTTCTTTTCTTCGCTAGGCTAGCATCTGGAGTACGTGACGAGAGGATATCAATACTCCCTTTTAAAAGATTAGAACTTAGCTTGATCAGGATTGATAAATTAGATTGTGTGTACAATAATTCAATGATTTTAGGAATGATTAAAGAGTTATTTATAAAGTATTATGATTATAAAAGTGATTGTTGAAGAGCATTGGCTTAACAATAAGATAATGAAGATACTGGAAGACAGTAAAACTTGTAGGGAATTAAGTTTAATTGCAGTTTTATGTATTTTACCAATCATTTCATGTACCATGCATTTTTGTCGCAAAAATTTTATTCAGAATATTTTCAAAAATTTGAGAACATGAACGTATTTGATTATTAATGCTTTAAAGATGTTATCTGTAAAAATGTAAAATAAAAATTTCTTTGCTTTTATGGCTTCATCAGAAGGTAAATTAGCAATAGTCAGTAGAGTTCTTACAGCATTTTTGTCCACTTCAATAAAGAACACATCTTTCTTGTATTTAGTATTGAGATATATATGGTGTCCCACAAAGTAAGCGGCGTTTAATATTAACAGATTTGGACAAAACATGCAAGGCAACTATTTTGATGCATAACTCGTGGGATACCCTAAAAAGCGTCATAGTCTAATTGTCCAGAAATCAAAAGATATACTATACATCAAAATGCTCATCTGTAAGCATTCTGTCCTAATTTATAAATATTATACGCTGTATACCTTGTGGGACGCATTGTATTTGGATAGTAGCATTGAAGCAAGTACTATTCAATTGAAATCATGAATAATTTGAAAATTAAATCAATTTTAAGTTAAGCATTTCAAAGTTTCTCAGGGGAAAAAAAGAGAACCCAGATACTCATGTTTTCTTATATTTTTCTATGTATTTTTAGTACGATATACATTAGCAAAGTGACAAATATTTTTAAATAATAACAATTTTACAGTAGACATAATTTTTTTTAAATATTTTTTATCTCTCATTTTGACATAAAATATTTATAATATATTCCTAATACTAATTTAATATTTCAGCATATATTATAATTCTTTTTCTAACTTCCTGTGATGCGGCAATTTTGACATCTTTTTATATTTGCGATCATTCTGTCATACGTTTGCCTCGAGGCATTCAAAATGCCCAAATTTGAATAAATTAAATAAATCAGCACATAAGGATTAAGTTTATTTGTAATGCAAGAATTCAAGAAATATTAAAGGCAGTTAAAATCTTAGTTCATGCACATCAAATTAAAAACACTGAGCCAACACTTTTCAGTCAGTTATATGCAAATTTACTTAATTAAATAAGGGGGGAAACTATCTATTCATTAAATAATTTATCTCAAATTTTAAGTCATTCGTGCTCTTACCCTTAAATGGGGATTCAATGAAGATTTAACTGGGGAGGTGGGATGTACGAAACCGCTCTTTCATTACATTCAAATTAAATTGTCTAATGAAAGTATTAGTATAAAAATCAATGGATATACTTTTCTTCTCAAGTTACATGTTACAACAAAAATATGATACTTTATAAATATATTACACAAATATACATAGAAAACAATATAATAAAAAACTGAACAATTATTTGAAATTTAAAAAAAATGACAATGGATAAAATTTACCATTTTCTTTATTGGTATCATGGGTTCTAAACAGCATATCCAACATACATGATAAATAGTAATACAAAAATCAGTCTATAAATTCTGCAGATATTTATCTCGGTATATAAATATATTTCAGAAATATTAAAAGAAATATCTTATCACTAGAAAAAAAATCACCTCTGGAGCTTTGCTTCATAACGGAAATATGTAGGTTTGGATGATATTTCGAGGACATCGTTTTAGAGTTATCTACTATGCGTATAATTCCGGAACACTAAACGGAGTTGCGGGTTCACAGACATCGCGCAAAGGTTTTAAAAGACATCCATTGAAGCTGGTTGAAATACATATGTAGCCAAGGTAGCGAAAACGGAAACTACTAGGTTAATCCCTTCGATTGATCTAAAAATGGAATGGTGGTGACTGAATGCCCACCCTTAGTGGCCTGGGATACCGTATCTCCCCAATTAACTGCTAAATAAAATAAATTAAAGGACATTTCTGGTTGATATTTTAATATTGTAACTCTCGCTGACATTACTTACACTTTTGAAATCAATCAGTACGTTTTAATACTAGTTCCTTTGATTTTTGTACAAGACAGTTATTAAGTTCCCTTTCCTAAGTAAGTAAAGGGTGTAAAATTTTTCTAAATATATTTGCTGTTTTTCAGGCTCTTACATGTGACATGAATGCACATATTTCTTAAACTTTGATAAAACCTGGTTAAAAAATGGTACTGAATCCGGATCATACTGAAAATAAGCCTTCAGGTAATAAGTATTGAGCTACACAGACTTTATTGTTATTTTCTGAAGTTCTGTATTTTGTTGAATAATGAACATTTGTAATAATAATTTGTTGATAAATTTTGTTGAACGCCTTTCTACTAAGAAGATTACATGGAATTTGAGTAACTTTTGAAACCTGAAAAAAAATGCAAGAAATAAACAAAAAAAATGCTGAATTTCATGAAGGATTAATTCATGTGCTATAAATAAATATAAAGTGCAAGATTTGGCAGAAAATTACGAAAAATAATTTTTAATACAAATTTATTAAAAATAAATGAATTAACAAAATATAACAATTGATAATAATCGTAGACTTTTACTAACAAATAAATTTAATTAGCTTCAAAGTGGACGGCTTTTGCAGAGGTGCAAAAGTTTATTGAAATTTTCATCAATGGGCTGCGAGTCTTCTACCTTTAATCTATCCCATTACCGCCGAAGCCAATGCTTTAGAAAGTCGAAACTTTTGTGTAGTTTAGTGCAAGGCTTAGACTAAATGACCGTGTATTATCCATGGGATTGAGATTCGGCGAATAGTGTGCACATTCTCCAGATGATATCATATCCAAAAATGCTCATTACATCACTATTGCGTCTTTTTTTTGCCTCGTGAACGGGTGCGGAGTCTTTATTTTAATGCCTCATCTACAAAAACTCGTTCTGTTTGCCTCTTGTGCAAATTACACCCCTGATCATGACAGAATTTGGGTGCTGGTGATGTTCAACAATTACGGAAACGCTTGGAACATCTACTGACCAGATACTATCGTTCTGTGAGTTATAAGTCTGTTTTATAAAGAGCTTCTCATTAACGAAAAGAAATCTCTCCAAGCTCTAACTTGTGGCCATTCTCAAAAGATTTCGGTCTCTGTATAATCGCACGAGTTTAATTTCTTCAGTGAGAGTTGAACCTTTTAGAATTATAAGGCTTCAATCCAAGCTATATTTTTGCCATTTACTGCATTTATTGGTTACTTATTCCTCTTTAAAGCGCGATCTCTCTTATGGGAGCCCTCGTACTTCATTGAACTTGCATTTCGATTACCTTTACTGAAAGTGTCCACCTTACGTTTTCGTTCATTTCTTGGCAGTCGATAAGACATTGTTTTCATTGTTATATAAGACATTGTTATATAAGACATTGTTTTCTGAGGTACATTAAGCAAATGAAATACTGACGTTTTCCTTATTTAAACAATTCTAAAATTGCAGTTATTTTGCTTAACATTATAAAAAGGTAAAAAAAAATCTCTTAAATTAAGAAATAAACTTTAAAATATTTTATAATTGAAATGATGAACAAAATGAAATCAACACAACTTAAAAAAAGAAATTAGTTAACTTCTTGTATATTACATAATAAATTTCCAGGAGTATTTTTGCCACACTTTTTATATTTTGTGAGAGATTAAATAATATATAAGAAAACGAAAGAAAAACTAATATAACTGCGAACATATTTGTCGGTGTTTATTTTGTCCAATATCTAAATATAAATGCAGTGTACTTTTGACATATTGGTAAATGGTCTCCAACTTCAATAGATGAATGCATCTAAGTATCGGAAAAAACGTGAAACGTAAATTGAGTCACTGAGACACAATGCATCAAATTTGTTGAATTCAAATTTGTTGTTCAATAATTCTTTTCTGACCGAGATGGTCTGGCGATAAGAATGGCATCGGAACAGGAGGGCTTCAAGTTCCAGACCAAATTCCACTGAAGAACAGGCACGTAAGCGGGCTGGTGCATTTTAAATCCTTTGGAATCTAATTCCTCTCTGGTTATGGTGTAGACGTTTGGAGAGAGGGGGGCAGCTCAGGTGTAGTCCTCTTTATCTGACTGGTACAAAATTATGATGTGTTTCCCGAAACTGCCCTAGCTTTGAAACTTTACATTGATATAACTAAAATAAACTGAATCATCGTACTCGTCTACGAATATAAATCATTCGAAACAAAGGTAGCTAAATTTTAAATGTTAATTTAAAAGTGCTAAAAGTGATTATATGAAATAAAAAATTCTTTTTGAATCTAGTGTAAAATTTTCAGGATTTCGTGAATAGGCAGAATTTTTAGAGCAGAAATATCAATCACCAATCACCATCATATCAATCACCAATTCATTTCATTTAGTGAAATGCATTATTCATAAATTTCACGTAATGCGCTTACAGATTTAATCCCACATAATTTAATAAACTAAAATGTTTCAAGGCATTGTAAATAGGTATCAGCATAGGAATTAGATGAAGATTTAGTCGTTTCTATTAAATATAAACGGTTCCATTAAACTAAATTTTGATTAGAATCCTTTGAAGGTATTAACTGGAATACATTTTAAGAGTTTCATAATATTCATTTGATTACGATGGAAAATTTCCCAACGTGTTTTCGAAATTAACTTCCCAGTAAAATAGATTCATTTTCTAACAAACAACTCTACATTTTATTTCTTAAGAATTAACAAATTGTAGCAATTTTGCTTCCACTGTAGCAAAACCATTAACAGTGTTGCAATTTGGCAAATGCATTAATTTTTGAGTACTCTTGATATACCAATTTTTTTAAAAATATATATATATGCATTAGGTTTTTCTTTAGAAAATATTATTTTGCTATAAAAAAGCACTGGAATTTTATTCAGTGTATATACATAAGAAATTTTTCCTTTAAATACAACAGATTGTTTACAATAATAAAGAAAAATGAAAATAAATTAGTTTTGGGGTTTGAAATGAAAGGTTTTATGATATAATTAAATTAGTTTTAACACAGAAAATGTAATTAAATAACATAATATTAAACTGTAACCCTATTTCAAAATTTTACATGCGAAAATGCTAAATGTTTCTTTATAAAATCTATAAAATTTGCTTAAATTTGATTACAAATACCAGTTGATGAAATAACAATAATTGTTAAATAAAATAATTTAACAATAATTAGATTTGAAAAAAGAATTTTAACCTCTATTGATCAAACGTCTCGAATAAACTGTATATTTGATATTGTTTTTTATTTGTTTTGTTTTTTGAGGGGGTGTTCATTTCCTTTATTATTTGCAGTTTTTGTTTGTATGTTACGGACCTTCCTTTACTAATTCCATAAATTCACCTGGTTCATTTGTAATGTTAGTATAGTGCAACACAATTACCAATCCTCAATAGAAAATAAGAGCGTTTATTGACACTTAAACACGAATACACAGACGATAAAACACAGCTGAGACATGCATTAGCAAAACTCAGCGCACTTAAAGCAAAACCACAACATTCCACCAATAGTAAGCAGTCGTATGCTACAAACCGAAGCACACAAAGGGACCAGGCAGAACTCAGCAGGATTAGAGAATCTGCGTTATTAATCTCTGTGGTCTGTCCAAACTCCAATTCTCCGTTGGTTCCTCGCTTTAGCTGTATCCAATTGCAGGCTCACTACCATACGACTTTCTACTCTACACGCAACTCGATAGAAACACAGTAATTTTTGAAATATTGATTAGTAGAAGTGTTTTTAGTTTGCTCTGCAAATCAAATCGTCTGCAAAACATTTTTTTTTTTTTTCAAAATTTGAATGACAATACCAGCGCTGCAAATGATTTTTTTTTCTGTCAGAGAATTATATTTAAGTTAGAATCTTTGCTTATAGAAACGATTCTTTGCTGCTATTTTTGTGGGATGGAACAGTGTACTTTTTCTAAGAAAGTAGATATGCATCTTAAGTACCGGTTTGCGAACTGTAACGGAAGAAAACGTTAAGGTTGTATCATGAATGCTTCCTAAATAGAAGAATGCCGGATCACCAAATGTTTCCGCGTTTACACAACCAACTTTTCAAGAGTACATTTTATCTGAAGAGACCAGACGCTGGAGACACGTCCGATTTAGAATTGGAATAATGTACTCTGGGACAATATTAAGATCATCAAAGAACTTTCACAACATCTGTTGCACGAACTAAAGATGTTAATAAAATCACTGTTTTTAAAATTTTGCTGGAGGAAAGACTATTTCCATTCCACATGCAACGAACGCAAGCACTGATAGCAGCTGATTATCTTGGATAATTATTTTCACAAAAATTCATCGTTTTTTAAGTTACACCATTAAATGTTTTTACTTTCTGTTCTTAACAGTTTATGTAAGTAAAGAGATTTTCTTCGTTTCCTTATTACTTCTTGTTTTCCCACCAACACTTTTTTTATATTTTAAGCCCCTTGTTTTCACACAAAAAATACTTCTTTATGCATATTATACCTACCCTTTAAGTTCGGTCCATGCATTCAGGAAGTCATTGTATATTCGAAATCAATAAAAAATGATTATCAACAATTAACTAATAAAGAACTATGCTTAGCGGGTATATTGAGGCATAAAAAAGATTTTATTTCAATAAAAACTATTGCAAGATGGTTCCCTAAATGATGAACTTCGATCTGGAATAAAATAAAAAATTAGGCGAATTTGCTTAATATGCTTAACATGATGATAACAGAGTAAAGCCAGAAAATGTTCTGAAATCAAAAAAGTCAAAGCCTTCTTCCATCTATTGAAGTCAGTTTTTTCAACTTCGCAAGAAAATATAAAGAAAGAAGCCAGGATACCCTCGTCTAAAGTCATTTACTTTTCATCGAACAGAAAAGACTGGATTTTAGAGTTGTCGAAAAATAGAGTAGGATGATTTTCGAACACAAATAAAAGTCAAAGAAGCAATGTCCTGTCTAGTTCAAAGACGCGTATGATTTAAAATTGTGTGACGTTCCATTCTTTTTTTCAATACTATATTCTTTTTTCTTTTTATCTAATGTTTGCTTTGATACTTCAAAGAATACTTTTTGACAATAGTGCCAGTTTTATTTACTGCATAGTTGTAAATCCTACTAAAGAACTCAGCCATTTCGGTGTTTCGCTTTTCTACCATATTTCGGTTCCTGATTATTTCTTGAAAATGGTCTCAGTTGGGATAATTCTTACTTTTTTTTACTTTAAAGAAAATGAAATTAACTATTTTTTTTTTTTTTTTGTACAAGACTTCAGATTTCCTTTTAACAGAAATCATTTCTCAAATGAAACAATATTCTTTACTACCCATTGAGAATATTTCATTTCATAAACGAAACCCATTTAGGAATAATAAAACCACAATGTATCTGAGAAATTCAACGGAAGATAAGGCTAAAACGAGCAAATCCCTTTTAAAAGGTTTGATTATTTTCATTAGTTTTATTAAAGGGATTTATTTATTTATTTTGACGAATGAAATTCCTTTTAGCAGAAATCATTACTCAAATAAAACAATATTCTTTATGGTTGTGTGACGATAACTTCATGATATTGGTTACCATTCAAAATGAAAAAAAAAATCATAAAAATGCATCACAGATATTTGGATATATTCCAAAATTCCTAAAAAAGATATATGATTGAGGTTAAACAAGATATGAAGAATATATTTTAAAATATCGAACAAAATTAAACTATGCAAACAGATGTATTTATTTTTTCTGAAAGTAGAGAATACAGTTCAGTTATTCCAACTTATTGATGAGAAATGAAAATGATATTCTCCAACTTCATTGATTTAACAATGCAATTTTAAAAAATTCTAAAAGTTTCCTCTCAAACTTTATATCATTCCTTTAATTTTATATTATTCGAATTCCGTAAATAATAAATCATACCATACTTGATTTTAAAATGTATCTACAAAATCTACTTATAAAACGTTAAGAAATATATATTTTCAAGCAAGAATTCAGGGTTTTATATGCTGTTAACAATGATAGGATTCACTACAGAAATCTTTTAAACATTCGTTTTGTTTAAAAAATCACTGTTACAATTAACCCAAATAAAGAGACACCTAATTTTTAAACAACAGAAATCATGAAATTGAACGTCGGACTAGCACTCATTACTAATTTATTTAGATTAAGAGTTTAAGTCTCCAGTAATCGATTCCAGGGACGGAATTAAAGGAACAATTAGTAGTTCCTGTTAAAGATAAAAGGTTTCCAACAGGAGTCTATTCTCATCGGAGCTCTTTGAAGGTATTAATTGCAATCACAATCGGTGCTCTTTGGAGAATTCGATCAATTTCGATGGGTATTCTCTGCCGTCAATTCGAATTCCACATAAAAGTACAAAAATTTCTCTGAAACAATTTTCTACGTTTTACATTTAGATAATTATACATTAAACAAAAAAGAAGATCATTAATGGAATGACGCTAACTAAAATGTAATTTTATAAGAATCGTTATTAGTTGAAGTGATTGAATTGCATTTAAATTTTTTTAGAAAGACCATTCGCAAATAATTTTGAATCTGCTTACAAATATTAATTATCTAGACATAATCGATTCTATACTAATACAAAGAAAAATATAATGTTGAGAGGAAAATATAATGAGAAAATAACAATTCATTTCAAAGCTTAAACAATAAAGTAAAATGTAAAAAAATATCACTCATTTAGTGTATTTTTAATGTTTCATAACTTAATATGTAATGTCTTTTTTTTCTATTCTTTTCCTGTACCGATATGTTTTTTTCTCTAGTGTGTCATTTATTATTTGTAAGAGTCCAATGTCATCAGCTGTAGTTTGTTCTTTCGTGATAAGTGGTATTGCTCTTCGCCCCGCCCCCACATCCAGTTTCCCGAATGGCCTCTGGCTAGTTCGGGACATCGCAAAATATTCAGAAACTAATTTCAATATTAATTCCTAATTCAAAATATGTTAGCCCTCTTATGATAATTCAAATTCAGATATCTCAAAATATCAGATGGCAGGGTTTGTTTTTCAAAAACAAGAAAATTAACTATTAACCTGCGGTGGTTGAATTGGGTAGGATCCAATGCGCCATGTTGGGGCTCGTAACCGAGTAACAAGACCACCTGAAAAAAGTGACCACACGTGAATCGGGGTTATTTTCTGACTGATAAGCTTCACCACAAATCCTTTCCCCAAAAACTGTAATGACAGTTCGTCTTCTTAAGGGTTTGATGTACGAAAGAGCATGAATGGTCTTTTGTAAATGGCTTTTAAGCAAATTTGTACTAGGGCATTACTTGAATGTACTCAGAACGCATCCCAACCCCTAAACTAATCTGGATAAGTTTTAGTAAAAAACAAATAACACACAACTGGTATTTAATTAATCATACAAAAAGAAGAAACGTTTCATAATCATAAAACGTTTCACTCCCTGGAGTCAACCAGCCATAATGTTTTTGAGCAGGCGTTGAGTGACTTTCAGAACTGATAGAATCGATTGTCCTTTTATATCAAAGAAATTGAAAATTATCTATTGTAATCCAGTCAGTATAATAATCATAAGCGCTTAGGCTCAGAATTGAAATTTAAAATTATGTTAAAGTAATAATACTTTTAATAGAGGAAACTGTTTAAAAAAACAATAACTTTCCTAAAATTTTGCTGCATTTGGAATATTGCATTTTCTTCTATGAACTTCTTTAAAGTTGTTCAATTAATTCTTTTTACATGCTGAAAATAACGGATTGGCATGTTTTCTTATTTATTGGATGGAAATTATAAAATGTTCATAAAACTGTTTAAAATATAATTTCTAGTTAATGACACAAGATATATCTATATTTAATAGATAAAGTGCAAGTTTTTTAAGTGAGAGACCTATAAGTTATACAAGATGCAAATTCATTATTATTCATACTATCTCATTTCGTACTTGAATTGCAGTCCAAAATAATTCTCAATCCACATTATTTTATACTTTTATGATTTAAAACTAATAGAAAACATATTATTCTATGGAGGTGAAGAATAAAAAGATATTAATTTAAGCTAGAGACTCATATTAATGTAATTAAAATCCTGACATAAATTTATATAATTTAACTACTTTTGTTAACTATTTCAATTTTTATCTTTAGATCATTCATGAAGTTCCAACTAATTTTATGTAAAGATTTATTTCAAATACCGCAATACAGTTTTAAATAATATTCAAAATAACGATATAATAATAGTGCGAAGAAAATTGCTGTGCAAGATCATTAAAAATGAGAAATATATTTGAGAAAAGTTACAGAGATAAATTGGAAAATTTCTTCTGAAGAAAAGATCAAAGCCACAGAAGTCGAGCTCGTCAATAAGTCCACGAAAATATAAATTAAATTACGTATGATGTTCATCCAATTTCCTCGATAGAGTAACACTCTTTTAAAATCATGTAAGAAAGACGGAAAGAAAAATATGTATTTCGAACATGAGATGCAAATACTTCCATTCTGGGATGCCATGGCAGAAAGCAAAAAGATATTGAGTCGAAGAAATATATTTCGTGAAAGCGAAAGTTTTCAAAATGTGATTTGGAAATGAAGACTTCGAATCAGATCTGTAAAACAAAATTAAGCACATTTACTTAAAAAATAAAATAAAACATATTATTAATAGTGAAAGTAAGCTTAGAAAAAGAAATAAATCATACGTGTATCTTACTTATTCATGAATCTAATTCTTTGAATTTTGTTCAAAGAAATAAAAAAAGAAGTATAAAAGAATGGTAAATCCTCTTTAAAAATCAATTCCTTTTTGTGCAAACGTATATATGAATTTTGGCAATGTGAAAAGAAAAAAAAAAGAAATCTTTTTTTTTTCGAATGAGAATTGTATAGGACATTCAAAGTAATGCCCTATTTCACCATTTTGAATTGTTTGTTTCTTCATAAAAACTAATTCTTGACAATAGTGTCTGCATTGTTTAATAGATGTCTTGTATTCACTTTCAGAACTCAACCATTTTGTTATTTATTTTCCAAACCAAATACCTCTGCTGATTAATTCCTGCAAAAGTATTTTGTTAGTATATCTTTTTGTTCCTTTTTTTTTTCTTTTCTGTTTTGCCAAGAATGTGCAATTAAATAGGGATCGAATTTTATTAACTTAAAGCAGCCGAAATTATTTATCTAGAAATATATATTTCCTAAGAAGACAATTTAAAGACAAAAGTTTGTTTCAAAAAGTCATGAATAATTCGATATGTCCTAAATTCTATGAAGAAATATTTATTTATAATTAAATTATAAATAATTATTTGATAGATCTTTAGTAAAGGTCTGAAAAGAGAGATCATGCCGATGATATAAACGTAAGGAAAATGTTTTTTTTTTCATGTTTTCTTAGGGCAAATATAAGGATGTTATTCAGCTTGAAATTTTTCTTTTTTCTCAGATATAAAATGGTTTTCTATCCTTTTAATTTGTGGTTTTCGTATGTGTAAATATGTCTTAGAAAACATAAAAATTAAATTATTTATTTGAATGAATCAAATTCTATAATATAATATTATAATATTCAATTAATATAGTTTAATAATTGATAACGTTCGGTATTTTCAGCCATTTTTCTGAATAGCAATTACATTATATCCATTATGCTTTATCTTTTGGAATAATAAGCATAAATTTTCAGTTCTTTAATATAGTTAAGAAACTCATTTTCCAATTTTTGCTTAAAATAATAATGATTTTATTTAGAAAATAAGATATTAATTTAAGTGACTTCATTAAAATTAGGATATATATTAATTAAAATTAAGATATTAAGACATTAATATTGATAGAAATTTTTAAACATTTATTGAGAAATGCAAAAAAAGGAAAATGAATAGAGTAATTCAGACATATATTACATTGAAAAGATTTATCCAAGATAATGCAACATCTTCATTGAGTTTGACGTCACAATTTATGTAAAAATAGCACTTAACTTTATTATAACTGTAACTAGTTCCGCAGACTTATTTTAATGCCATTACACCTGACATAATTATAGTAATGGAAAATATATTAATATTAATCTCGATTCATAGTATACAAAGTAGTTTTTTTTCTTCAATAGGATATGACACTAAGATATTATCTAATTGGGCTTGATGTAAATATAATAGTAGTGAAGAAATCCTTATAAATTTCAATATTCCACGAACTGAAATTCATCCTATACTTTATGAAGCTATTAGTTTTTTTTTCAACTTTTAATAACATTCAAGTAAAAACTTTAAAGCTATAAAGCCCTTATATCTTATAATTCCTGCAAGTAAGTTAATAAATTTAATAATATATTTTACCTTATTATTGGAAAATTGCTTAAAATATTCTAAATATTGAAACGTATATATGTATATTTAAATAATGAAATCATTTTTATGTCCTAATTGATGTTTATTGCTCATGCATTAACCTAAAGGTAAAATAATAAAGGTCTCAAATGTCACTTTTAAAAACATCTTCAAATAAATATATTTCAGTGTCTCTAATTATGATATAGCATAATATAATAAGACAAATTATACGGTATACAATTTCAATGCTCTTTTCATAAATGCATTTCACTACTCAAGCTCAATGTATAATAATATACCAATATTAAACTGTTGCAGGCATTCATATTTGTATTATAACGTCATTATCCATTTTCTCTTATTAACATGATTAATGCCTTTAAAAAAGTTAAAGCGAAAAAATATGTGACAAACATATTATTAAATGATATGGTTTAGTTTTATATACCAAACATTAAATTGCAAAATAAAAATGATCAAAAATATAGATATATTTAAAAGCACTGTGGGATTTATATTTATAATAAAGTAAACAAGATAATTTTTTATTTATAATTAAATGATAATTTCTTATTTTAAAGTCAATTGCAAAGACAAATAAAAAAACTCACAATCGATAACTTTCTTATTTTTAAATATCAGGCAGGTGACAATATTTGAAAGTCATGATAAGATTTATATTGATAATGAAACACCCAAAATATTTTTATTTACAATTAAACGCTGATTTCTTATTGAAAAGTCAATTAAAAAGATAAGCAAATAACTGGCAACCTATAACGTACCTTTTTTAAAAAAACATAAAATGACATCATTGCGTCCAATCCGTCTCTTTTTATTACCTGTTTCGTATTAGAATGGATTAGAGAATAAATAGAGGGTCCTTTAAGCATTGGATTTATAAGTGATGCTCATTAATTTACATTTATTAAGCTTAGGTTAAGAAAAAGGAGTTTTTAATTTAATTATTAAATATAGGGCATCGCATAGACAGGTATTATATCTGACTCATCATGTTCATTAAGTCCTGCTGTTTTTTATTAGTTTAATCATTACTATAAAATCTACAGCAAGAATTTGTTTTTATCGTCTCGATAGTGAAAACAATTGTTGAAATCAACACCTACAAAAAAGTACACTAATAAACTTCAGATTTTTCTTCCCAACGTGGCAACACATTTATAAAAAGGAAAATAATTATTCAGAATACACAATGAAAAAAAGTTATTCACAATTCACTATGATTATAAGTTATTCATGATTCTCTGTGAAAATGAATTTGTCACAATAGTCCTACATTGAATTATATTGAGATCAATTATTTCAGATTTGAACATTTTAGTTGAATAAATCATAATTTTTAAGAAATGAAAAAGAACTCTGTACTGGAAAGATAAATATGAATTTAAAAGTAAAAGGTTACATTATTTTTTAAGAATATTATTTCTTGTAACATACAATTTGAGAATAAATGTATATTCACACGCAATTACTATTTTCAACGATAATATAGTTTGAAAAGTTCTTCAAGATATTTATATATCAAGAAAAATATCTGCTGAATACATTGGCTGATTTTCATATCAATACTTTAAAGAAAAATTTAATTCGGGAGTAAATAATTTGTGGCCTCATAGACCACACCTTCCCACATAATCCCTAATTTTTCACCGCATCAGTTAATTCTTAACATTAAAATTAATTTCTCAATTACAAAACTCTTAATTTATTTATATAGTCGTTAAAGTTAAAAAAAACCTCTTTGCTATTTTCACATTTAAAACTAAAGGCATTGCAATTTGAGATTCCTTCCACTCAGCATTACATTTCCGTCTGTCATCGTATGAATCAAGTATGTCAGAACTCTGTTTGGTAGAGTAAAAGTTAAAATGATTTCTACAAAATGAAAAGATCTGGATGGTTGAAATTTGGTGCACAGATTTAATATCTGAATTGTTGATACGCCTCACATTAAGAGTCCAATTCGCCAAGAGGACTGGCAGCCTATCGGTCTGTATTTTGAAAACAGTATACATGTGACGATTCTAAGACAGAAAAAAAAATCAAATTTTAAAACATGCATATGAATTTATTACTATAATTAAAGCTTTATAGTAAATTCTATTTTCAATCACTCAGCAAAAAATGCCCCAAATATAGAATTATTTTTCTTATAATTATGTATTTATTGTTTTCTAGCGATTAATTGTCAAAGATCGCTACCATAAGGCTTTTTTTTCATTATTGTTCTTCTATGGCGCATTTGTTTCAAATCCCATTTATTGAAGAATACGGGAAAAGCTTTGGCGAGGCCATTTCTAATGACTGTTATATAACTCACGCAAAGTTATTCTTTTAGAATCCTTTGCGACATATGTCTACTGATATTGACAATACTTAATGTGATAAATTTAGTGTAATGAATGGGGATGTTTAGATACGGAAATATTGCTATATTAAATGTTAACTACATCACTTTATTGGGTACTTAGTAGAATGTTAACTACATCAGGCTATTGGGTACGTAGATAGAAACTAAAAGATTTTCTGCTGATCTTAACTACATTCTCCTAGTATGTGTTTATCGTTTCTGTAATTTTTCTGTGATTATTTTTGTACTTTGTAAATTTAAGTACCATATACTTTGTAACTGGAATTTGTTTCGGTTGGAAATTTGCTTTCTTTACATTAAAGCAATCGTTCAGGGGAGTATCCTATTTGAGAAAGAGAAGCTTCTGCAAGGTGGTTGGTTCTCACCACCCCTGTTGGTGCAAGAAAAGGCTGGGGCCTGGCTTCCCCTAGATGATGACGGGGTGTATTTAGTTTTGTAAGGGTGGTGCATTGACCGTTGATTGCCCATATAGCTCAACCTCAATTCCTGACAGTGTTGCTGTCTCAGCGGTTCAGTAGTTCACATTTATCCGTATACCTTTGGGCACATCGGAGAGTAATATACACTGAACATGGTGTATTTTCTGTTCATCAAAGTGATTTCTTTGAACAAAAGTTTTACTTGTCCGTGGGGCACTGAAGAAGGTATTATAAATCAAGTGATCAAAACCTATACTCTGTAGAAAGACAGACTCAGATGGTCAAAAAATGGATGTCTCTGGACGTCGAAAAATTCATAAAATTTCTTTCCTTAAATCTTCTTTGAGGACATTTTGTCAAAATTCTTGACTTTAGTTCTCTCCTAATGGAAGAAATTAGCTTACACTTAATGAATTTTATTCATTTTTAATGTTTCACAATTCTAAGTCCCCCCCCCCCATTCTTCCTAGTGTACCTATATGAATTTTCTCTAAAGGGTTCTTTGCTGATTACAGATCTCCTGTGTAATAAAATGTCATTTGTGCTTTCGTGTTTGGTGGGGTTATTCAACGGTGGCCCTATCAAGTTTCCTGGATGGTCTCTGGCTAGTTAGGGGTATTGCTTTCGTGTTACGATAAAACAAATAAATAAATTATTCAAAAATATAGATACCAAACCGTGTAGAAATATCTTATCACATAGTTCCATCTGGTATGGTTTAGAAGTTTGCAGTAACCATTTCGAAAACAGGTGTAGCAATCATCATTTCACCATGCTACAAAATACAGTAGCTTTTCTTTGAAAATTACTTAATGTAGAGGATGAGATATTTATGCAATTAAATCGATACAAATGAACATATCAACCAACATTCTTTACAGAAAAATATTAATTCTTATAAAAATATGTTTTCTATATTATTTACAAAAATAACATTTGAAGATGAAGCAAAAGTTATAAATTTTGTTTCATTAAACATCACTTTTTTTCCCTTTCTTATTTAATACTACTATTTTTATTATTTAACATTGCTTTTTTTATTCTTCTTCTTTAAGAATTTTTTAATGCTTGTTTCATAGGGTCTTATAAAAACTATAATATTACCGATCAGCATACAAAAAAAACCCCATGAATTCCTGTTTTTGAGAAATATATTTTCGTTTCCTTAATAATATTTAATTATTTTGAAAAGGGAAAGAATTAAAAAAGCGAATTGCTAAAATTAATTAAAAGGAAAGGAGATATTTTGTTCCAAACTTTTATTTTATTTCTATTGCATCCATCATATGCAATTTCTTTTCTTTTTTTCAATATTGAGAAAGCTATGATTATTAAATTAATGTCTTGGCAATAAAATCAACAGTTATGGTGTTTTCTTTATTAAAAGAATAATAATTCTTATGATAATATTTCAATGTTGGTTTTTGCTTTGAAAAACTTTAAAACGTCATGAAAAATGACCTTTTTTTGTCTCATTTCTCAAAAGAAAAATGTAAATTATTCTTGAAAAAAATCTTAAGGAAACAGTTTTATTAAACGACTTTAAAACGCATTTTCTAATTTTTTCAACGAAACTGCAGTTAAGAGTACCCAACTTTTTGAATTTATCATCGTAAATATATAAAAAATATTACATCTCATATTACCTAAAGTATATGACCTGGTACATTTTTTGAATTTATGTTTCAAATCCATTAAATAACCTGTCAAAAAGTTGAATAAAAAATATTTTGTATAGTTTCAATTTTTGAAATATCGTTTTTTCACTGATTAATGTATTCTAAACCATTAGTGATAATTTATTATTACATTGTTTCATTCTTATATGTATTTTCAAGCAAATGATTCATTTATTTGGTTGTTTTAAAAGCTGTTTAATTGTAGAGAATATTTTTTTCCAAGCTCGCCAGCTTAACTATATGTATGGAAATTTGTAAAAAGAAATAATTCGTGTTATCAGTAGAAAATCATTGCTACTTAAAAAGTATGAACTTTGGTTTTTTTTAAAGAAATATTCAAATATACCTTTTTTTTTTTTAAGAAAGCTACAGATATTGTTTTTAAATATAATTCTGTTTATTTTCTATTTATGTTTTTTACTAAATGGTGTACATTTTTTTTGCATAAAATTATATTTGAAAAAGGAGTCTGAATGTTGTCAGGAATGGAACTTTCTTACAACTATTCAATTCTGTTAGAATTGTGGTATAGATTTGATGTCTATAGAACATGAATAATTATCCAAAAATACTTATTAAATGGTTAAAAGAAAATATAAGAGAATAAACGATTGTTATCTGTGTTAATTATCGATTTTAATTAATTAAACTCAAATTACATGCGCATTAATTAATTATATGTGTTTATAAAATAGTCTTTCTGCCAAAAAATAACGATATTGATTGTTTAAGTCATCTTTGTTGCTACTGTTTATGGCACTTGTCATATATAAGTTACCTTATAAAGTCAACAATTTTAAATTGATGTTTAACTTCTTGGTTCAGTAGCACCATCAATAGTACGTCTTAGCTACTCATGCACCACAAACCTTTTCACAGGTTTTACTTATATTTACATTCACAGATTGCAATTTAGACCTGAATCAGAGAACGATCACCTCTGAACCAGATTCCTCCGTTATACAGTGTTGACTTAGAGACTGGCAGATTTATACGTGGACAACCACCTTGTAAGCTGCGAGAATTCGGTCAACTTAATTCCAAATCACAACCCAAAGCATAAAAACACAATGCCCTACAAACCAGGCTATCCGCTTTAATACAGGGCCACGGTGGCCTGGTGGTAAGGTCTCGGCATCGTAATCGGAGGGTTGCAGGCTCGATGCCCAATTCTACCGAAGAACCGTTGTGTAAGCAGGTCTGGTGCACGATAAATCCATTGAGGCCAAACTTTCTCCCGTTCGTGTGGTCTGGAAGTTTGGAGATGGGGAGTAAGGATCGACCAAGGCTCTCCTTCCACATTGCGAAATTTCGCCAAATCTTACATCCTGAGGTCGAAGATCACCCCACCAGAGAGGATCGACCGTTTGGTTCAGATAAGGATGAGGGACGGACAGAGAAGGTGGTGTTCGCCATGAACAAACGGACTTCGGTTCAGCAGAATGTTTTTTGTAAATTACTATTGTAAATATATACTAATATATTAATGTAGAATATAATTGCCTCCTATTTTTCTTTCAATATAAACAACAATTGTGAGAGGAAAGTGTAACTAGATTAGCATAGATCTAGAAATGACCATTTAGGCTCCTGAATGACTGCCATCTGAACAAAGCATAGGGAAACATTTTAGATGTTGAGAGGGAACTTAACTTGAGGTGTCAGCTCAGATGTCATCCTCGTCATCTGACCACTGTTCAGAAAGACGAGGTCCGTCCCAAAATAGCCCTAGTGTTGCTTCAAAACGGGACGTAAACATAACTAAACTAAAACCCAGCCTAAGGCAAGCCGATGCTAGTGAACTTTTTCATTACTGTCCAATTTTATTAATAAACTATCCAATTACAGAATCACTATCAATAAATAAACCAGATATGATCGTTGATGATCGCAAATTCTAGTGGAATTTGGTGAATAGCAAAAAACACCAAATCCCTTACAGATAAAAGAATACATGTTTTGAAGAAGGACGAGAAAGATTTTAATGCCCCGCAATAAAAGATCTATTAGTTTACACATTACCAAAGAAGACCCACACTTTATCGCACAATATTATAGTGATTTTTTTTTTGTTTACCAGGTACATGGCCATTCATGTTGAAATCTAGCCACAGGACATTTCAACGAAATTAAAAGCGTCAGAACTTGGGTAATTTATTTCATATTACTTATTGTATTTTGCAATAGTGTAGTTTTAAGTTTTTATTAATGATGTAAACTGCACAGATAATCAACAAATCTTTCTTATTTAGCTTTCAGTAGCGGAAGGAAATCCTGTAATTGACGATTTGAAAAAACGATTAAACTTTGAATTTATTTGCAGAAATGAAAATCAATGTACAACATACTGTAAAAATTATTTTGATTTTTTTTTCCTTTAAAATTTTAGAAGAAATAAAACTGTTTTTGAAGTCGCATCTTTTTAAGAAATAAACTTTTTAAGTCAAAATGATGAAACGATCACTTTTACATAATAATATTTTCAGCGTTTATGCCAAAATCAGCCAAATTTTATTTGCATTTTAAGTGATTAAAAATCTATAGTCTTAAAAATCATACCGAAATGCAAATTTTCACTTTCCAAAGTGTATTTGTTCCTAAATTGGAAGGACAAGATGATGTAATTTAACCTATGATACAGGATCATATATTTTTTTTACTATTGAGATAGCATATGAAATATAATTGCTGATACTTATTTCACAAGCATTTGCAGTTTATTTATAGAAATACACGCATCCACCACTCTATCAAAACAAAAATATTTTACAACATATATGACATTGATCTATGTTAGCAATTTGTTTAATATTGTAGAATATTGATTAATATTACATAATATCGAGCAATATTGAACAAAATATGCATTAGTCTGTGCTATCTGAACAGTGAATATATATCCTTCTACTTTATTTTATATAGTGTATGATACAGACGCTTATTCCTACAACAAAAATTATAGATATCAAATGAATATTATCCCAGGTAGCACAACCTGTCGCAAAATATTATAATATCATGTAATATTATTCAATATAAACAATTTTATACAATTTTGTGGATATTATTTTATATCATAAAATATTGTACTATATATGTGTGGGATATTTACATCTATTTGAAAGTCTTTGTGTTATGTTACTACTGCAACATAGCACAACCTGTAGCACTGTATTATACAATATTATGATACATATGGTGTTAATTTTTCTTAATATTATGCAATTTTGCAAATATCGATCAATGTCATTTAATATTGCGCAATACTTGTGTACTAGTAAGGTAAGAAGGGTTATTTATTTCGAATTGTTAACTCGCCTTTCCCATGACGATGAATGAGAAAGCTTTTAAAATAATTTACTTTTATTTCAAAAGGGTTTAATGTATGGTTTCTTTTATTTATTCCTCGAAACGTATTCGCATCCTTTCCTGCTTACTGGGGGAGACAAATTTATGCTCTTGAAATTCACATGAATTTCTTTTAAATCACTATCCTGCACAAGCAATCCTTCAACTTCGCCTTGATTCTCGTCAATGAATCACTCTTAGACAAGAGTCTCTCTTAGTGAATAGAAATGGATACCGTACCATTCACTAATTCCCAATGACATCTATTTAGATCCCCTTTTGGAACATGCTGACGACAAGATCGGCAAATTAATTCTCCTTTTCCCCTGATGAAAGAAGCCGCTTGAGGATCTGTGATATATATCTCCTTTGCACAGGGTCCAAGGTCTTTTACAATCCGGTCATCGCCAACGTCTCTTTTACAACCTGTCAATCCCCTTTCGAGTCATTGAGCCTATCGTCTTCTGCGTCTTACGATAAGAATTACGACCTGGACATAAATTTTATGTAAGGATATACGACCCAGCCTCTCTCTCTCTCTCTCTCTTTCTCTGTTTTACGTAGTTTTGTTCAGTGGCTATATCATAGGCGGTTTATTTCTGTCCGACAATATATAGGTTGCTGCTTAGTAGGAGCTGAGAGCTTTCCATCAGCTTTTGAAATCGATTTTAAGTCTGTACTTGTACTGTTTAATCGCATATTTCACATATTGATTTTAGATAAATGGCCTAATACGTAAAATAAATAACTTTTTACATCAAATAATAGTTTTTTTCTTCTTATGTGTGAATATTAGATACTTCATATCATTATTCAGAACTTTAACTAATATTTACCCTCAACTTTTCAATAGAATAACTTATTTTTAAAAAATTCATCGAAACTGTTTAAAATTTAAATCACCTAATACCTTCAATACATTATTTACTTATAATAATCGATTCTTTATATATATATATATATATATATTAGTGAGTATTAGATATTTGAGAATATATATGTGTGAATATAGATAATATTTTACTTATACTTTTACTTTTATATGTGTGGATATTAGGTACTTAAGATTTTTCTTCACAAACTTTGTTCAGAATTTAAAATAATATTTATCTTGGACTTTTCAAATGGTTTAACTTTGTTAAAAAAATCTTTGAATTATTTGAAATTGTATTTAAAAAAAATTTTAATGAGTTTTCTTGAATTTCAAAACTTTATACTTTTTTTGAATACATGTAGAGCTGTTTGAATATATCTTTTTACAAATAATTGCAAAAACTGTCTTGTTTTTTTCATTAAATTTAATTCCATCCTGTTTGTCTCAAAACTTTTAGCTTTTTATTTCAAAGATTTTTTTTTCTTATTTAACTTAATAAATATGAACGTCTTTTGTTGAATAAATTAAATAAAACGATATTATATGATTGTTTGAAAAATGTGTCCATCTCCGGTCAAGAAATTAGCCTTCGGCTTTTTTGTTTATACATACTTTCGATTAAAATTTTTAATAAATATTCGAAGTGAAGATGTGCAAGTGATAAAATTATGTTTTAAAACGATAGTATATTTCTGAATTAGAAATTAGTCATCGCCTTTTCTGAGCATTAATTTTTTTCAATTTAATTTCTTTAAATGGATATTACAATCAAGTGATGATGCACTAGGTAGAATTATACCTTAAAATGATATCACATTTCTGAAATACGCTGGATTACATGGCTGTTTGATATTCATTAATGTTTAAATTATGTGCTGAAATGATATCACATTTCTGAATTGTGCTGGATCAGCATGCTTGTTTGAAATATATTTACTTTTTTGGTCAAGAAATTAGTCTTTACATTTTTGAGCATCATTTTTTTCCGATATAATTTCTTGAATGGATATTGTGCTCTAGTGGTGATACACTAGGGATAGAATTCTACCCCAAAATGTTATTACTTTTCTGTAATAAGCTGAATTAACATAGATGTTTCAAATAATTACCTATCCCTGCTCCAAAAAGTGAACAGCCTTTTAGTACATCAGTATTTCAAAGTTATTTTTTATAATAAATGTTAAGCTTTAGGGATCCGCTGTAACATTAAGTTGTACTCTGGAATGGTTAAGCCATTTTTATTTAGTAGATAGAAGTTGAAACTTTCCTTCAATTTTTAAAATCTTTTTCTTACGTTACCTGGACATTTTTTCACAAATCATTTGCTTTTACAGTTTTAGCGAAATGAATGACTCGCAATTAATAATTATTGATTTCCAATTTATACTTTTTAACAAAAACTAGCACAGAGCATTGCAATATCACATAATCTTAAATTTCTCTCATTCCTTCACTGTTTTATCATTTTATCTCGGCTGCAAAATACAGTTAAGCCTAGTGTAAACGAGATAATATTCATTTATCAATTAAAAATTTCTTAATATTTTACAAAATGACTGCAATGATAAAATCAGTCATTCTATGAAATATTGAGTTACATTGTCTTTTAAACAGCCATCTGTTATGCTGGCCTTAGCTGGTGGCAATATTATTTGTACCTATTTTCATTTAAATATTTATAATTTAGCACTCACGATTTCAGCAAAATAGTATTTTTAAGAATCGAATTAAAATGATAGAATTTTTTGAAACCTTGCAATTTTAATTGTTTTAGATGTGTTCTATTTATTGTAAGGATGAAATGCTTAATGGCCCATAAATTCAAAAAAAAAAAAAATCCTTTTATGATTAATATATCCTCAATTATCCATTATCTTTTGCGTTATTAAAATTTCACCTCTGATTGTTCTTGTAAATTGTGGAATCGGATTCATCCTCACATTCAATATTTAAACTTTCGAGTAATTTCTTTTCAATTTAATTTAATTAAAAATCAAACTCATAGCATAATATGACTTTTTTTCATTGAATATTCAATTTCATATTTTATATTTAAGTAAGCAAATTCGTAAACTGGACCGAGAATTGTAAGAGAAATAATAGAATTTGGTTTCAATTAAAATAAAAACTCACATTGCTAAATGTTTTTCAATATTTTTTTTCTAATATTCATTTACAAAAATTAGGTATTCCAATTAATTTTGTTCCACGGACAAAGATTTATAACTCATCTCAAATAAAATTCTAGGAGGCATGAAAACTCATTAAACTTTTAAGCAATAATTTAAGGTTGCTTCAATTATAAAAATAGTTAAATCTTTCTAGGCCTGCCACATTTTTTAAAATAAATTTTTCCCTTTAGATTAGAAAATGCATGCTAATGTTTTCTAAAATTTTAGATGCAGTACTTATTGTATTAATCAATTAAACTGGCATTAGCAGCTGTGCAAATATTTTAAAGAATTTTCACAACACGATAAACAAAAGAGAATTAAGCTAACAAATAACTAATGCAATCAAAAGAGGAAACTTTCATTTAAAAAACAAAACTAAAATTTGGTAATAATTAAATTGTAAATTCATGTAGTTATAAACTCATTAAATTGTAAATGCATTGTCTGTAATGAAGAAGTGTCTTCTGAATTTTTGTTTGAAGTTAAATTTGAATATCTAGATTTATTTTGCATTGTATGAGTGTATATTTCGTGCCAATGGTAATTTAAAAACAGAGTTAGTATCAATTGAATTCGAAAATACATTTCTATTTTTCTAAATAAAATCTCCATTTATTTAATTATTTCAAACATATAAATATATTGGATATGTCTATTCTTAAATTGATTTTCTATAAAATTGAAGTAATTAGGGAACCTAGAATAAATTTTTTAATAAAATCAATGTACCTTATACATTTCTACACTTTTATTTCTCTGAGGATTTTTTTTTAATTTCGAAGAAATCCGATTATTATTTAGTTACAATTTTTTGCAAGTACACACACACACATATATAAAAAAACTGAACAAAGCCCAAGACCTTCAGCAGGAAATTATCAGAATAGGATATTGGCTTAAAACGTGAAACAGCAAAATGGCTAAATTCTCTAACAGGATTTATACCTTACAGTAAGCAAAGACTGTTCTGTTGTGAAAGATTATTTCTCCAAACAGCAGATCAAACACAAAAAACAGAGAGTGAGAGAGAGATGAAACATGCTGAGCAAAAATAGTCGAATTCCATACAATTTCGAATCATCCTATCTGTGGATTAGATAGACCATTTGTTCTTTTAATTGAGTGTGATAAGAATTCTGTCCTATTTTTTTGCATGGTTGTCCTTTGTTCTAAGAAAAGTAAATTTACAATAAGGTATACTGATTCTTTTCTTTGATATATTTTATTCATTTTCAAAAAAAATCAAGTAAATACTATTTTTATTATAAAATTTTGTATGATTACCATGCAGGGTGTCTCAAAGACCTTGATAACAGCTTTTATTACTTAAACATAGATCAAAATATATACGTTAAATTACAAAGTTACGTAAAAAAAAGTGCAAAATATTATAAAACCGATTAAAATTTTCAGGGGATTAAACTTAAAAGAATTTATAATTTAAATTTTTATACGGATCCCGTACAAAAAAATTCCCAATGACTAAAATGTTCCTTGTCCTCTAACAAGGTCATTGAGTAATAAGGTAAATTTTTTGAAACAACCTGTATAGCAGTTGTGGGCTTTAAGTCAATCCCTATCAGCCGGTGAATCACCAAGGACATTGTTTGGTGATAGCATTTACTAAGACACAAGACGCGCATACTGAAAGAAACTAATTTTTACATTCATTAGTCATCATTACTTGAAATTATCTTTTGAATTTATAATAATTACGATAATTATTATATATTAGTATAACATAAATGTAGATTGAATGACCCAAAATAGTTTTAGGTATTTAGATGCCTCAATAAAATATCAATATATAAAATAATTTACAGAGAGTAACAAAATTTCATACAAGGAAAGTGAAGAAAAATTACTGGGAAAAAATATCCTAGAAATTCTTGACAGCTTAACTTGTCCATAGTGGTTGCCAATCAGTGTGGTGGAGGAGTAGAGGTTTGCCTCCGGGAGAGGACAAATCAAACAATCCAAGCACAATTTCGTCAACTCGACTCAAAAATAACTCACAAAAACTAATTTTTATATTTAATTAAAGTAAATTAAGTATTAGTTAGAGGGTTTCTTTTTTCAGATACAGACACCTTCTTTTATTATGAAAAATTTACAAAGCTATTTGTAAAAAATGTTATCAGTTTCTATTACTGGCCATCAAAAATTTTTTCCAATATTTAAATAATATTTTTTTAGCGAAATTCTTGCGATTCACTCACACTCATATTTGATTTTGGAAATATAATTATATTTCAATTTAGATTTTATTATATAGATAAAAACATAGGTTGCGTCAGAATGACTCTTCATGTTAACTGAAAAAGCTGTATGCTCTTATCATGGAAGCTATATAAAAGGAATATAGAAACTCAATTCAAAAAGTATCATAAAAGATTCTTTTTAGAAATCCAACATAATGAATATTAAAAAAATAAATTCGATGATTTTGACAAAAATCGATTTTTTTTTAGTGTAGTCTCATACTTAAAGTAATTTTCAAAAGAATTGCAACACCAATCAGGGATTGAGAAGTCTTAGTCAGCCGATCAAAAATTATCCGCAAAATGCGGCATCTTAATGACATACATCCAATTGATTATTTTTCCAAATAAAGTAAAACCGCTTTAACCATTATTCAGATATTTCAACTATTTATAACCTAAGATAGTTTTTAAATTATCCTATTCGAGAATTTGCAATAATCCACAACCATTTTGAAACGGTGAATACCTTTGCCGATGAAACTCTATATTTATCACCGACTGAGGGGGCGGCAATTATCTCCCTTGCCCCCTACAGGAGGAACCCCTGTTTTCAATTCTTGGAAATTGTGACAGCAATAAGTTGCGAAATGTACCTTAGTAAAAAATTAGTTTCAACAAATTTTATATGCAATTTATTTACTCAAACGCTTGAATATTAATGATTTTTTTTTATGATTCTATGCATTCACTGCAACAAATATCATTCAGACACTCAATAATATATGCTATTGGTTGATCTTCAGAAAATATTTTGATATAATCACTTGCCATTGCTATCGAATTCTTTTTAAAAATTTATGTTTCATTCCATTCATTAGTCTCAGCTACGGATGCCTCTAAACAAGGACAGTTAATTTATAAACTGTCGTCTAAAATAACTGTTCATTAAAAAAAATTTGTTTCATGAAATCATTAAAGCACGAAACAAACTATTTGATAGCTGATTTAATAGCATATTTAAAAGAAAAATAACTATGATAGATAGTTATAAAGAAATCGATTTCTAGCCATGTCTTTTTATGGGTAAACAATTAGAATAATAGATTTTTTTTGCCAAACTTATGTATTAAACTAATATAATCAGAAATAAATAATTGTGCACATATTTATCTTGGCGTATTATCAATACATGGATTTGATTCAAAACATGTCGCATAATGGCATAGAAAATAATATATTTAAGAATACAGTTAGTGAATGGGTGTTACCCATTTATAACTTTGCCAAAAGTTATTTTTTTACGTTTTCCGAATAATGCATTTATATCCTCATAAAAAACAGTTTATCCATAGAAAAAGGAATCATTATTCTCTCTGTGTTGATTCTTAAGGAAAGTCAATGATGTGATGAAGTATGAATATATTTCTATGAGATATTTTTATGTTGTCAACCAAAACTAATATTATTTATAACTAAAGAGTTGTTATTCTTAAGAAGTTAAATCAAGCTGAAGGAATGATACAAAATTAAGAAAAAAAACTTCAACAAATAAATAGTTTTTCAAAGTATTGTAAACTTCTAGCGGGTTTTTTGTTTTGTTTCTTTCTTCATATAAGGATATAAAAATAAATAAGTTATTTTTTGGCAAATATGTATCAGAAAACGATTTGCTACAGGATGATTTGAAAATAAAAGACTGTTGTTAGAAAACGTTCTATATAATTTTTATATCCCTTAGATGACTGTCAGTGTTTGTCTGTCCCCATCGATATAATTATTAAACCATAAAGGTAGGCATCTTAGATAATTAAAGAATCAGCAAAGAAAGTAGAATATACATACAATGGGCGCAATTTTGATTTTGAAGTATCGATCAAACCATTTAAAGTCAAAAGAATTACTTGGAGCTACTATACGGATGTAATGGATAAAGTTAATTGTATTTACTCAGAAGGGGAAGTGCGGGTTGTTCTTTTATATGGTATAAAAATGACGAAGAAAAAGAATCTAACAAATTTAGATTCAATGACAAGGCAACTGTTTTTATGGCATAATTGTTGACAATTAGAAAAGTTTTAGCGTTTATCACTCAACACCATATAAAATGAGCAAAGATTATTTCTGATTCTAGATCGATTGTAATGTCCTTTGAATCTACTGGTTAAACAAAAAATAAATAATACTGAATGCAAAAGAAAAAGGCTGTTGAACTTGGTGTTGAAATGATCTCTATCAGAGCTCATCAAAAGAATATAACTCAAAGACCTGATAAAAATATTTCTATGAGTCCAAAATCCAAATAAGAAATTAAATTAAAAAACTCATAATTAAGGATGGGTAGAAGAGATGGAATCATTCCACCAAGCGCTAACAACTTATCAACATTTTAAAAACGTTTCTGTTAAACGAAATGAAGGTGATTTTTATCTTATTCAATTATATATAAGCCATAGGGTATTTTCTGTGTATCAAAGTCTGTTTTTAAAATCAAAATTCGATTTCAGTGTGGCATCGAAGAAAGATCGATAAATCACTTGATCAAAGCTTGTGCACTATGACAAAAAATACAGACTCAGGTGGCCTTGATATTGGAGGTCTATTAAAGTCAAATAATCCATAAAATTCCCTGCCTTTAGGGATATTTTGACAAATTATTTGGTTTTATCACCATTTTAATGTCAAAAGCTAATGTACATTTAATGTATTCTAAGCATTTCTAATGTATTGTATAAATGTGTAACGTATGTAAATATCTTAATATGTAATGTATATTGTGATGGGTTTTTTTCACTCTTTTTCTGCATTAATATTTGTTTTTCCTAGAGGGTTCTTTATTGTTTGAAAGGTAATGTAGTTTGTTTTTCGTGATCGGTGGGATTACTCTTCAGCGGCCCTATCAATTTTCCGACATGGACAGTTTCTCTTGATAGGTCGGGGTATCACACACCATACTGGGCGTTCTTTAGATGACAGAGACGTCATAGATTTTACATGAATCTCCAAATCTTCCTAGAAAAAAATCAGCAACATCGTAGCAATGCTTTCTTTTTGCATCTTGTCAGTTTTGTCTTCTTTATAAAATGTTCTTGCTATGTCTTAGAACTAGCATATATTTGAAAAATTAAATTAATGAAGTAATACAAATGCATATCAGGTAATTTCCATTTTACAACGCAGTCTGAGGCATTTCGGAATCCTGTGGATTAAGAACACCACACTTCGAAGAAATTCGAAAATGCCAAACAGAAAACAGCAAAAAGTGCGAAAATACCAAACAGAAAACAACTAAAAGTGCCTAAAATATAATATAATATAATGCGGTTATATAAGAAATACAAGATGATCAACTTATATTTCTTATATTACCTCAATAGAAATCAATATACAGTTATTTTATTATTTTATATGTAAATAATAATCGCTTCAGATGGTTTAAAGGTATATCTAATAAATATTCTTTGAGAAAGTCTATTATCTAAAGTAATTTTACATAATCAATTTCTTCCAGGTAGATCTTGAAAATTCGAGACCATTGGACTAAATGTACAGATGAAAACAAAGCCTTTTGTTCAAACATTGCTTTGTTTTGCTTTAAAATGGGAAGATTAGTAAGAATAACAAAACCATCTAACAGAAGAAAAAAAAACCGTAACAGTGGCCGCTGCTCAAAATTTTGAAGTTTTTTGGCATGAAATATTTCCTGATGTATCTATCTATTAGGCTACGAAGTTTTGAACAATATGATTGTAAAATAAGCCATTCTTTATTACATCTCTCTTTCTTTAACTTTCTCCACTTTCTGCTATATGAACAACTAAAATAAGAATCGATTTTAGGTTGTGTTTTCTGAATAATAACGCTTAAATACTTTATTTTTTAATATATATATATATAAGAATGGTTACATTTTTATTTTTTTCATGCGACTCGTTTCCTCTTAGAAATCTGATCAAAACTAATCTTTCAAGTATAGTGTGTGTGTGTGAGAGAGAGAGAGAGAGAGAGAGAAAGGATAAGAGAAGAATTCCCAACTAGTGTATTCTACAGGAAATGATCAGAAGCGGAAATTGGTTCGAAAAACGAAACACCAAAATGACTGAGTTCTTTAACCGGATTTACAGCTTCTAGGAAATAAAGTTGGTCCTATTGTCAAAAAGTATTTTTTGAAGCAGCAAGGCAAACATTATAAAGAGAGTTGAAAAAAATAAAGAGTAACAAGTAAAAAAAATACCATACAATTTTAAATCTTCCACATCCAAGAACTAGAAGAAGCATTCTTTTACTTCTTGCCAAGAGGTGTCTGCCCTATTTTTCGACATGTTTTAAGTCCTTTATTTTCTTCTCAATGAAAAGTAAATGACTTTTCAAGAGGATCTCCTTACTTCACAATTATTATTTTTTTATGGCAGTACCAAACCTATTGACGAAACTCATACTAAAAAATGCAAAAAAAAAAAAAAAATGTTTTTAGATTCCAGATTCCGACTTTGCTTATTTTAATTCGGAACTTTATTTTTATATTTAAAAAGAAAGCCCCTGTGACATTTTATTTTCCTATCTTATTCTCATAAAAGTAGCTAGTTTTTTTATTTTTAATCATCTATTTTTTGATATTTTTATATACTCTTTTTTTGTCATTTTCTGAAAACTTTAAACTGAAAATATTTGCTTTTTTTATTTATAGATTTTAAGCATTTATTTTTGTGCGAAATTTAGTAATAAAAGAAACTAATAGCATATTTTCATAAAATTTTCAATAACATATTCGCAAATTTTGAATATAACTTATTTTCAGGTAAAAAAATAGAATCTCTCATATGAACCCTTGAGCCTGTCTTCAATAAACTCTTTACATTTTCCATTTTGATAAGTGTGTTGCAATTGAATTTTAAAATATTATTTAATCTTTTCAGATCCAACTTGTGTTGTTGTTGCTTAGGTACTACATTAGAATAAGACCAACAGCAGCATAAAAATATGGGAAACAAGTCGATTGTGTGTTACAAACAGATTATGCAAAAAATGGTTATATGTATCATATCCCTAGAAGGATCTGTTTAATATGAAGTGAGTTCACCATACACTGATGAAAAGCCTCATAACTAGAACTCATATTGTTGATGAGGACATCGAGGAATATTTGTTTTAATAATTCCCATTTATCTAAAATTATATACTTCAACGGATTATTTTAAGGTTAAAAAGAAGGTGTGATTCTTCCATGATCACCTAATTATGACCAAAGGGATTGAAATCCGTAGGTCCAGGTCATAAAATGAATATCAATTATTCAAGAAAATCATTAACAGCAACATGAGCTCTATGTGTTGTATTATCACCTGCAAAAAAAGGAAGACATAAGATGAATGTCTCTTGTTCATGAAAATCATCAACAGCAGCGCGATTTCTATATGTTGTGTTATCTATATAAAGGAAATCGGATCTGCGGTATTCTGAAAACCTATCTCATGGAGTTATCAGACTTCTTCTCTTGAGCTCTGTGTGGTGAAATTACTTGCATCGAGTATATGCACATTTCCACATCTGCACAATATGATGGCTCACATACAAGGATTTCTCTGCTTCAAAAATGAGAGATCTACTAATACTGCTCTCCTTACTGTAGAGAAGTATAAGTAGATCCAAGTTTTTCTTCCGATGAAGATTCGTAGAAAATCCCTCTGCTTGCTGTATATCATGTCATCAGTGCACAATCCTTCTCCGAGTGTCTAAGAATGGTGTCTTAGGCTTCATAATAAACAGAACAGAACATCGTCTCATAACCTCATAGTCGTAATGAATCTGGTCGCTGAACGGTTTTTTAAAAAAAAATTGTTAAATACCAAACTGTTTATAAAATAAAATAAAAATAACTATGTGCAAAACTTTGAAAGTTATAAGAAATTATAATAGAATGAAACCAATTACAAAGAATCTCAACCTCGGAAAATTAAAGAAAAATTGTTTGAAATAATAGTATGCAAAGATATAAAATGTATGAAGAAAACACATTCATGTATTCACTTGTTGTTTTTACTTATAGGGCTTGCCATATACAAGGTTGTTGACAAAATCACTGGTTTAAGCCGAATTTGTGCAGTTGCTTCTGAGGGTAAAGACGCTTAAACACCCTAGGGTAGGAATCTTCTATCTCATATGAAAATGATACTTATACACTCTCATGCACAGTACATTTTCAAAAGAGAGATATTCCACATATCTAACTAACAGAACACAGAGTAGAGAGCAGCTGTGCTCGAGCCAGGGGCGCTACCTCGAGGCCAAGAAGCCAACGTATTCATTTGTTAGCATGGCATAATAGATGAGGATGCAGATATAAAAACAAATGCAAAATATTTTTGTTAATGGTAACACGGAGACATTATGTTTAATTGATATTTATGAATGTAAATGAATATGAAGAAATTATGGTGTTTTTTTCTCCCTCCCTCAAATCTTTGTACATGCAACACTTGATATTGAGAACTAAGGAGGCTGGAAAAGATCGCTATTTTTCTTGATAAATTTAATTATCCAATGGATTTTTTTGTTTAAGGAAGTTGCTGGCGACTCTTTTGAACCATCACTGCCCATTGTTTGGTGATGTTTTTTTTTTTTTTTTTTTTTTTTTTCATATGCAGGGAAATTATGAGGATGAGTTCCGTAGCTTAATAAAGCGTGGTGCCAATCCCACCATATCTGTATTGATCACTTTTCGACAGATTCAACCTTTTGAGGTAGGCAGGATAAAGAGTCGTGTTCTGTGAAGAAAATGCGTTCCAAAAGAGATCCTATACTGGATTCTGCGAGCCGAGATCTCTTTGCTAACATTGTTTGACTGTATATGTCTTATCCAGACCCAACAACAAAGTACCGAAAAAAACCATTGTGTAAGATCAGGTGTCGATTCATTGTAGGCGTCCCTACTCTTAAGTAATCATTGTTCTGATAATTCATGATAGTAAAGTTTGTTTGGAACTGGTTCCCTAACAAGTGTGTTATTTTTGGTACTGCTTACCTCCAATCGCTATTGAACAGCTTCAAGCCGGCAGACAGTTCTCCTTCTCAATGAATCATCGAATCGATTATGAAAAAGTCATTCTCTTTTAATATTCTTCACGATTTAATATAGAAATATTCACAACATTATTGATAAATCTCTAAGGAATTGAGATGGTTGCATAACATATACTCCTGTAAAATTTCCATTAAAATCTTTTTTATAAAATTGGTTACAAACAATGGGCTCCCCTTTTCAAAATTTTGTACAACATGAATTTTATCCATTAATTAGTTTAAGTCCTGATTTATTATGAAAAATTCATTTTTTAATCTTAATTCTGGATATCAATGTGAACTGCATGATCAGTGTAGTGAATATTATGTTGGGCTATGAATTTCAATACATAGAATACCCTTAGTAGCTCACAGATATTGTACAGTATCTTATGACATTAACCAATATTCGCAATATTGTAAAATATTGTGAAATATTGATTAATGTTATACGATATCGCACAATACTCTACAATGTAGTACAATACGTTGTTCTATTTGGGATCTTATATGATTTGGAATTTTTATCTTTCTGGAAAGAAATTGTAACAAAACGTTGTAAAGAATTCTTGAACTGAAACTATCGCTTAAATTAACATTCTTTGGGGGAAATTAAAATTACAAAAACATTAATATCTATTCATATGGAATTTAATTTTAAAATATAATTATATGTACCTTGTGATATTAACATAATAAAATGAAATATTGTAAAATACATGATTATTAATAAATATATAAGATATTAATAGGGAAGATTTATTTTAATCCGATAGTGGTAAATTAATTAGGCTATGAATTCATATATATGTTTAACAAGAAATTAAATATAGTAATACAGAAGCATATTTTTTTTAAAAAAATAAAAGATATCTTTAAAAAAAAAACTGTTATGTAGAATTGTTTTGAATGCTCTTATAATATTCCCTTTAAAAGACAAAATTTGATATAAATTTAAATAAGGGTAATCCGAAATTAAAGTTTCAGGTTTGTAGGTTGTTTACAAGAAACTTCATATTTTGATTATTTCAAGATGATTTTAAGTGATTTCAAGATGATTTTGATGCCTTTCTTCTGAAATTTATTTTAAAAGGTATTTGCTATGGAAATGCAGGCTTTTTATTTAATACTATTTATTAAAATGTTGTTCATAAAGTGTAAGTACGATTACATTGTTTATAAATTTAATGCTTTTTTTTTCTACACTGACTGTTTCTCCTTCCAAATTGTTTACATTCTTCTATATTTTTATCTACAATAGTTTGAAAAATAGTTTTTCGAGGGACATCAATTAGCTTATTGTAGCATCGGTTAGCTAACGTTTTTGTTGCCAAAATCCACAAAAATGAACAATTATTTGCTAGAGCTTATTACTATATTTAAAATAGCATGCAGTGTTCAATCCCTTTTTCGGTGTTTTTTCATTTCAAATATTTTTTTGTAACATATTTATAGTAATAGCAGAAAATTTAAATTCAAAGTATTTCTTAAATTTAACTCAAATGAGAAAACAAATGCAATATTAATTGCTTCCAAATGCGAATAAATTATTTGATAAAAACCCATAAAGCTTCATGCTTTAAATATTTTCTGGTTTTATTTCTAGTTTTTACAATATTTTTCTCTGCTGATTATTGAAATCAGGTATTATTCTTGTGAAAACTATCTCCCCACATTTCATATTTTTAATTTGATTGGATAATATTCATATATTCATATTTTATTATTCATATAATATTCATATTTTATGAATCGAAGTATGAAATATATGCAGAATTCTGGTAGTAGTCGAATCTTTAGAAAAACGACGGATAAAAATAATAATTCTAATGTTGAAATAGTCTTAAAATTCAAATTAAAAGGAAATAAAAACATATATTATATTAGATTTTGAAAAAAGAAACACTTTTCAGTTAATAAAAATTTTCACCTTATGAAAAACAGAATAAATAAAAAAGTAATGAACATAAATAATTTTCATTTCAAATATATTATTCTTAAATTATCTATAATGTTATAAACCATTAGATAAAAATTATTTTTATAAATAAATATTTCATGAGCATTGGAAGTTGACATAAATCGTAGGTTTAAAAAACTCTTAATGTTTTAAATTAAAAATAAATGTAATAATGTTTTAAAATTTGAGGTCTTTTTGAAAGGATTTTAAAGGATTTATGAAATTTATTAAAATTTATTCTATTTTTTTAGATATTAGTTTTCCCCGAGATTCAATCCTATTGAAATATTTATTCTTCAGAAAAAACCTTAAGAAGTATTGGGACTTTAATTTATATTAAACTTTAAAGATAAACGCAGCTCAAAAGCAATAAGCAACCTATGACTGGTTAATAGAAACTTAACGTAGCATTTCAAATATTACTTTAGAAAATGTCCTAGATGAAAATAAATGCAGTTTCGATTTAAAACATCAATATAATAGTTTCAATTTTAGTATTTTATGCCAATTAAACTGCTATATTTGTAGACATAAGCAGTATATATCCTACATAGGAGATACATATCCCTTCATATCCTACATAGAAAAACAATTAAGACTGTCTTAAAATTTACAAATTTGCTTCCAATTTTCCATGTCACTAAACAGATGCCTTTCATTCTAGTTAGTTGCTTTAAGTAAGTACATTTAAAACACATCATCTGTATATATACTATATATATATATATATATATATACACAC
>JAPMOQ010003125.1:67880-99270 GCA_026543055.1 Argiope trifasciata
TCAATTCCATTCTTTTCTTCCCCTTTTTCATTTATTGGAAGGTGACTATTGCTCTTATGGAGAAATCGTCCACTTTGCGACATCCTGTCCTTTTACTCCTTTAGGGAAACTTCGAAAGCCTGCATCTTCGCAAAAAAGTCTTTAGTAGAAAGGTGTCGTTAATAATTCATCTTCCAAAAAAGAATCGTAAAATGATTTAATTCCTAATTGATAATGATAATTTTTAAACTTAAATTTTACCCTATCAAGTTTTAATGCATCATGTAATATACCTCACATTCCATTCGTAATATATCCTTAATCTCTACCCCCTAGTAGCTAATTTTCATTCCTTTATGTTGTCACTCATATTGCATATTATCATATTCATTCATACAGTTTTATAGTACTCCAGATATTTTTTCATTCAATTATTTTTATCATTTAATTATTTTTATCATTTCTTGTTATGTTATATGTATTCAGATTTTGTCATGATCCGTCTTCTGCTGAGCTCACATACTCAGAAATCTTCTCTCAGATGAATCCCTAAATAAGAAGAATCGGATGGTTCCTCCTGCTCATGATTAGTGAAGGGCCAATAAGTCGGTCAGTCCTTAATTCTTCTTGCTGATAAAAAAACACTTTCCTGTCGCGTCTTGCCAGTGGCCACCTTAATTGTCTTATTTTCTCTGGGTAAAAAATCTTACCCTCTTTGCCCGAAATGCTGCCAACATCAGACTTCTATTGAACACATTCTAGACTGATTATGACTTATTTGGGAAGGAATTAATTCTTCCCCCTTAGTCATTTTTTATTTTATTTTTGGTAACGGATTTTTTGACTTGGTCCGACTAAGTCAGTCTATGGGGATTTGCTACAGCAATAACAAATTTTTTTATTTATTTGTTTCTTCCAAACCGATTGCTGCTCAATTTTTAAAAAAATATATACATTTTAAATTTGCTTTTAGAATTTTATTTAATAAGGCATTCTTAAATGCTGCTATAGATTTTATACATGTATTTATTATACAAGATTTCTTTTACATTTATTTCCAAGACATCAATAATTATTTAGCGTGTGATATATGGTAAAGAATATTGTCAATGGACTGTTTTGCAGTAGTATCCAGTTTTAAGACATTCAGTGCCGCTATTAAATTTTCTCGCCTTTCTGTCATATATGTTACGGCCGATCCTGAATTTTCTCGTGTATCGCATCATATCTGTTATAGACCTTTTCCGAGTATTCTCGTTTTTCCGTTCCATTTGTTACAGAGTTATATCTTATCAACTGTATTATTGCTTCATAAATAACATAGTTACGATGATTGTAGAAAATACAAATTTACCCGAAATCAAGCTGTCACAGGTGTTTGCTTGCAGATTTCTTTGCAATCCTTAATATATTAAATATTTCCCTCGGTTGATTGCGTACTCTTTAGCCGAAAAAACATGAAAATGAGATATCTCTTGACCCGAAAACATGACTGCCCTGCTAAAAACGGAGAAATATCGTGACTCTTACGAAATTGCTAAGTGCTTCATAAAATACGTCACTAAACTTCTGTTAATCAGTAATCGACTGACATAAGCCACTTTCTTTATAACAGCCAGCAAAAAGGTATGCGAAGGAAAGAATAGCCAAGTCGTATCCCTTACATAAAATTTATTGCCGTCCATAATTCTTTTCTTCTGTAAGAACTTCTAACGCAGCAGACGATCGGCTCAATGCTTCGAGAAGGGATTGACTAGTTGTAAAAGAGACGTTGGCGCTGTCCGAACTGCAAAAGACCTTGGACTCAGTGCGAAAGACAAATAGATCACAGATCGCCCGGAGACTCCTTTCATCAAGGGAAAAAGAATTAATTTGCTGATCTTGTCATCAGCGTGTTCCTAAAGGAGGTGAGGGGTAGGGTTCTTAATAGACACCATTGGAAATCGGTGAATGACTGGGAATCCATTACCATTCAAGTTCAGAAATATCTTATTGCCGAAAGAAGAGACATAAATGAATGACTGCTAGTTCAAGTTGATGGTGTAAAAGCGTATTGTATTGAAAGTGCAAAAAGTTAGATTTTGATGAAGGAACAGATAGTTTAGTACATAAATACGTTGTGCTGAAATAAAATAAGAGATTTTTAAAAGTTATATCTTACATTGTCATCAGTATGGAAGATGGTAATTGAAAATAATGACTTAAGATCAGTAATAAGGGTATCAGAAAATCTTAAAATACCGAAAGATATAAGGCTGAAAGTTGACAGTTTGTTTGCAAAAAAATTAATATTTAAACGCATTTGCCTTTGTGTTGGATGACGCACATTTGCAAGAATCCAGAAAATGTTGAGTGTTGATCTGCTGCTTGTAAAACAGGAAGGTAAAAGTGGGGGAAGATGAGAAGAAGGATTAGAGATTGAGCCACATATATTTAGCGTCAACTACCTAGAAGATGATGATAGTTCGGAGAATTTGTCAGTAATATGGATGGATTATATCAAAGACAGAAATCGGTCACAACACATCATGTTGATACTTCATCGATTAGTAATGTTTGGGTAGTCGGCTGTATCCACGAAGATGTTTGGAAGGTACTATTCCAAGTCAATTCCTTTCATTGACATTAGAACAGATAAATCTTTCAATTATGTGCTTTTATTATTCTTTAAGTAATGTTTAGAGAAAATATACTTATTATACTTTAAATTTTATAATACTTTAAAAAAATTACTCAATGAGATAATTTTAAAACATCAACTCCAACGGCTATGAAATGAGGATTAAAGATAATTGTACTAATTCAAACAGAAGTTAATTAATTTATTTTAAGCATCAACTGTATTAAGTTGTAGATATTTTCAAAGTAAACATATAAGGAGAACACAAAAGTTCAAATGAAATCGCTGAATCATTTGATATTTGCAACAGTCTGTTTTTGTTTTTATAATTGCTATACTAGTTTGTATTCAGATTTTAATTAAGAAACTTTTTTAATTTAGGAGTATATCAATTCATACACATTAAGTATAGTACTAGACAAAGGAAATCAGAACTATTTCTAGCAAATATTTGGTCGTCTTTATTAGTGGTAATCTGACATTAGAAACAATCTTACTGGCTAGAATGCTTGAAATGCAATTAGAAATTGTTATTTATTTACAATAAAATCAAACATTATTTATGTTGGAAAAAGACTTTTCGGTTAATTAATTTCTAGTGTTAATTGACTTGGTTTATATGTACGTAAGATGATAACGATACTATGACTCGCGGAAGTTTGGAATTCTTATTTCTACGAATACTCTTATATTATATTTTGCTGTTGCTTATGGCACTTGACGTATATGTTCAGTTTTATCAAGCATATTTGAAATATCAAAAAAATAAATGGTTAGAAATTATTTCCTGACAGCAAATCAAATACCATGAAACAAACAGAATATGCAATGAAAAAATAGAATTTATGAAATTAATGATTTACAATTAGGATTGTAAATTAAGAATTTCCTGTGGAAAAGGACCTATATACCCATATATGATGTAATGATGCAATCATAAGTGCAATAGATTAAAAAATATTCTAACTAAGCCTTCGACAGAAAATGATCAGATAAGAAAAGTGACTTAAAATCAAAAGTAGAAATAATTCCTTTCTTTGACTAGATTTACAAATTTCAGAAAAAATATTTCTGTCTTGATCAAACATTTTTTCTTCAAGCAACAGGGGAAAGAGGAAAAAAAGTCTGTAAAAGCCATGGTCAAGAATACGAACATCATTGAATTTGAAATTATAAGTGTTCTCTGAACTATAGAGGACATTGCCACCTTAGCTTTTATTTGTAAAAAAAAGCCTTCTATTCTAGTTTTCGACATTTCAATGATCCATATTTTTTATTAATTGAAAGTAAATGACATTTGAAGAGGATATCCCCTCTCTTTGTTCAAAGAATTTTTTTTCTAGAGGGAGGATTAAATTCCTTAACGGTTTGAAGAAGTTATATAGTAAAACAATGAAAGAAAATTTCACTTGTGATTGCATTCTTACTTCAGACATTTTTATTGTATTAGGCATTATGCTAGCTGAATTATCTTATTATTTCTTATTAATAATCTGATATGAAATTCTCAAATTAAAAGTCCTAATTGTAAATAATTAATTTTATAATTTTTTTCATTCTATATTCTTTTAGCTTCCTGGTGCTTCATTTTCTGGTATGAAATACTTTCTATTCATTTTATTTTTTCGACATTTCATATATGCAAGAAAAAACTGAAATTACTTTATAAATACCTTAATTTAACGACAAACATTTTTTTCATATATCATTTTATTTCTGGCACCTACGAATGAATTTTGTTAGTTTCTTTGATCACCAGAAAACTACTTTTTATTTCCAATCCGATCTCATTTGTTTGAACTATTTCTCATTTTTGAAAAACATTGTATGAACATACATATATGCGAGTGTACATTGATCCTTTTTTGTAAGAGTCATGCCTTTCATTGTTCTAAATGTTATAAAATTTCGAAAGATATCTGAATCAAAGAAAAAAACTGAAAAGAGCCATTGATTTAAATCATAATTTTATATACATAATATATACACTGAAGTGACAAAAGTCATGGGATGACTGTTAATATCGTGTCGGTCCTCCTTTTGCCCGGCGAAGTGCAACAACTCGACGTGTCATGGAGTCCACAAGTCGTTGGAAGTCCTCTGCAGGAATATTGAGCCATGCTGTCTGTATAGACGTCCATAATTGTGAAAGTGTGGATGGTGCAGGAGTTTGGGCACGAACGGACCTTTCGATGATGTCCCATAAATGCTTGATGGGATTCATATCGGGAATCTAGGTGGCCAGATCATGCGCTGGAATTGTCCGGAATGTTTTTAAAACCAATCGCGAACAGTTCTTGCCCGGTGACATGGCGCATTGTCATCCATAAAAATCCCATCGTTGTGTGGGTACGTGAAGTCCATGAATGGCTGCAAGTAATCTGCAATTAGCTGAACATAACCATTTCCAGTCAATGATCGGTTCAGTTGCACCAGAGGACCGAGTCCATGCCATGTAAAAACAGCCCACACCATTATGCAGCCACCACCAGCTTGAACAGTGCCTTGCTGACAGTTTGGGTCCATGGCTTCGTGGGGTCTGCGCCACACTCGAACTCTACCATCAGCTCGTAACAACTGAAATCGTGACTCATCTGACCACGCCACCTTTTTCCACTGGTCTAGGGACCAGTCGATATGCTCACGAGCCCAGGAGAGTCGCTGCAGGCGATGTCGTGCTGTCAGTAAAGGTACTCGAGTCGGTCTTCTGCTGTCATAGCCCAAGGAAGACAAATTTCACCGCACAGTCCTATCGGACACGTCCCTCGTACGTCCCACATTGATTCCTGCAGTTATTTGACGAAGTGTTGCATGTCTATTAACATTGACCATTCTACACAGACGTCGGCAGTCTCGTTCGTTAAGTGCAGGTGGTCGCCCCCTGCGCTGTCCATGATGGGATGGGATGCCTGAAATTTCATACTCTCGGCACACTCTTGATACTGTGGATCTCGGAATGTTGAATTCACTAACGATATCTGCAATGGAATGACCCATACGTCTAGCTCCAACTAACATTCCACGTTCAAAGTCTGTTAATTCTCGTCGTGCCGCCATAAATCACGAAAAACCTGTTCACATAAATAACTTGAGCACAAATGAAAGCTCTGGAGAACTGCGCATTTATACTTTTTCGCTGCGATACTACTGCCATCTGTATATTTGCATATTGCTATCCCATGACTTTTGTTACTTCAGTGTAATGTAACAATTACATGCATTTTATACATAACATAACAAACATATATGTGCATGCACGATGAGTTTTGTAAGATTTTAGAACAGTTTAGTTTCATTTTTTTTTTCATCTTTACATCTAGGAAATATAATTAAAACAATATTGCTAATATAAATAAAAGAAAAAAAAATTATATTCCAAGTAGCGTCTTCTACAGAGAATGATCAGAAGTGGAGATTGTTTGAAAAACGGAACACGAAAATGACTGAGTTCTTTAACTGGATTTACAGCTTCAAGCAAATAAAGTCACTCCCATATCCAAAACGTATCTTTTCAAGAAGAAAAAGCAAACATTACAAACAGTGCTGAAAGGAAACGGAGAGCAAGTATATTCAACACTAAATTTCTATTTCTTTCAAAGCGAATTTTCCCCTCTTTTTCGAAGCATTTCAAATCCTAAATTTTCTTCTCAAAGAAAAGCAAAAGATTTTTCAAGAGGAAATCCTGACTCCTTCGGCTCTTTTCACAGAAATGAAGCAAACCTTCACACTTCTCCGATTCGATGAACTAATACCAAGAGATGGGACAAGAATTTAACTTTCAAGATTCCATTTCCCGAATTCGCTTATTTTTATTAGAAGTTTATTTTTGTATATTAAATGAAGAATCCTGCAACATTTTATTTCCGAATGATCTATTTATAAATCTAGATTTTTAAATTTTTATTTTTACAAAGTTTATTCTTTGACACGATATTCCATTTGCTTTCTGATCTATGATTCGCCAGTAGAAAATATTTGCTTCTTATTTTCTTTCAGTATTTTCGAAATGCTTTTATAAGATATTTTACTGTGCTGAAGAAATTGAATGTATTTTGTTAAGTTTTTTTTTTTTCAATCTCATTTTTGCATACTTCGAATGCCACTTGCTTTCAGGAATCGAATGCTGCATTTTGTATAAAACCTTGATCGTCTTTTCAATAAACCCTTTCCATTTCTTAGTTTCATAAATTGGAAGCAACCACCTATTTCCTCTTTGCATGTATTATGAAACATATACAATGGATGTTTTTATGGCTTGCAAACATATCTGTATTCAATATTTTAAATTATAATTTGAATTTTTTGGGGGGAAAATTCAGTGAAACTTAATTGTAAGTTTTTGAACTAAAAGTAGCATTTATTATAGGTGTCCATAAAGAATAAAACAAGTTAATATTAATAATTTTGAAGCAACTCTCTATTTCCTCTTTGTATATATTATATAATCTATACAGTGAATGTTTGTATAGTTTGCAAATTTATCTGTTCTGAATATTTTAAATTCTAGTTTGGACTTAATTTTTCGTGAGAAAATTTAAAGGAAATCTAGTTCTTGAACAAAAAGTAGCATTCTTTATAACCATCCATTTTGAATAAATAAATTTGCTATTAAAAATTAAAGTTCATGTATTGGTCTGACGACTTTAAAGAAGCATATTATCACTTTGATAATATTACAATCCCATAAATATATATTGTGAAATGCATGAATTTTAATAATAAGTAAATGAAATAAGAATTTCAGAATATCCTAAGAAATCAAGAAACAGTTTTCTCGGCTGGTCATCCATTTATTCACACCGAGACACAACGGACTTTTAAAAAATCATTTTTGATAAACAATTCCATGTCATGGTGGTGAATATTTCTTTAAAATTATAAAAATTGTTTTCTTCATTAACCACTAATTTTACAAGAAAATAGCTTAGTTTCCGCATGATCGTTGAAATAAATATGCTTTGCTTTTCCTAGCGAGTTACTGATTACTCAGACTCCACGTGAATGTTTCCTTATATTGACTGCCGATTCCAAGAGATGTGGAATTTGATTAGTCAAGATTAAAATTCCAGGCTTATTTGAAATATACTTGAAAATTTGTTTCTCATTTTAATGGACCAAATATACGAATTTGTATATTTAGCAGACTTACAGAAATTTACTAAATTATTCTATTCTCCCTATAGATGATTTTAGGAAATGGTTTCCATGTTCACGTATATAAATGAGAGAGACTTCAAAATGTTATATGCCTTCCGTTTTAGTGAATGAAAGTTTATTATACAAATAAGAGTCTTCTGTTCGCTTATAAAAACGTTTATAGTATTTGTTATGTGATTTCACTGAATTTAGTTTTAATGGATTCCTTTCTTTTCTTAGATATTTATGTAACCAAACATAGAAACACGAAGTCTAACATATATACTATTTATTAAAATGAGGAAGCAAAAAGAAAACAAAGATTTATTAACTTTGGACTTATTAGCATGTTTACAATTATAAATTTCACAGATCTTGAGGGGGTTATAAAATTAAATCTATTTGGTACGTTGTATTTTATAGTACAAACTGCATTTAATAAAAAAATCCATTATACTTGTGATTTTATGAATATATTTTATATTTTATCAAATCAATGTTTTTTGAAAGATTTCTTTATTATTATTATTTTTATTTAATTATTGGGTTTGAAGAAAATATCTCGCCGATTTATTTAATGGGTATTTCAAAATTAAAAAAAAACACACTACAAAGTGAATTTTCAATGAGATAGTTTGTGGTCAAATTCACAATTCGATTCCAGGCCGAATGCTACACTTTAAGATCAAAAGATTGAGAATGTCATAGCTTTTAGCAATGTTGAATATTATCCAATGACAACACTCGTAATTCGAACATTTGATTTTATTTATTTGTGATAACCACAGAAATCTAATAATTTGAGAGAAATCTCTCACCCCTATACATGAACGAAATTTGCATCGGAAAGAATGTCCGCAAACATCATCTCCATGGACAAAATGGACAAGTGCGAAAAAGTAACAGCGTAGTTAAGGGGTGACCAATGTGACTGTAACTTCACAGGCTAATTTCACTGTAGCTCATCCAAATTTTGATCATGAACACGAACACAGGATTCACAGCGCCGTCGTATTTACTGACGAACATTTCCAAAAACACCTGACACTTACCTCGAAGGCGGTCTCATACACGTGATCTTTTGTGATCCAGCACAAAAAAAAGAAACGCATGAGAAATAAATAAGATGGCTGAGTGTCCAAGAGATAAGTCCATCTTTGCCGATCCTTTGAGTTCCGAATGCTCGATTCATATAATCATGCATTACAAATGTGCTATAGTCTGGAGCTCAGTCATGTTGCAATTGCGCTGCAAATCTTGTGTTCTTGTAAATGGTCGCAATTTTGATACTGGTATCGAATATACTTTACCTGGTAAAAATTATAGCCGCGTTCGTTACCACTTCACTTTCTTGTTTCCATGAGTTCGGTGTAGGTTTATACAAAAGCTGACTTTTTGAAAAATTGGTTTTCGAATTTAGTATTTACAGAAAACTTGTTTTGGTCAGTTTTTGAATTTTTGTCCAAAAAAAATTGAGAAAATGTTTTATTTAATTTATATAAAATAACTAAAAACAAAATAAATATCAAAGATAAAATATTTATAAAAAATGAAACATTCATAAACATCCACAAAACAATGAAAACTCAAACAAAAATTTTAAATAATATTTATACAATTTCTAATAATTTTAATTCCTCCTTAGAAAATAGGCTTTAAAACAAATATCCACTGAACTGAATCTTGTTCTTACTTTTAGCGCAATGTTGCCTAAATAGAAAATACTCGTTCAACTTGCTACCGAGCTAGACTTAATAGTTTTCATTTAATCAAATAACAAACCTGAGAGTTTTTCAGGGTTTTCAAGAAACTTATGAATTGACTTCCATAGCTCCCTTCAAAAAATCATTTCTCTGATTAGTTTTTTTTTGGTTTGCTTTTCATTAATATTAGTTTCCACATAAGTATTTGGAAATATTCTAGACAGCAAATAAGTTTCCAGATAACTTGATGATTTCAGTTTCTGAAGCTAAAGAAATTACAGTCGATCTCTTCGTTGAACTAGGAATGCTTTGTGCATTTTGTAAATACAGCAAAAAAGTTGTTAATTCTACTTTCTTGAAGTCACTCGTCTACAGCACGTAACAATAACTTATTCCCGAGTTTTTATTTTCTTAGTTCAATTTGCAGAAATTCATATATACTTTTTCTTGTTAATAAATTCACATCGCGTTGCCCTAAGCCTCCAGCTATTAGATGAATCGGTTCCAACTGATAAAATTAAAAATATATATATTTTTTTTTTAAAGAAGAGGAATATTCGGGAAATCTGAAAACCATTTTTTAAATTTATAAACCGGTTTTCAAATAGGCCAAATTTACTTTAAAAACCGTCAAGCCGTAGTTCGATTCATCTGTAAATGCAGATGAATTTTGTGGACATACTTTCCAATGTGAAATTGATTTCCTGAAATAGTCCCTACCTCCCCACGAAATGTGAACGATAAGTTAGAATCAAACATTATATATCTGTGTATAACCATGTAAAATCTTTGATCACCACATTTATGCAAATAATGTAAATCTAAGTGATAACGCTGAAGCTCTATTTTATTTGAAACTATAATGGAAATATATAAGGAATAATTTTTCAACTGTTTTCTATATTTACAATTGTATTTTAAAGATCAATTAATTGATGCATTGAATATTTTCTAAGTAAAATTAAATGCATGTTTCATTACATTAATACAAAGAAATAGATAAAATTTAGGCTACTAACCTTGAAATGAATTGATAAAAAATTTGTTATTAACAAAACAGGTTTATATTTAATGCTTAAAAACCAAAAAATATATCATATCCGAATTTTTTCCAGTTCTATATGCATTCTTTCATCAAAAAAGCATTGCAGCAATATTTATCAGAAAAGTGCATCGGCAAAAAACGTTATTTTTACAACAGGCTATTAAACAATGTATACCATCTGGCGCATCATAAATAATAACAAACGGCCGTTATTTATGTTGAACGTGTAAATATAAATAAAATTTATTAGTTAACGACTTTTATGCTGGGACTTTCTTCAGAAAGTAGAAACATGTTTTTCTCATATATCCCCTAACAAAAAGGCTTAAGCAAATATGCTTATGTTATTATGTTCTAAAATTATTAGTATATGTGAGCTAGAGGATATGAGATTTCATTTCTGGTGGAACCTTACAAATAAAATTATTCAGTTTTTAATTCATATCAATTTACGCTTGATCCTTGCTAAACGCTGTAGAGGATAAAACATAAGAAAATAATTGCTACTGTACAAATATAAAAAAAACTTGAATTAAAATTACAAATAAACCTTACCTTACAAATAAAATTATTCAGTTTTTAATTCATATCAATTTACGCTTGATCCTTGCTAAACGCTGTAGAGGATAAAACATAAAAAAATAATTGCTACTGTACAGATATAAAAAAAACTTGAATTAAAATTTGAGTTAAATTTTACAAGTTTATTATTTATAAAAGATTCAATTATGAGTATAAGCAACATTAATGTTTTTATGTAAATAGACCATTGCTCAGTTTTATTATTAATCATGAGTAATTTGTTTATGAATGTTCAATGTAGGCATCGATTGGAACATTGCATACTTCACAGAAGCGATAAAAAAGGCTTCTAATATGTCTGGCGTTGTTAGGGTTGTTTGTAATCGTGGGTGACTCTAATTATTGCGACATGTTAGAAAAATAATTCATTTACTTTTAAACTTAAAATTAAACATGCGGTTTTGACTAGAAGCTTCACAGAGGCGAGTGCGTGAGGGTTCTGAAAAAAAAAAGTGGAGAATAGAGTTTTAGAAACATCGCGCGTGTCTATATATGTTGTAATATAATATAAGATAGGCATACAGTTATCAAAGTACGTTCTAAGAGACTTATTTTTTATACATTAAAATCGCATTTTCTAATGAAAGTATTAGTATTAAAATTATCCAATATATTCTGCAAATATTTTACGTGATATATAGATACGTTTTAGAATTTTTAAAAAATATATTATCATTGAAAAAATAATCGCATTTGAACATACATTTTCTTCTAAAGTTACGTGTTACAGCAAATAATATTCGTGAAAAAAACATATTCCTTTTCACTTTTTAAATCATAATTATTTTTCCACTATACAAAATTATATAGAAAATATTGTAATCGGAATTTCAATAAGTATATAAAAAATAAAATAAAATGTGCATAATTGGACCTTCCTTGGATACGAAATCATTTTAAACATATAGGTTTAGAACTAGTATAAAAAGTAGCCCGTAAATTTTACTGAAATCTCTCCTGGTATATTAATATGCTTTAAAATTTTTGAAAGTACATTATAACAAGAAAAATTGACTATATTTGAACATACATATCAGAATCAGTCGTAAGTGAACTCTCATTGAAAAAAATATTCTCTACAATTATTCTCATCTCTAATGTCACTTTCTACTTCATTTAAAAGTCTCTGTGGCTCTGTTTCATAATAAAAATCACAAGATTGGATGATATTTCTAGGACCAAGTTTTAAAGCCATCTGCTAACCATGTAACATTAAGTGGGAAGTGCGATATCACAGACATATAGACATACAGCGCAACGAAATAGTTGAAATATTTAAAAACACATCCACTGAATCATTTGAAATTCGGGCCACAACAAAACAAGAAACTACGGGCTCAAACAAATCGACTGAGTTAAAAATAGAATAAGGGTGATCATAAGTCCTTTCTTAGTGTTTTGAGATACCGCACTCCCCAATTAAGGGTAAACATTGATTCCAGAATTTTTCACTCACTTTAATTTCTCCATTGACATCAGCAGATGAAATAAACACAAATTCTTTACGACGAAAGCATTGTGACAACAAGAAAAGTAATTTACATTAACTACAAATACGCGTGTCCAACTCCGAAACGATCAGCCAGCTGAGATATTTTCACATTAATTGCTGTGGAAATTAGCAAGTGACGCTTAGCGAGATTTTGTGTCGCTAAGCGTAATTTTGAAAAATGAAACGACAAAAAATGTAGCCTAAGTCATATTGTTGTTGTTTTAGCTACATTTTTAGATTATTAGTTCATTTATAATATGACACATTCTTCCTTAGACATGTCCAAATTTTACCGTAATAAAAAAAAGTCAGCGAAATGCCTGAGGAAATATAATAGAACTGATAGTAAAATCATATTAACTAACTGTGGATACATAGTATTAATTAGAGGAAACGAAAAGAATTCTGTGGAAGATTATAAATTCGTATCATTCTTCCCCTCACCACGATGCGTAAATTTCCGAAGACTGAATAAAAACAAACTGAAGATTTAAAAAAACTTATATTTAGACAAAACCTATATTTATTTCAAATGCAATGGATACAGGGAGCCATCTACTGGCTTTAAAAATTGTTCCAGTTCAAAATACACCTAGGCCTCACACCGCCCCTTGAATTCGATTTCCAGAAATGCACGGTTGATAGAGACGTTCGTTAGTGATGTATATATTACGAAAGGGCCTGGCACAGATTGCTTCTCAATAGAGTAATTTTAAGTTGAGTATTCCTGAGTCGGTAAACCAGACAAAATTTATATTTACACAAAAAAATAAAAATTATCGAGCAATAAAAATTATCGATTACAAAAAAGCATTGGAAAATTAAGCAAGCGCACAAATTATAAATGAGTGCTTTTCCTTTTGCTTCTTTTCCGTTTAACCAGATTGAGCCTCAGCAATGTGCAACAGAAATAGAGGTAATCTATACTTATAATAAAGCTTAATGTGTGCATTGGTTTTATACAGGCCAGACCATTTGGCCTACAGATACCAAATTTGTTACATGTTTACCTTGGAGATTAGGAATGTGCACTTGGTGCCCCTTTTTTGAATTTCTAATTATTAATTCAAAAGTTATTTTCCCCCCAAAAACATTTTTATTTCTCCATTACCATTTGAGTAAGGCTTTAGCACCCCCCCCTCACGCTGATAAGATTAGGCTTAACATACTTTTGGCTGATTTATTTCAAACAATTTTGTTTATTTTCTTAATAATTGATACATTTAAAATTAAATATTGTTAATTACTAGATATTTCAGATTCATTCTGAAGTACTTTTGAATTAAAATAAAACAAAATTAATGATATTAAAAATTTTTAATCTACATAGCACTACTCTACCTGGCGTACAAAAATCATGCATTCACGTTCCCAAAACATGCTTGAAAATTCACGTATACGCATTCTGTTCTGATTGTCGACAATTATTTTCATCAGATAGATACTTAATTTAAATTATTTTTAGGTTAGTTGTGTGCTTTTGTAAATAACGTTATTTATTTTTGTACATGCTTATGGTTTTACATCGTTTTTCAATTTTTTAACCTGTTTTTAGCCGATTATTTTAAATGATTCTATTTATTTTCTTAGTGTTTGATGCTTTTAAAGTTAAATATTGTTAATTAATCTATCTGCTCATGATGAATCTCAGAAAATTTTGTGTAAAAATTCTTAAGATATTAAATAAATTAAGAAAGCTATTATTTACTGCCCATAAGGTTTGAATGTCCAAGAATCTGTTTTCAGTAATCATAATATTAAAAAAAACATTATTTCTTTAATTGCAGTTTAATCATTTCCAATTTAATTTAAAGAATAAATTCTACTGGAGCTAATAGAAAATTAGAGAGATACGTATTGCGTTATGGCTGAAGGCTTTTATAAAAGTTGTAAAGTTTTAAAATATTTTGATGAAGAAGCTATTATTATAGGTGCTACAGTAAATATTTAATTACTGAAATTTTAACGACCATTAAGATTGGCAAATCAGTTGGTCTTAAAAAATGGATAGTATCTAAATTTGATCCTATTATTAAAAAGAAATTGTTGTTCACAGAGCCATTCATACTAAAAGAAGTAAAAAGTAAGTAAAAAAAAGGGTATATCATACGATGCTGGTCATGCTCGTCTAAGAACTAGAATGAGCACAGAATGGTAAGTTTTTATTTCTTTCCAGAAGGATACTGCTATATTTTTCAACATGTTGTAAGTCCTGAATTTTCGTTTCAATGAAAAATAAATGACTTTTCAAAAGGATATCCTCACTTCTTCATTCAAAACTTTCTTATATCTTTTCACTGGATTTCCACCTCGTTTCAAACTCGCACCAAGAAATGGGATAAAAGTTTAATTTTCTACGTTACCGTTTCCGGTTTCGGGTATTCTTATCAGAAATTTGTTTTTCTGTATTAAGTGAAGAATCTTTTCAACATTTTTTTTTTAATATTCCATTCAGAAATTCAATTTTTGTAATTTTATATTTTTATAAAATCTATTTTTGACACTATATTCCATTTGCTTCATGATCTATAATATTTGCTGGAACTGTTTGTAATTTATTTTCTTTCTGTATCTTGTAAATATCGTTTTACGCAGTTTTTGGTCTTAAAAGGAAATTTAAGTTTTTTTTTTTAATATTTGTTTCCAATGAGAATTTTGCATATTTCGAGAATCATTTGCTTTCAATATCAAATGTTTCTTTTGTGTGAATCTTTTAACGATTGGTTTCGTTTTCTACTCTGATACATTTATTACTCCCATCAATTTCAAATTTGCATAACTTGCATAATTATTGCCGTAAAGAGTTTGGAAGAATTAGAAAGTTTCCTATGTAGGATATAATGTCTTAAATTCTTCAATTTCTGTCATTTCAGTTCTTTAAATGACAGTGCAAATAGTTTGACATTCTTTTCAAATACATTTCGTTGAATGAAAAAAAGGATTTGTGACATATTGTCAACGTGGTTGTTATGCTTCATGTATGATAGATTTTAATTTAATAAAGCTCCAAAAACCTATTTTCACATTAATAGTAGGACCTTTGTCATGTCCTACAATAAAAGAATGAAATGTTAAAGATTAAAAAAATAAAACATATAAGAACAATTATATCAAGAATTATTTTAATATTTTTCATATCTTGCACATTTAAATAATATCATAAAAATAAAGAATTATTTTTCAGAATTTGTGAAAATAGCATAACTGTGTGAGAGAGCTTGAGTTTCCTATTTAAACTGAATGTTTTATATAAAATTGCAAAGAAATAATATTTCAACCACCATCGTTTTAGAATTTTCATTCATAATTACATTTAATAAAACATTTTCACTGAAAGGAAATATTAAAAACAATGAAACAATTCAGTGTTGAGCATTTAAGTTAAAAAAAAATTCTAAAAGTATTTATAAATTAATTACATTATATTTAACAATACTACAGTAATATATTTACCAACAATACTATTATACTCACCAGCAATAGCAAGTAACAAAAGTAAAATATAAATGCAGAGCTTTAATAAAATGCAAATCTAAGTCTCAATACATTTTTATCATACATTACAAAGCATTGCTTACAGAAATGCAGAAAACCATACTGATCTTTAAAATGTAAATGATTTTGTACTGTTTGCTTGTTTTTGTTTTAGATTCATAGATGTTTGAGAGAAACATTATTTTTAAAAATATCTTTCGACAGAAAAGCATTTATACTTTTATGCTTTGTGCTCAATATTCTAAAGTTTGAATAAGCAAGTTCGAATCCCACCGACCGAAGACTTTTCATAACACACACATATGGAGCACATATAAATCAGACGTAGCCATAAAGTTTTCCAAATCGAGACAATACTTCTGAGATTATTGTATCAGAGGTGTTAGTTTGTTGCTGATTGGATTTCGGAAGGACCGAGTTTGCAACCTTTGGATCTGTAACCGTGTAACATACCCACTAGACAAATGTTGTGACATCTACCCAGACGCTGCTATTAGCTTATTGATATATCATCACAATACTTCCCCACCAATGAGTCTCCAGAGAGACGAAAGATTTTATAGCTCTGTGCTTTCTCAATCCTGACAACAAACAGTTACTAAAGTATTATTTTGCACCACCTGCACTAGTGGAACATCAAGAGTAATTTGTAGTTTTTGTAACAGATTACCATTCCTGTCTCACTGATTTTACGTGCGTTTTCGTCTGATATATTTAAAATTTGTGATCTTTCCGTATATGCTTTCCCAAGCTGGCAAACATAATTTGCGTTTTAAATTAATGTTTTCTTTTTCCACTAATAAAGTTGTTGTGTTTTGTAAGAGTCGATGCTATACCAAATAATTTAACATCTTAAATTTCTCATACTCACTTCATAACGTCATTACTGCTACAGCACCAAGCTTTATGACGAAGGTGTGTGAGTTTTTGCTGTTGCGTGAAGTGAGTCTGACGATTTTAGTTGCTGCGAGTAGATGACAGTTACATGAAGATTGCTTAGTCAAGGTCACCAATGTGGCGGATTGGATTTCGTCACTATCAAAATTGTGACCTTTGGATCTGTAGCCACGTAACATAACCAGTAGACAATAGCGATCACCATTATCCTGTGTTTGTTACTGGCTTATCACCACAAGTTCTCTGATTCTTACCTAAATAAAAATCTATGATTGGGTGAAAGAAATATATGGATGAAGGCCGCCCTGTGAAAAGGATTGTGACTCATGATTAACTAAGACATACTCTTGTCCTTAGATGGTGCTATTGAAACCAGAGAAGCTAAAACGCGACCTAAAATAGCTGGCCTCGACATCGGGCTTGTCTATAACAAGTGCCATAAGCAAAAACAACGTCCACTTTATATTCTGGCAATCTAATTTCCAATTATAAAGACGCTAAACTGTCAAGTCTGATATTTCTCCAAAGAATCAAACTCATAATATGAAATATGTAATGTTCTTATCAATGACTTTTATGAACATTATTACCTAGATATACTTTTATTTTGCTAAAAACCGTCACTTTATTTTTTTATAGTTGGAATTTTAAAAATAGAAATTACAGTTTTTCTTAATTCTATTTATAATTAAAAAGATTTTCATAACTTTTCGTAACTTTAAAAATATTTTCATAAATTTGAGAGCAAACCATTTTGCTATGGCATTTCTTATTATCATATTTTATAATCTTTTTCTTGCCAACTGTGAAAAAACCAGTTTGAAGAAATATGGTAACGTAATCTTTTTACAGTATCCGATATTTTAAATGCCGCATTTGGAACGAGCTTTATTTACAAGAAGTTGTAAACAATGTTAAAGAAGGCTGCTTTTGTGTTCTTTCTTTTACAAAACGATTTTCACTTCTGATTATTTCTTGTAGAAAGCAGTTGATGGAATTTTTATCTACACTTTTCTTTCCACGTTTTTTTTTTTTTTTTTTTTTCATTTTCTATGGTGGACATTTTTTTTAAATTTATAACAGCACATTCTGAAATTACATTTCTTCTTTCCATTCTATTTTTTCCTTAATGCAAAATTTTTATCTAACTTATCTATTTTCATCCCTAACAAATTGAATAATTTTCAGTAGAAAAGCTTCGGATTTTACACTATTTTTTTTCACGTAAATCTTGTTAAAATAAGTATTGAAAAGTCATAATTATATAATTAATTTTGTTAATCTTCCCTAATTTCTAAATATATTGCTTACGAAAGAAAAAAAAAATGTGAACAATAGTGTGTGATAAAATAGATAATAAAGTGAGTGTTGAATAATGTTCGGGTATTCTTATAAATGAAATATTTATTACTATTGAGTTTTTACTTTTACTAAATATTTATATACTTGGTCATTCAAAATTCATAAATCTTTTAACAATTTATAAAGCTTAGAAAATTAAGCAAAATAAAAAATGCTTTGCAGTTTTAGCATCGATAAGTTGAGGGATTTTTTTTAAAAAAAATAATTAAAAAAATCTTTGATAAGTGAAGTTTTATATGCAATTGAAAGAAAAGACGCTCAAATTACAAAAATAATGTTACTAAATCATTTATTATAACAATATGTATTCCACATGTACACCACTTGTGTTGACAACATATGCAGGGCTGTCATAAATCCAGAAACGGTAGAGTGCAGCATGTATGCATGGAAACTCTCGGCATATTGCATCTTTCAATTCCATCAGATTGGATGGACAGGATCAATACACTTGGAATTAAAATTTTACCAAGCCAAAAGACCTCTGGTGTCATATATAGAGACAGAGGTCATGGAAACTTATAACTTCTGCTAATTTTTCTCTAGGGCCTGAAGGCCTGTATTAGGAATTCCTTGAATTGAATAAGAGTGTGGCGTGTTGCTTTCATCTTGCACAACCGTAATAGTAGAGGGGGTATCTTTCTCACTCAAACGGGGAACATCATTTTCAGATAGAAGAGTTAATAACGCTGGCTATTTACTGTCACTGTTTCCTACCAATTTATTTTTGTCACTTTGAGGGAATGCAATGGTTTCTCAGTGTACACTCGTGCATTTGATGCGCCGTACGATAGCGAATAAGTTATGCGTTTAACGTCATCTGCCCACAAGATGTCAAAGATTCAGGAGGGATCTAGTTCAATTTTGGAGAGAGCCCATCTCGGAAATGTCTCTTTCTCTACGACGATAAATGTTCAGGGCAAGACTGTAATTCTAAGTCTAAAGTGAAAGTATTTATGCAAAAGCATGCCAGGGGTAATGGTGGGAACACTACACATTTAGTGGATAGCTATAGAGAACTCGTGGCAGAAAGGAGCGTGAATTAAATTCCTGGCCAGATAGTTTCAAATCTTGCAATCGCTACCGATACGCATACTACAAGAACCATATCAAGGAGATTAAATCAAATTGTTTTGTATCCACTGAAGCATGTTTATTGCATACAGCTTTAATTATACCATCGTCACGAAAAATTATTCTAGTTTAAGGAAAATGTTGGTTGGGATATCCAAAATTCGTTCAGAGTGATGATCTCAGATGAATCTCGTTTCAGAGAGGCAAGTCATTGTGGCTACCAATTACTGTAGAGGGAGAGGGGGACAAGTTATGCGTAACAATTTGTTAGTCAGCGTCATCGGTTAGTCAGGCATCATGCACAATGGCAGAGTACTGCTTCACTTCTTTCAGCGAAGAAGTGTTATATTGCAGAGATGTTATTTTGGATTATGCTTGTCCTTTTAGGGGTACTGTAGGTCCAGACATTTTGTTTATAGAAGATAATGCATAGCCACACAGAAGCATTGAGGTATTACTGATCACACTGCAAAGGGAAAATACTGTCGTATGCAATGGCCTGTTTATTCTCGTGACCTAAACCCCATTGAACATGCATGAGACACTCTTAGCAAACGTGTTTCACAAAGAATCATCCCTCAAAATCACCTTGGGAGAGGCGATTTTAAAGGATTGGAGAAGATCACCCCCAAAACTTCACAACAGTTGATGGAGAGAATTGAGAACAGATGCTAAAAGTGCATTAGTGTTCGTTATAATCACACACCTTACTAATGTATTCATGTCTGCATCATTCTGACCTGAAGATTAAATTTTGTGGATACTGTATTGAAATCATCCAAGGAGCATTTTTTAAAAAGTTTTTTAATTCTTCGATTTGCTGTTATCCGCACCATTTTTTGTTATAATAAGCACAGATCCTTTCTACTAAATATGCACTTAGTTTCATTTTTTCAATCATTGTCTACACTTAATTATTCCGAAAAACGTAATTGCTTCTTAGCAAGTGTGAAGCAGGGTAACATGGCTTAATATATCCTGGCTTAAATATTCTTATATAATAAGTTTTCTATTATATATATTATATTCTATTATGTATATTTACAATCGAAACATGGTAACCAAATTTTATTTTGATTTCTTTTTTTCTTTCTAAGAGATAACTTTAGAAATAAAAATAAAAATATTTAGAAAAGAGAAATGTGTAACATATGCCAAAATTTAACTCTTCACTCATGCAAAACAATTCAAAAATGAGAAAAAGATGTTTTCAAGAAATGTATGAGATTGGTAAATGGAAGTTTATGAAAACTTTGATTTTCATAAAAAGCTGTCCTCGGTACCTAGAGGCAAACGACATTCGAGCAGTATAAAACATACTATTAAATTGATGTACATATAAAATACATTCAATTCATACTACGAAGTTTAAAATGCACGAAAAGATGCATTTGAAGTATAGAAAAAAATGTAAATGTATGGCAAATAATTTCTGACGGTGAAATGAAATTTCCGGAGGGTAAATCGGATATAAAATGAAAAAAAAAAAACATTTTCATAAAAATGAAAATTTATAAAATATGACTTTAAATTGAATTTTAAATCAGAAAGAGAAATAACTTTCAAAAGTAATAGAAAATAGTTTGTAATAAAAATTATTACAAGCTGTTTTTACTTTTTTGACTGTCGACTGTTGTAATAAAAACAGTCAACAAGAACCGAATTCGAAAGTTAATCTAATGAAGGTCAACTTCTTCAAATAAAAAGTGTATTTACGTGAACGGAATAAAAACTCTGGAGAAAGAAATTTTTACCCCTCTTCAAAAGACGTTTAATTTTCAATTAACTGGAGGCATGGACCTTATAAATAGGAATAAAATACTTTTTGATTATGAATGAAAATTGTTCTGAATTCTTTGATAGTTCTGAAGCGTTTTTTATTTAAAATAATATGCATTCATGCTGGGTCCTTATTTCCAGCATTTTTGTTATCCTATAAATACCTTTAGATCATATTGTTAATTATATTTTTCGACATCTATAAATATTGTTATAAAGTTGAAAAGTTTCTGCTTTTGTACTCAAACCATTTCTGTGAATTTTTATTTGTTACTGAATGTTTAATTTGAATATTTTGTATCTCTTAAAACATTGTTTTATCTTCTGAAGAATTTTAAGAAAATTCATTTAGCCAGTTATAAGAGGATTTTCATCAGATATTAACCATTATTTATACGATATGAAAAAAGATATCTTACATTCCATTGTATATATATTTATCTATTTATGCCTGTATGTGCTTACATGTGTGTACTTGCATTGCAACAATTATTGAAAACAAAAACGGATTTTACAAAAATGCACAATTTAAATTATCTTTAAAGGGTTTAATCAACATTTTTATTGAATATATTTGCTTTCCAAATGTGAAAATAGATTGTGGGCCAATTTTGTTTATAAACATTATTTTCAGACACAAAACAATTTTTCCCAAAATAAGGAATATATTGGATCAAAATTGCTGTAACAAGAATAAAAATAAATTGACAAGTTTGACTCTTTTTGACATAAACATTGTTTCATATGACAAATTCTTTTATCTCATACACAGTAAAAAATGTTCGCTTTTTAGTTTTGATAATTTTATATTTAGAAAGATTTCCCGATTTGTTAAAATTTGGCCGTGGTTGCCTGATAGTGAGGTCTATGTTTCGGAACCGAAGAGCCTGAGGGTCGACACTCGATACCACTGATAAATCACTGTGTAAACGGGTCTGGTACATGCTAAATCCTCCCAAATGTCTTCCCACTGGTGTGGTGTGGACGTTTCGAGGGGGGAGGTGCCAGCTCAGTAACCCTCATTCACTGCCATCAGAATCTATAAGTCCTTCCCAAAATAACTATAGTATAGCTTTAACTTGGGATGTTAATATAAACTAAACATAAAAAATAGTAGTTCATAAAATTATTAAAATATCTTTAATTTCAACTATCTAGATTTGAGATCAAATAATATTTGATCTGTAATTTTTTTCAGTAAAATTTGATAAATTTTATTAGTAATGGGCCAGAACTGGAAACCCTTTCGTTCGGCGACAGTGTTGTCAGCATTTAGTAGCTATTATTATCACTCAATAAAATTGGACTTCAAGGATGCAAAATCAATTGTTTTGAAATTAATATGTTATTTCTGGACTATATTGCCCTGCTTTATATATATACAAGTTTGTTGAAAGAAAGTAGCAACTTGCAACTTTACAGGGTCGAGAAGTTGCACACGATTAGTGAGCATCAGCTTTTATGCAAGAACAAAATATCCTAAAAACAACTAATTTACATAGCACAGAAAGGTCTAGATTGTTAGAGAACATGATAAAGCAATAACTAAAGATATATAAGGAAACACACTAAAAATCCATACTTTGGATAAAACAGCCGCGGAGAGCATCGAACCAGCCAACTCTGAGTTTTGATCGCGAGCCTTAACTACTCGGCCACTGAGTTCGTGGCAAACTTTCTTTCAGAATTTAAGAATCATTTACTCATAATATTTTTTTTCATCATCTTGGAATCATTTACGCACATGTGTAAAATTTAGCTTATTGATAATAATTCAACGTAAAATTCTAAAAAAAACACATCTTTTACGTCTTCAAGAATCTTTTTCTTTCTTTTGCAAGTTGCAAGTTTGCAAGAACGAGAAAGGAGATAAATTGAAAGACAGAATTATTTTTCTGCTGTTTTTCGAATTTCATTTCCTGTATACGCGAGTTCTAGCGATTCTATATGTAAATTAAATATTGGTAAATTTAGAAATGTCTGCATTAATTTATATGTAAATAACCCACATTTTATGCTATTATGTTAGTAAAAGTATAACCTCCGAAAAGTACTCAATTCATTCACTTCTTTTTTCATAATTCATACTTTATTTTCTTCTAACTTTTATTAAACAATTTTTTATGCAATTTAAATTTTTTTAAATCGTTTTCGCATTAATTTTTAGTTATTTTAATGTTTTAATAATACATTTTCTGAATAAATTTAAAATTTATTTAAAATTATTTTTGTAACTATGTTGAAAACTCATATTATTAACAAATTCTACAATAAAAGGAGGTTATAATTTAAGATCCACTTTGAAATGACCTTAAAAGGAAAACTACTGGACCAATCTTATTGCACTTGGTAATAATTTAATGAAAGTCATGGCAATTTTTTTCTGCCAAAAAATTTTCAAGAATACACCAATAAGGGTGAAATGATGCCATATCAATATTGTTAAGCAAAATAAGATATGAAGTCACCAGTTTAAAATGTGTTTTATCGTACCTAAGCATGTTTAAAGTTTTTTAAAAGGATTACTTAAGGTGATAATCTATAAAATTGGGTGGATCTGAAAGATGATGTGATATACCGACATGTGTGTAACATTCCTCCTGAATGGCTAAGAGTTACTGTTCAGAATGCAGTAATGTGATTTAATTTGCTTTCATAAAAGTTAAACTAGACATTGAACATAATTTTTAACTCCTTTTAGAAACGATTAAGCGCATTTTAAACTGGTGTCTTCTGTCATGTCCTATTTTGATAACAGTATTGCATACTGCACTATTTCCCTCTGGTGATGAGTTTTTGAACTTTTTTTGGGCAGAAAGGATCCATGGCATCCTTTAAGCTTTTACTATGTTTGGTAACATTTGGTATTCAAATTCTCCTTTTATAAACATTTCAAAGTGGAATTTTAATTATAACCACCATGTAGATTACATGATTGCGACATTTATATGGAAATAAAGATAATCGCTTTTTATCGCTAGAAAAAAAAATATAATTTTGTCACAGATTTTAATGTTTTTTGACCATGTGATTCAAATGAAAGTCCCTATATTATCTATCTTCACTACACATCAGAGTACCTCTTGGGCAAACAATCTGACTTTTCTCAAATGCAGTGCAATGATATCATTTTTAAAACTTTATACCGGGCACAACCAGTGACTCATTTTCGCCTTTAATTTCTGCAATGCAATTCTTTTATATATGAATCACTTGGTGATTAGTAATGAGGGGATTATTATACAGTTCTGTGTATTTTGTCACCCCCCCCCCCGACTTTGGAATACGACGGGGAAATTATTTTCTTTTTTCTACTAAGGGAAGGAATCACCGAGAGATCTGTTATTTCTTTTTCTTGTTTACACGGAGTTCTATAAAGTGCCTATCGACAGCGTTCCTTTAAATCTTCCAGAATCAATGGGCTGTTTTTACATTGCTTTCGATATCCCTTTGTAACGAAAGAATTAAGGGATGGCAATAAATTTTTTACAAGCAGTAAAACATACTTGCTCTGCAATGCTTTTTTTTATATTGTTGGAAAGAAAATGGTTTATCCCTCAACAGGATAGATGTGGTAACTCAGACCGTTCAGGATGGACTTTCGGTTACCCTTATTCTATTTTTGTATGTATTTTTTCAGACATTTATTATACATCCATCTTATTAGAATTTATAAATCCATCCTTATCCTGCTCAAAATGAGAAGATGAACCATCTCTTCAATATTGATAAATTAATCATTTAATCTATACTTATAATAAAGCTCAATGTGTGTGTGTGTGTGTGTTGGCGCTCTATAGGCCAGACCGTTGGACCTACAGCTACCAAATTTGGTACATGTATACCTTGGAGGTCAGAAATGTGCACCTCGGAGCCCTTTTTTCCAATTTTTAATTAGAATTTGAATTAATTAAAATTTAAGCGAAATTTCGACGATTTTCCGCTATAACTTCCGAAAATATTATCGCACAAACATGATTTTTACATCAATTTAAAGATTAAAAAATTAGCTTTCTAATGGTATCAGTGTTTTAATGTATAACTTAAGCTTCATTTTTTAACGAATTTTTAAAGAAATATTTTAACCATGTTTTACAACAATATATCTCGGACAAAACATTAAAATTTAATATGCACGAGTACGTCAAGGGGGAAAAATTAGGTTTTATCAGCGTGTTGCCATCCTATTGACGGAAGTTCAAATTAAAAAACAACAACTATCATTACAGATTAAATCTAAAGAAATGCAACTTTTAGCACGTGACTGGATAAAATAAAAGAAATATAATATGTGACATTTTCTAAAATAAATAATGAACGAGCAAAGGAAAAAAAATAGCTTTTATTAAACAGTTGAAATCATACTGACAGAAGTTCATATTAAAAATAAATTAACTATGACTGTAAATTAAATAAAAAAATGTAACATTCACCAGGTGATTGTATGAAACTAAATAAATATTAAATGTTATGTTTTCTAAAAAAGAAATACAAGACAAAGTTTTCTATGATCGTTTGCAATATCTATATCATTAATTTAGTGAATCAGTGTTACGTGACTTTCGAAGTTTAAGTATATCTGGCAGAGAAATTATAAAGAGAGCAAGGCACATAAGTATTTAATTGAAATTCTTAGACCCCATTACTCTTGGCAAACCAGCTGGTCGCCAAAGGCGTCTAGTAATAAATAATCAGGGATTATCTGTTATTGTTATGAATGAGAATGTGTGTGAGTCTATTTACATTCTGTATCACAGAACATTTGATCTAAGTGTTTGGAGTTTATCATGACATACAGGATGGTTATAATTTAAACTCCACTGAAATGACCATAAAAGGAAAAATTATAAAATAAAAATAAAAATAATAATATAAAAAAATGAAAAATAATAATATAAAAAATGAAAAATAATAATATAAAAAAATGAAAAATAAAAAAATAAAAATATAAAATAAAAAAATAAAAATATATAATAAAAAAATAAAAATATAAAATAAAAAAAATAAAAAAATAAAATAAAAAAATAAAAATATAAAATATAAAATTAAAAAATTATAAAACTTAATATAAAATTTGGTAATAATTTAAAGAAAGTCATGATAATTTATTTTTAACCAAAATAAGTTCAAAAACTCACCGCTTGGAGGGAAATGACGTTGTATGTAATACTGTTCAGAGAAATGAGACATAAAGATATCGGTTTAAATTATATTCAGTCCTTTCTAAAACAAAACTGTTTGTGGGGTTATGCGAAACTGCAATGGCTTGTAATTAATTCACTTACGGCATGAAGAAATAAATGACATATACAGATGAGCTTTATGCGTCACTTGATTTTCCAGATAAAAATAAACATGTTTGACAGAGTTGTCATTGCTACGAATTGTCAATGTCCTCAACCTATGATTACAGGATATGGGTTTATATGAAACTCACTTTTTACGGCGATAATCTAAACAATTTTGTGAAATTTAATGATGCGATGCATCGACCTGTAATTATAATATCTACAGTTGAGAATGCAATAATGCGATTTAACTTATTTTGAAAAAGTGGTGAGAGCCACACTGTAAATTCTTTGTGACAAATTTCAAAAACAATTAAACACATTTTAAAGCGAGGCCTTCATGTTCTGTTCTGTTTACAAATATTACATACAACAACAGTTTTGTCCTGGTGATGATTTTTTAAACTTCTTTTGGCGGATTAGTAATTTCCAAGACTTAATTTAAACTATTTCTAAGTTTCATAGCTTTTGGTCCAATAAATTTCCTTATTTTACTATTTGAAAGTGGATCGTGAATTATAATCATCCTTATTTTTAAAAAGTAGGATAGTGAATTTCAATGCAATGTATTTAAGTTGATAATTAAGTAATATTTAAACATTTTTTTTTGCTTTAACTCCCAATATTTTTTATATAAAATAAATGTTTTGCCAACCAATTAAAATTGATTTCTTTACACAGTTTGTACAATTTTTAAAACTATTTTTTTACATATTTTAACAATAAATCTCATTAAAGAATGAAATTAAAATAATAAAAAAATATTGTTCAACAAAAGTGCATTTATCAGATTTTATTTTATTGAGAAAAATTAAAAAAGAAAGGTTTTCAAAATTACCTTTGCAGTTTGAAAAATTAAACAAATAGTAACTTTACTAGAAAAAAACGATATTCAATTTCCAGAAGATATTTTTCAAATATTAAATTTTGGAAGGCTTTATAATGTAATATGACTCGACTGCATTAGGAACTATTATGCATTTTTTAATAGAACAGATGCAAAGTTTTTTAAAGAGCAGTTATTAATGACTGTAGATGGTTAATATACTAATTACTAATGGTTAATACTGTTAAAAGTCATGAGCATTAAACTATGAATAAGAGATTTAACTGAAGTTAAACATCAACACCAACAATATTTCAGATGGGAACTCTGAAATATTTTAGAACAATATAAAATTTAAAAGAAACATACTCTGAAAAACTCAATATTTTCAAAATAGGAGAAAACTAAGTAATAAACAATAGAATTTAAATTGAATTGTATTTTTTAAATAAAAAAAAAGAAATATCAAAAATTGTCTTTCACAGAAATTGCTTCAAAAATATTAGTAAGTAATACTGAAATGCATTTGAAAAAAGTATTTTTCCCATTTAGCCTTGCTAAATATAACAATGAGACAAAGTGTATCTGTTTTTTTAATATCTTTAGAGTTGAATATATTTCTTTTATCATAGAGTTTTATATGTTTCTTTGAGTTCAATGATGACCTAACATAATGCTACAGATCTCTTGCAATTGTTTCAAAATTTTGATTCAACAGAATCTGACAAAATTTTTTTAGTCGTGGACATTTAGACAATTATTCGGTCGTGGTGCAGTGGAGAAAACCGAATGGCATTTTGAGCTCCTATTTTGAGCATATATAAATCAAATTTCATTTTTCTTTCTGTTTTATGAGTTGTTATTTTTTTAATGAACCCATATAATGAAACTAAGGTTTACTCTGCAGAGTAGCAATCTAAACATTTTGTAGCATTCCTCTAAAATTCTCTTTTTTTAAGATGATAAAAGGCCCGATTTTACCAAAATAAAATTTAATAAATGCTTCCAATTGTAAAAGATTGGAAATCTTAATTTTAAACTGGAAGTGGTTTCAAATAATCCAAGCACGGAAATAACTTAAACATTGGATTTTTTTCAATAGACATGCCTATACACAGACTATTTATGAGATAGGCAGGCGTAATTCATTTTTTTATCATCTCAGAATCAATTTTAATCGGTAATTGTTTTTTTTTCTATCTTCCGTAAAAGGAATACAAAGTATACTTTTTCGTGCATTAGTCCAAAGCTTTTGTGTCATCACGCTAAACTTACTACTGTTAAGTTAATAAAATCCTTCTCTAACAAAATAAATTCTAATGAATGATTACAATAGTAAAAGTTTTGATATCTTAGTTTTAAACTGGAAGTGGTATCAAATGATCGAAACAGGGAAATAAAGCATCGCGTGAATTACGATTTCCAACTATCGCCTTATTTGCCGGATTCGTATAGTGATTGAAGATGATTGAATTCCGCCACGCGCCGACGAGAACCATCCCCTCTCATTTCTCTAAAGTGAGATTTCCTGAGCAGATCTGAGGCTGTGAAAAATCGCTCCTTATTCGTGTCCGTAGGCTGTTCCGTAAGTGAGAAATATGGAGCCTAATTTCAGGAAATTACTCTGTGAGGATGTCAAATGCTTTCCTAATGGAAGTCACTTTTTAGAGTGTAACTCGAAAAATCCTTTTTCATTTTTGTGCCTCGCAAATTCTCATTCCGCAGTTTTGAGTCTGTATAAAACGAATTATGATTGATGATTCCAGAAAAAAAAAGAGTTTAATGTCAGAAGCTTTATGGTTAATTGATGCGTTCGGTTTAAAATATGGAGACTCAAGCTTTAAAGCATACGATTTATAACAAGTTAACTTATTTTTGTATACTTGCATTGCATATTTTTAGCCTCAAATATTCGGTACGAATGTTTTTTTACATATAGAAAAATCTGTGACATAATTTTTATGCTGAATTTTTTAATTTCAGAAATTTATCTTTTATTTTTTGATATTTACATAAAAAACTCCAATTCTGCATTTTTATGTTTAATCAAAAACTTTCAGCCTATAAGATAGTTTTCATAATTTACAGTACATTGTTCTCAGCGCCTACTATAATAACTTCCCATCAACAACTCATCTCACCTCTTTAATATTAAACATAATTCTAAAAAAATCAACTGTTTCAGAGAAGAATTGGTTGGGGTTGGTCTAATGCCACTTGGTCATACCATGCCGAATGAGATTTAGCTCTTTCGAATGAAGGCCGAAGTATGCGCCTTTCGTTGTTAACGAGCACCGTTAACGTAAAAGTACGACTTTGCTCGATCTCACACGATACAACCCTTTTTAGGAGTGATCGAACTCATTCATACACTAATTTTGTCACCAGTAAAATATACTGCTTAACATAATTAATTCTCAATGTTGTTATGTTTACATGTTCGCAATATTTCAGTTAGCATCGTTGTTGTTACCCATGGCAGTTTAAGGCCTTATCACACGGCGAAATATCGTCTGCACTTTCCATCAGCAGAAAATGACGTCATTGTGATGTCATTTCAAAGTTTTACATGATTGGTTGAATTTCGCTTGCAATATTTTCATCACTAACGTCGGCATTTTCTAGCTGGTTAGAAATAGTTGTCGATTATGAAAAGCTTGACCGGTTCTGAGGGTAGAAATGAAAAATAGCTAATGGAAAGTGCAGGCGACCGTGTGATAAGGCCTTTACAAGCCCACCGGCCAAAAGTTGTCAGCAATTTAAGCCTAAATTAGCGTCCCTTGCTTTATCAGTAGCTCCAACTAGGACCAAGAAAACGACAGCTACTTCATGTTTCACATTCGCTTGCACGACCCCTTTTTACAAGGGGAGGGCATATTCACACTACTCACATATAGAACACAGAATAACAACTATGCAGGAACCGGGACTCGAATCCAGGACGCCCAGACAAGGGGAAGACACTATCCCTACCTCATGATGCCGGCAGCTAGCATTGTGCTGCCATACTTTGGATTGGCGGGGAGGTTGGCGCTTGTATCACGCACTGGTTTTATTAGAGAGGGCTAAAGAAATTCTTTCTCTCAGATAAGTTACATGATTAAGGGAAAATCAATTGAAATTGCATTGAGAATAAAACAAGGAAATTGATTTGTATTTTTAAATAAAATGCTAATAATGATAAACATCAGAAATAAAACATCATATAAAATAACTGGTTTATATTAATTTTTAACATAAATAAAGTTCCTTTAATAGATAATGAATTGTCCACTTTTTTTGATTATTTTTACACAAAATAATAAGAATGTTTTCTCATTACAATACTGTCAACACTTTCTCACTACAATACTGTCAAAAAAATTATCCACATTTCTCTGATTAGTTTATCTCAGCATAATACGAAAGTTTTCTCATTCCAATACTGTTGTGTAAATCGCTGTAATAATTAATAAAAAAAAGTAAAAACAATAAAATTAAATTTTGAAATGAAAAAGGGATTAAAAAATCAATATATTAATTTTCTTCAGAACTTAGTATCAAATAATCCAAGAATAGTGTGAAAAGATTAAAATAGGAAATTTGTAAATTTGTACAATTTAGGATTTGCCACCAAAGCACTACACAATCGCAGTGCTAAACCAACACTAGCAATAGAGGAACATATATTATTAAATTTGAAAATTATACTTTATTGGATTAATAATATTAGAATTTTCTGAATAGAATCTGAAGGTCATAAAAATTAAAAACAATGTACAATAATCATATTTATTATGATTAACATATTATAAAAAAAATTACTGGGCAAAATAATATACTACAAAATATGATTCTAACAGCAAAACCCATAAACTAAGAGAATAATTTTATTTCCATTTCTTGCAGAATAGTTATTTTCGATTTGTATTCATTAAAGTCGTTTTAACTTTTTAAATAAAAAAATATGAATTTCCCTTAAAATATTAATTTACTGCACAATTTTATAAAAGTTCTGTTTTAAAGTTACCTAAGTAATCTATTGGCGTAAACGATGAAATCTACGACGTTAGAAGAACCTCAGAGGTAAATGATTTAAAATATTGGGAAACATTTAAGAAATATCGTAAATT
>JAPMOQ010003125.1:135956-158574 GCA_026543055.1 Argiope trifasciata
TAAAAACATATTCGAATCGTTTTATACTAAGCGCAAGTTATTTTTAAAGCTTCTTAGAAAAAATATAGAATAATAAAAATTAAAGATTACCTTTTGAGGAATTTCAGAAATTTGTTGATATTTAAATTTCTTTAATCCCTTTTAATCCACCATCTGATTTTCAAAATGAATCTTTAAAGCGAAAGACAGCAATCAAAATTATTAAAAGTAAAAATAAATTATTAAAACATAATATTTTATTATTAAATTATTAAAACTTATGTTGTTGAGAATTTCGGGGTTCTTTTGATTTGCTAGTCGATAAAGAAAAGCTATCTACTGACCACAGTAATAAATGATGTCTTTTATTAACACAAAGACAAGAATGCACTTACAACAATAGTAGAGTGGAGACGTACACTGACAAAACACAACAACGCTTTACAACATACATAAGTAGAAATTTGTAATAATAGCAACCACAAAATATAAAGCAAGCAGACATAACCCAGCAGAAGGAGGGAATCTACGTAGCTGCTCTCTACGATCTCTCCAAACTTCTGCAATTCTCTAATCTTTCCTTGCAATAACTATATCCAACTATGGACTAGCAACATGACTTACTATTCCACATACAACTAGATGGTGCTTCTGTAATAAACTCCAGGATACAGCTTCTAGCTAATCGCTTGAGATCCATTCAGTGACTCAGCATTCAATTAGAATCCAGCAAACATGATCATAAAACGGTCCTACCAATGATTGAACTAACTGTGCTGGGAATCAACATTACAGATGTATATTTAATTCAGTCTGATTGATTAATGGGTTCAATTGCAATTTTTTGTGTTTGTGATTCATTTCTTTCTTTTGTTAATCTTTATTTCAATAAAAATTAACAAAAGAAATATTTAAACATTTATATATAAACATATATATTTAAACACTTAGCTGTTTTATTTTCTTTACTATCTAATAAGATAATTACTATCTAGTTTAGATAAATGTTTAATAAGATATCCATTTCGGGAGCAGTTTCTTATTTTGGTTCAAATGAAAATCCATTGAATACTTGACTTATCCATGTATTCAAAGTAATTATAATATTGAATTATAATCGTTAGGAATGATTTATCTTTGTCTTACAGCCATCAAAATTCGATAAATCGATTCATATATGGCACTCGGACAAAACAGTTAAGTGGTTAATACACAACACCATTTAAATTTATTTGAAATTTTTTCTGAAGAATATATTTGCTTTTCATGTTCAAAATATTTTTCTATCACGAGCTTCATACTTTTATCCTACATCTTTTTTGTTATTGTTATTAAAACCAGATATTCACATTAAGTAAAAACACATTTTAAAATATGTTTACTTCTTCTAATCTGAAAGTTAGTTTTTTTTTGTAATATTTGACATTTTCATCATTTTAACTCTTTCCGTTTCTTCCTTTTTAATTTTAACTGAAACCGTCTCTCCTTTCTAGAAAGCCTTTTGCGAACAATGAAGTAAATATTTGCAATCAGTTTGTTATTATGTTTACAAAATGCTGAAGGAGGAAAAATTCGACTTCGAAGTTATTTGAGTTATGAATAGTTAAAAAAAAGAATGCTGTAATATTTAAGAGTATGCTGTAGTGAATTGAAAATGTTCCAATATTTGTTTGAACATACGCCATAATATTTCTTTTCAAGATTTTTAATTTTAAAATGGTGCATTATATTGTGTATTATGCTTATTTACTGAAGCAAAGTCTATAAATAGTGCAGTACATATGAAATGTTTAATATGAGTTTCGAAATAAAGTTTGATATATCTAATATAAATTTTCTTTTGATTTTCTTGTTCATTTCCGTATTCATACCCACCGCTATGAGTAATTAAATTGCTATTTTTGGTTTATTAACATTTTGGAAAACAATATATTTTATAGTGTAATATTCATCTGATCAAAATATAAAAGAAAAACATCATCACTATGTGATTTGAGAAAGGATTAAGTATTTTGGAGAAAGAAAACTGCCCTAATGTCACTGCACATAAAACAAAGATTCGTTTATATTTTAGATTTTTAAAAAAATATCAACTGAATTTACCATGTAACCTTTGCAATATGCATTTGAAAGACTGGGAATTTTAGCAGTTTAGGTAACAAATTATTTTTAATCTCATTAAAACTGAGAAAAAAATAAGAAAAAAGTGTAAAAATTCAAGTTATGAAGCCATACAACTAGCCAACATAATCTATAAGTTTCGAAAAATCGTTGGTAAGTAATTACATTATACACTGATGAAAACAATTGAAGGGGGGAACAGTTTTTTTAAGAACAAAACAAATAATTCCTATGCTCAAATATGGCATCAGGGGATAACTAAGCTCTTCGTGGACAAGCCTGTCACGCAGTGACTTGTGACGTACTTTGTGTAGATATAACTCACAGCCTGAGCTATAACTCACAGCCTGAGCTTGCTAACCAAAGCCTGAGCTTGCAGGGTAAGGACGTTTCAAAACATCGTAACATAGTCCAAACATTGATTTTTCAATAGTTTTGCTTACCCATCGTTTTTATGGCTAGTCGCCATCATCTAGACGATGCCACAAAGTGGGTGATAGCTGAAAGACTCGAAGCGGGCCACTCACAGGCTAAGTGTTGTAGGGACATCGGGAGTACTGGAACTGTGGAAACAGCTCACAGAGACAGGGACAGTGATTCGTCGACCTGGTCAAGGTCGCAAAAGGGCAACAACTCCGGATGAAAACAGTTATTTGAGCCTATTGGCCAAAAGGGATAGTCGGTCACAGTGACACCATTGTCTCGCAATCTATAAAATGCAGCAGGGACATTCATTTCACGGATAACAGTCACGCAGAAACTTAATGCAGGAGACCTGTATGTTAGACGCCTTGTAATTTTATTACTTTTGACTAAAGCACAAAAAAAGTCCGTCTAGCATTTTGCTGAGGACACTTGTCTTAGACAGAGGATGATTGAGGGCAGGTTCTCTTCATTGATGAGTCGGATTTTGTCTGGGTACGATTTGAGGCGTACTCTCGTCTGGAGAGAATCCGGGATTTTAAATCAGCCCTCTGACATTGTAGAAAAAGACCACTATAGTAAATCTGGTCTGATGGTCTGGGCAGGCATTATAGTAGACGGGCGTACTGGCTTTCATGGGTTTGATAGAGGTTATCTGGCAGGTCAGCGATATAGGGACGAGATCCTTGCACCCAATGTGAGACTTTCCCGCTGAGTATACGGACCAAGTTTCCTCTTTATGGACGATAATCCTCGTCTACATAGAGCTCAGTTGGTGGATGAACATCTTGAATCGGATGATAATCAACTATTGGAGTGGCCTGCAAAGTCCCCTGAGCTAAATTTCACCAAACAGATATTGAATGAACTTGGTAGATCAATTTCGGCTCGAACACCGGCTTCAATGACTATTCATGAGCTCAAGGGAGCCTTGGTACAAAGTGGGTGCAGTTGCCCCAAGGATTGATATGTACCCAGGTAAACAGCAGGAAATGCCGATGTGGGAGTTGTGTTAGAGGTGACCATATACCCTATTAGACATCCTTTTCTCTGACTGACAAGGTGTCGGTTTGCTATTGTGCAGAATAAGTGTCCAGTTTTAATATTTAAGGTTCAAGTTGGGCCTATTTTGTGTCTTATATCAGTTTACATTTTCACTAGGTTTGCTTTCATTTGCTTTGTTAGTTTTTTTAACCGAAAAAAAGTTGACCCTTTAATTTTTACACCAGCCTTCTAAGAACATGATGTTCATTATGAGAAATGCAGTAAATGTTATGATTATTCTCTAGGCAATTATTATATTATCAGGTTTTTAAAACCGTTGACCAGGAGAATGTAACAAATGCTTGTAATCTGAATTCAGGAAAAGGGAACACAGATGGAAAATCATTTTAAAAAATTTATATCATTACAATGTAGTATTTACTTTAAAACAGGAAAAATTGCATGGATGTACATTCTTCAAATTTCAAAATCTTGTGGGTGATACCAGTAGAAAAACAAATATTTACATGTGTAGCCTGATAATATACCAAGTACTATTCCAAGTATTTTTCCAATTATTATCATTTTATCAATTGTTTAACAACCTGGAAAATGTAATTACACTTCTTATTGATTTAAAACATATTTATAGCTCTCGCATATTTTTAATAACAATTTGACAGAATTACATTTTTCTTTATTTTATTCATCAACATTACTTTCCAAATATTACACTAATCCTATTTCTAATGTCTCCTTTAAAAGGGTCTGTCATCAATGATTTGGAATTATAAGTCTTTTACTCTGAAAACACATTTAATATAAGAATGTACAAATTTTTGATTGTATCATTAAATACAAGAAAGTAAATCAAAGAGTGTCTCGTGACAGTTCTAGTTTCAATACTTGTTTAAAGTGCGTTACAAAAGCTTGATACCTATAGGTTTCGGAACCATGTTTTAGTGAGCACATTTGGGGGTATACTAAATCTTATTAATGACATCGTGCAAAGCAGAAAATTGTAATATATGCTTAAAAGTTTACCTAATGCAATGATCTGCTAAATATTTATTCACGAAAGCTAAAACGTATCATATTGTTGTGCGGTATGTATAATTGTACAAAGTACTAAAAAATTATCCTTTTTGTATTATAAAAATTAAAAACCTTGGATGTTGATTTATTACTTCTTTTTTTTTGCCTCAAAGATTTATCGAAGAAATAATTTTTCTAAGCATATGAAACGAAGAAAGCAAAATGGATTTATTTATCATCATGTCACAATAAATCAAAAATCCTTCTGAGAGTTTACCAGTAATGAATAAAAATGTATTTATATGTCTGAAGTTGTTTCATTTTGTGTAACATTTTTCAATACAATCTTCAGATACGAGATTCCTTAGTCATAAATCTCTGTTTTACATGATAATATAGTATAAAATGCATCAAACGAAATCAAATATCTCCACATGATTGATTTTCTTTACTTGTATGGAATGATTCACATTTTGTAGAAAACTATTTGTTGAAATTGCTTAATGTATCATTTGGAAATAAAAAAATCTATACCATCTTAACTGAATAAGCCGATGTGCAAACAACACAGCATTATCATATTATGTACAGATAATACATTATTTGGAAACTAATTTCTGCTATATTATGTAACAAATCACTTGTCTGGAAGCAAGAGAATGAAATATTTTCATAAGCATTCATATGTTATAAAAGTTATTCGATACAGAGCAATATATAGAAGAAATATCCATATATCAGAATAAAAATAATAGCTTATGTTTATCCAACTTCATTTATTCATTATGCATTCATTAGTCAATACTATTCATTGATACATTATGCTATTTTACCACATAATATTATTTGGCAATGGTAGGGTTTTCTTTTATTGTTATTGATTACATCACATTCTTTTTGAAAATGTAATTTTTAAACTGTTCGGCTCTCTTGTAAATATAACTTTATAAAACTTTTATTCGGAGCTTATTCATTAAATATAAGCTTTATAAAATCAATTCCTTTATTGTTTTGAGTCCACATTAAATTATACTGAAACGAAATGTGTGCTATGGATTTTGCTTATAATTAGATTACTTTGACACGTTTATGTTTCATTTTTGAACTACAGATGTCATCGATTACATCACATTCTTTTTAAAAATATAGTTTTTAAAATGTGCCACTCTCATAGCTGCATATATGACTAAAGTCATACATGCAGCATTTATTAATTTAATGAAAAGGAGTCTTTTATGGCAAATAGAGCATATAGGGTCTTTTCAAATAGAAATTCATGGTAGACCAAACTTAATAGAGTTTATCTGTAAGCTACCTCACATGTGATAATATCATTATATACAGTACATATTTTAGAGTCTCATCAAATCTAAACTTGGTGTTGGCCACATTTTTTCTAAACTTTTTTAAAGATATCCGCGTTATAAAAGAATAAGAATGTAAAGATGTTAAAATATATATTTTCAAATTACTCTAAGTTGGAAAGTTCAAATAAAACTTCAAAACTCACATTCGAAAACTGAAAATCTGGATTTTAGAAGGAGTTCATATGCTTATTATATAGTGCAATTTTCCATCTTTTCTATACATTTTTCTCAAAAATGATTGCACTATTTAAAAATGTGATTAAACAATATACTATGACAAATAATAATAATCAATGACAACCAAAATGTATTGTGGAATCTGTATAGCGTAAGTTTAGGATTCTATATATAACTTCACCAAAGACTTCGTGCTTTTTCAAGCTCCTCATCAGAGCCAAAACATATGTTATTTAGTCATGAATGAAAACCGTGTATTGTTAAAGATCTTATCTTGTATAAGCATTTCAAATAATCACATTATTATATCATTTACAAATAATAATTATTAAACAATGTTGTTTGTAATAACCCTTTTATTCAGCAATCAGTGCCCAGAGCTAACAAATCTTTTACCGTAGAAATTAAGGTAACCTATTAAACATTGATCATTTCTCTTAATGTAGAGGTTATTTGGGTTCAATGTATGAGTCAATTGTATGGATTATTTTAAAAATAAATTACAAAAATTGTCAAATTAAATAAGGATAGTTATTAAATGATTAAGATACTATGAAATATGCTGTGCTTTTCAATTTACTAATATTTAATTTAACTGAAAGTAAAAAGTAGCATTTTTACTCCTTCATCAAAAAAAAAAATTAAATGACATTGACATGATACTTTATTTTAATGACCGAAATGTAAATTAATTTTGCTAAAAAATTGTTAGTTTTTATCTTATTTAACGATGCGTCATATCCAACAAAAATTATGATGATGGCTATTATATTAGAAATGAGGATGCAAGCTAACTTTTAATATTTTTTCCCGTCATCTTTTTTTTCTTATATAATCTTAAGATCAGTAACATCTTTCAGTACATAATTTTATTAGCAATCTCTAAATAATCTATTAATAAGATTTATTTATTCACTTAATAAAAATAAAATTATACCTACATTTTTACTTAAATATAGATTTTTTTCTTAGTCATTTTTCTGTTCTTTAATGCAAAAGAAAAATGAGCTGTCAAGTTTCTTTGCACTGCTGTACATGAGCCAAAACTTAAAAAAAGAAAAAATTAAAATAATGGCTCTCACATTTTTACTAAGTTTCCAAAAAGAAAATATTAGAATTCTAAAGTTATGCGGAATAAAATCCAGACGATTCATTTTTAAAAATCCAAAGAATTGAAGAGATGCTATTATAGTTCAACCACTTCAAATAAATCTTTCTCACAGTCTGCAATGAAATGTAATTGGACAAGACTTGTCTAGACGTCATTGTGAGTTTTAAAGAATATTGTTTAATTAGCCTCACGTGTGTAAAAATACCATTTTTAAAATTGGCATTTCCATATTTTTCGTAGCGTCTGAGTTTATAAATTTTCCTCCTTTATGAATACCATATAAAATTACACCAGAGTATAACTGCCGTTATTTAACTGTCATTTAATCAATTTAATTAAGTATTACTTTTTCATTAATAAGCCATAAGTGTTTAGGAAATCTGAGAAAAAAATCAATTTCAGAAGTTTTATTGAAATTAATCATAAAAGCAGAATGATATTCATATAACCAAAATCAGTTTCTCCGGAAATAAATCAAATTAGGGTTTTTTAAAGCAGCGTTTTACAATTTAAATTGTTTCTTAACAAATATAAATGCTCCAACCAAATATTTTTTCATGCTCTTTCAGCTTCGTATTTAATTTCCAGTGATCGCACTCTGAAATATTCAAAAATTATTGAATACTGAGTAAATATTCTAAGGCATTGTGCTATAACCATGATTCCAGTAAAAAATAGGGGGAAAAACAAATATAGCTTTTATATTTTAGCTAGCTCTAAAAATAATTTATGTATTAAATCAATGAATTATTAACAAATGAAACATAAATAAGAATAAAAATAAAATATAAAGTTCGCAAATGTGTCTATTTTTTTCATTCGATTAAATGAGTTTTATTTAGATGCAGTTTGTTCGAAGTTTTTAATTTCTCTTATAATATAAAGTTCAATTTCCTTAAGTTTAATGAACAATAAAAATAACTTTTTATGAGTCAAATTAATTTAATGCAGTCAAATTTAATTTGTTTCTATATATTTGCTTGAATGAAAACATATTTTATAGGGTAATGAAAGAATTAAATTATTATTAACATAGCTGCTTAATGTATTTTAAGATTAATTTTTAAGAAGGGAATTTAATGCCGAAAGAAAAATGAACATTTAAAAAAAAATTAAACTCTAAAGCTAAAACAATCGTATGAATGTTAACTATTATATTCCCTCTAATATTGTATTTATATTTTTTTATTCCCTCTAATATTGTATTTATATATTTTTATTCCCTCTAATATTGTATTTATATTTTTATTCCCTCTAATAATGTATTCTTATTGTACTGTACTCCCCCTAATTCCAATTTTATTTTGTAAATATTCTGGATAATTTCTATTGTATTATATGCCCTCTAATATTGTTCCTAATTATTGCATTCCTATTGTATTATATTGCATTTAATACTCTCACTAATTCCTATTGCATTGTATTCCTTCTATTATTCTCCCTAATTTCTATTGTGCTGTGTTCCTTTAATATTCTCACTAATTCCCATTGCATTGTATTCCCTCTATTATTCTCCCTAATTCCTATTGCATTGTATTCCCTCTATTATTCTCCCTAATTCCTATTGCGCTGTATTCCTCTAATTACTGTATTTCTATTGTTTTGTATTCACTCTAATTACTGTATTCCTATTGTATTGTCTTACCTCCAATTACTGTGTTCATATTGTATTGTATTCCAGCTAATTATTGTATTCCTATTTGTTGTATTCCCTCTTAGTGTTGTATTTCCCTTATTTATTGTAATCCCATTCCATTGTATTTTCCCTAATTATTGTATTTCTATTACATTACATTGCCCGTAATATTGTATTGCTAATTTTCCTATTCTCTTTATTTATTGTGGTTCCTTTAATGTATTGCATTCCTTTTAATATTGTATTCCTAGTATATCAACATTTAAAAAACGTTGTGGTTCACTGAAATGAGGGTGATTGTTGTTTTAACCAAGTATTACTTTATACGAGGTATTTTCTGTACATCAGAGCCATTTCTTTGACGAAAGTTCAACTTGTCAGAGTGGAATTGAAAAAAGACTCTATGAATCAAGTGATCACAGTCTATGCGCCATGGCGAGAACACAGATTCAGAGGGTCAAGAAATTAGATGCATTTTGTCGTGGAAGAATTCTTGAAAATTCCTATCATTAAATCTTCTATTATGGACATCTTGTCAAAGTTCTTTTCTTTTATTCCCTCCTAACGTAAAAAGACCAATCTCATGCGTACTCACCTAGAGTGTCCTTTCTAGTTTGCAAGTCTCCAATATCACCAACTATCATTTATTTATTTCGATTTAAGTGGGGTTACTCTTCTGCAGTCTCATCAAATTTCTCGTATGACCCCTAGCTATGTCACAGTATTGATTGAATTCTTGTTGTATTCCCCCTAATTATTGCTCTTCCTCTAATATTGAATTGCACCGCATCCTCCCCCCCCCACAATTAGCATATTCCCTCTGTTTTTGCTACTTTTACAGCTATTCAGTAGAAACGGTGTGCTGTATTGACACATATAGCTATTAGAGATTTATTAGTTGAATACATAGATAATAATTTGATCTTTCTGCCTCTGAAGACACATCAAATCTTAAACGCAAATATATATAAAAAAAATCCTACGACTGGACAGTAATTCAGAAAGCAAGGAAAACCTAAAAATGTGCCTGATTAATTGATATTTAAGTCATAAATTCATTGAATATAGTTAGATCGACTAATGTTCTCAATTTATTGAAAAAAAGACCACTAATTACAAAAAAAAAATTCATGTAATTTTTTTAAAATTTTTAAAATTTATTTTTCGACTTAATTTTAATTAATAAAATTAATTAAAAATAATTTAATTAAATAGCTTTAAAAATTATTATCTGTAATATACACTTTTGTTTAAATTTTCAATGAATAGAGATATATACATTTTGAATTATCGATGATTTTCATTATTATAACTTATTTTAACTGATATGTAATTGCGTCATTTCTTTTAATCAACTCTAAGAAATGAAGGAAATATAACTTTTTTTAAAACTTAGTCAGAGGATGAGCAACATTTCATTCATCCAAATTTCAACGACTCTACAGGCATTAGAATTTGACTGTTGCAAGATTCCCTCATAGGTTTTTAGTAGAATAGTGTTCATAATTTGGGAGTTACCAACTATGAAGCCAGGATGTTACTTTCATGTTACTGCAGCAATGCTTGGAGTTCAAAGAAATTGTATTAATTTATAGATATTGTATTGTATTAATAAATATAAATTATCAATTATTGTAAATTCTTAAAGAATTTATCCCCTTTTACAATTTTTTGTTCATTTTATATATTCTGCTTTTGGAAGATTAATCTATTGATGTCCGCATACTATTGAGTATTCGTACTTTCGACATAATTTTAAAGAACAAATTTATACAAAATTTATCTTTAAAATAGATTATCGTGTTTCTTTTTTTATAACAAATACTTTCAGAATTCTGAGAACGCCTTTGACAGTATAGAATAAATCCCAGTTCCTTTAATTATATTTTTATGCAGATATATTTTAGAAGTATATTTTATAACGTCATAATAAAACGGTTTTCTTAAGATTCGCCTTAAGAATAATTTATATTTCCCTTTTTTGAAGTAGAGATCAAAAAATTTAAAAGACGTTTAAAAATTTTGAGATGCAGATATGCGTCTACAAATTCTTTTTCATTAAAAATGGGATATTTCTTTTCAGAAAACAAACACTAGAGCCATTAATTTCGTTGTTCGAAAAATTAATTTAATTATCATAAACTTTTCATCAGAAAGGAAAAGAAATAAAAGGTGGGAGGCGTATATAATGTAAAAAATGAGTTTGTAAAAAAAATGTTTCTGTACTCAAAGGAATCATAAATTATAATTTATTTCTTTGGAAGCAGAAAAGAAAATATTATATAAATAAAAAAAAAAATAAATGGGTGCATGTTCTGCTTCATGGCAGTTTATTAATTTATGAGAAAGTTAAATAAATGGAACTGAAAAATGGATTAAGAATTCTTTCATAAGATCCAAGTGGTAAAATTTTCATATAAAATCTTTTGAAAACTGAAAAAAGTATAGTCTTATGAATGCTTTAAAATCGTGCTTTTATGAAAATTTGAATTATAATTCCAAATAAACTAATTTTTGATTTATACTTCGATGTTTTTATAAGGAGATAAATTCTGACAAGGTTCTTATAATTTTAATATAAATTCATTGAAACTGTTATACATAACAATAACTGTTGTAATTTTTCTTGATTGTTATTAAAAATTTTAAGTTCAATGATTCGAAAAGTACACAAGGTAATTTGAATGAATCTTAGACTCTTTTGCAAGCGTTTTTTTAAATTTAAATTGTATATGTTTATACTTTTGGTATGAAAGCCAGAAAAGTACTAATTCAAACGTTTTAACAGTCAATATTTTATTTTTCAAAATAAAAGAGCAAACAGCAGATGATTTCATTAAAAAGTTGAAATTACTTTTTGATTTGGTTTACAATTATGCATAAAATTTTTATCTAGTAAGTTCTACTTTCATATCATTTTACTTTCATGAACATGAATTATGGAGAAAATATTGTAACCATCAAAATATTTTAACTCGAGAATTTCAAAGTTTTAGATTCCGAAGTTTTAGAGTTCCAAAACCTATTTTTGAAAAATGTCTCCTCTTATTTTTTGTTACAAAGATAACTCAAAAAGGCTTTTAGTCAGACTGATGAAAATTAGTATATGGTGTTGACACCCAAATATTAGATATCTGTCAAATTTTGTGTAAAATTCATTCAGAGAAAGTCACTTTGACAAACGCTTCAGTTATTATCTGGATGCTACGAATGAAACACCAGAAATACTCACCAAGGATATATACAGTAAAAATGCTGAAGTCCCTAAAAAGAGTATTTCGTAACTATTGAACACCAATGGTTTATAAAGCGTGAGCACGCCAGAAAGTTTTTGTAAGGCAACTCCCTCTGGCTATGTTTTATGCAGCGTTACTTTTTGGAGTTTATATATGCATCAAGCTAGTCAGTTCTGAATGTTATAAAAATATAACTAGGATCATCAAACCCTCATTATCCTCATCGTGTTATTTATATGATGATTACAAGCATTTCAACACTTTTTCTCAAAATATTTAATTAAAAAAATCATGTACGGGTCACTAAAGCCTGATGCGCATTATCGTATTTCAATGAAGAATTCCAAAAGATGATAAAAATATCTTAAAATGAAAGTTTAAGAATTAAATCATAGCCTACAATAGAGTTTGCGTATAAATTATAATTCTTAATAAACTATACTTTTATATAAAATATATTCAATCGCATAAAAATTTATTTCATTTCCATTTTGGCAAGAAAACTCACACCGTCTCTATAAATCTCGATGTGCTTAGTTTTATGAGTAAAAGAAGCAAAAATTGTCGTGGTTAGAGTTATTAATATGAATGCAATTGTGCATATATATTGTTAAATGCATTCTTAAATTATGGAAGATACTATGAAAATTCATTTACAGAGTTTTTTAACCATTTTGAATCGTTTAAAGTTATCTAACTTAAATTGCTACTCATTTTTAAAATGCAAATTTGTATTCACTATATATTATAAAAATGTCCCTGTTATAAAACTTCGAGACTAAAATTTAATATGCACTTTGTGCCTGCATTGATAATTTTATGCGATTCTTGATATTAAAAAATGCCGAGTTTGTATTCAAAGATTGTTTATTTAGTTTATTCATTTTTATATAAAATATATTTCATTCAAATAAATATATTTTTTAAATATATAATAATATATAAATCATATAAAATATATTTCATTCAAATATATTCCATTTTTACATTGAAAATGCTGAATTTAAATTCAAGAAAAATGCTTACATATTGTGATTTTATATGCAGAAAAAAAATTCAAATATTTAATGACCCGACATTTATATATTTCAGCTATGACAAACATATTAAAAAGATTCACTGAACCACACTATTCTACAAATTGCAATACATGGTTTCAAACTCTCCCCATTCGTTAGTATGTGGGTTTAAAATAATCTCGAGTCGCAGGTTCCTGCGCAAAGAAAATCCATTAAATGGAAAGGAAAAATCTCTGAGTGCTTAGGGATTGGGACACATGTATTTGCCTAAAAAAGGCGACTCCGTGAAAATTAGTTATGGCTTACAGCAGGGTATCCGAAACCTTGAGTGATGGCACGTTGTTGCAGCATAACTGTTCTTTTGGTGTATCGAGAGACCTGAAAAGTTTACACACACTAAGATAGAAAGCTTTTGCTTCACATATGTATCTTGTTGGCTCATAATTCATATTTCAAAAGAATGCACCACGGTTTTTTGTTTGTAAGAAAATTTAATATGTAGAAGATGAAACGGGTTGTATAGATCTGGTTTCTAAAAATTGGATTGCTATTCTTGAAAGTTCAAGATCCACAGAATTTAATATTGTGTTTGGAGATAAGAAACTGATTGGGCTCCTTCACTGAAAATGCATTTTTTTAAATCTTTGAACAAGAGTATAAATGTAATACAAAGTATATTGAAAGCTAATAGGCAAAGTACTGATATTATTTCTCTATCACATTTAAATGCGGAATTGTATTTCTCTATACAATTCATCTTTCATAGAAAAATATTAATTAACATCACTCATCATCGCATGAATCTGATTCGTAATTATGAAAGACGTACAATGTTTGGAATATACTTTTTATATTATTCTATAATATCGGTTGTTAATAAAAATTTTTTTGACTGATTGGTGATTTATTATTTTGTTATAGTACTTACTATTAGTAATAAAATGAATATTTATAGAAATATAAAAAAAGAATTAAGTATAATTATTGAGAGAAAAATTAAAGCTTGCGAATCGAAATCTTTTTTAAAATTTAAATTTTGGTAGATGTGACATAGTTGTCGAATTTCAGCATTGTTTTCTTATAATTGTTTGTTTTTTACATCGAGCGTGTCAGGTTCGTAATTTTGAGAGCATGGAAATCAAATATATTCCCTTGATTTTTGTAGCAGACTTGAAATGGATTTGCAGAAATCCTCGTCTCCAGACGGTGAACTGAAATCAAGCAGTTCAGAAGTCCCTTTTATTACACTCGCTACTACATTTCTTTTCCAATTTATTCAGAGTGCAGATCTCATTTAGAAACTGGATACTTTTTATTAAGTGGTATTTCATATATGTCTATATTTGATATTGTAAAAATATCTCTAATTATATCACTCAGCTTTCAAGTTTGAAATGTCGATATTCAAAATCTATTGTAGTCATTCGAACTCTCCAAGATGGATTATAGTGAATACGACTAAAGCATTCTAACGACTCCAAAGAGAATTGAGTTCCATTGTAGGATATTTCATAATCACCATAAGCAATTAATGGCTTGTTGATTATATTGGACTATTGATTTCTGGAAACTTAAAACTGTTAACTTGAATAAAATAACATTTTCGAGACAATTTGTTTTTGAGAAAATGAAAGAGTATAGAGACGAAAGTTTCTGATTTTTTTGGTAAGGTAATTTTCATATGTCACCATTTCAATCTTGGATTTTATAAAAAATAGAGGCAATTTTTAAATATATTTAAAGTTTAAAAATTTCCACTTTATAATAGTATACATTTTATAAAAGTGTATAAAAATTATGATAAAGCAACATACCGGGGAATATAACTCTCTATTATCTTAGATGCATTACGATCAATATTTTCTATTGTTGCTTATCTTTAAAAATTAATTATATTCTAAGCATAAAAATTAACATGATAGTAACATTAACGTATCAAATAACCATGATTTTATATTTATATACGCCAAAAGTAATAAAAACTTGATATTTTAGACAAATACAGAATTATTACGAAAACTTGTCATAAAAAAAATCAAGGGCAAAAATAAAACTAATATTTTCTTTAATGTAAAGTGCTTATGCAACATGCCAGAAATATATTAGATATTATTATATCAATTTCTGTTAAAATACTGGCTAATTTGGGTGGTGGAAATTGGTCCATAGATGTTAGATAACGAATAATATGTAACGGGACAATCACGTGTTTCGTTAATCGCCAGTAACAACTAATTATGACTTACTTTGGAGATCAAAATGAATGGTTACTATTACTTTCAGTTCTCTTTCAGGGAAAGAAACTTTATCAATATTATTAATATTAATAGTGGATTTTGTTCTATATTTCAACTGTTCAATATTTGTTCCCTTTATTTTGTTCAGGTAGATATTCCAGTATCAGGTTTTCTTAAAGAAATATTGATGGTGAAAAACATAAAGCAAGTACAAAGTTTCATTTCAAAACCGAATATTAATAACAATTTTAATTTTGTGAAATAGCATGCATAAACATGACTGTTTGCAATGGTTTTTAACAATGAACAATTTGAACTGCATTACAATAAATATTCAAAAGAGAACTGAAAATCTAACAAAGTATATTTTGTTGCTAATATATCTGAATTGCCGTTTATTTAACTGTTAAAGAAATCCAAAAGCGATAAAAAAATTCTAAGGTATATGAAATTTTATGTATAAAAGTGATGAAGGGTTTGTGAACAATGAAACTGCATTCAAAATGAGAAAAAAATGTCGAGATTGGCTGTTAAAAATAAAATTTTAAACATTATTATAAATTTTCTCTCAATAAAAATATGAACGTGGTAAGTATGATTTGAGAGTTGTTTAGAAACTAGTTTCTTGTGATTGAAACTTAAAATTTCGACTTCAATTCTATGTGCAATTGAAAATAAATGCATTTGTTTGAAGTCAGTAAATTTTCGAAATGATATTTATATTGAATTATAATTCATTCGAAAATTTGCATAATAATTGTCAGGATGATATTGTTTCTAATATTAAGAAAATGTTAATTGGTACACTTATTCTAATGTTTTCGTATATTTTGACAGTAAATAATTCAGCAAAAGTACTGAGTGTAATAAGAAATAAGAATATAGGTTAGGAGAAGTGAAAGAACATTATGGATAAATAATACAAAAATATTCAAAGTATTGGGTCGTTCGGAAAGTAATTTCCTTTTTTCCTGACAAAGGATTTAATTGCATTTTTCGCACCCAATTTCATACTTTAACCGCAAAATCATTTTATGTTTTAAGAGCTGATATAGCAAGGCTTGAGTGTGAAAAAGTGCAGCTGATTCTTCGCAGTAGTTTTTGGATGGTGCCCTTTTAAATATGGAGAGCAATAAACAGCATTTTCGTCATTTTTTTCTTTTTTGCTATATAAAAGGTAAAAATGCTGTTCAAGCCAGAAATAAATTAGCCAATATGTGTGGAGAAGATGTGTTAACAGTACATCAGTACCAGAACTGATTTGCAAAATTTTTCCTTCAAATGAGGAGGCCAAAAACCACCTCGATCAGTTTTTTTTACAGCAAAGACCAAAACTTTTATGAGCGTGTAATCATGTTACTACCAAAAATATGGCAAAAGGTATTAGACCAGAATGGCAATTTTATAATTTAATAAATAATTTATTCATTAAATGAAAATTTCTTTTCATTTTGACAAAAAAATACGAAATTACTTTCCGAACAACCCAATAGTTTTTATTATTCTCATATAATGATACATATTTATTGAATGTTGCTATAAAATCTAATGTAAAAGACCATTTTGGCCATGGAATTGCGATTTATACAATAAAAGATATTGCAATAGGGTGCTATTTGAAGAAACCAACAGTTACAAGGGAAAGTCATTGAAATCCCATTCGAAGTGTGATTCTTATCAATAAAAAAAGAAATATTATCATGTGGAGCTAAGCTAGTGATAGAGAATTCTGAATTTTCTAAAACAAATGATACATTGAAGTGTTTTATACATCCTGTTTGAGGAATTCGTCTACTAAGTGTTGTATTTGAATTTACAGACCCCTTGTTTTAAGTGAAATGCTCTACCACAGCAATCATTTGTTCAAAACTTTGTTGAACATTAAAAAATCACGCAATTTCTTTAAGATGGATCAATGATGAAAAGTCTTATTTGGCATTTTCAAAAAATCAATGATTAGAAATAGCAGGTATTGAAATCTGAGATCGTGCTATTAACATGTAAAAAGAATTTGGCAGAACAATTAATAGAAAAACTGCTAATTTTATCTAGAATTGATGAACAAAATTATAAATAAAATATTCTAATGTCATATTCCTTAAAGAAAAGGTAGTATATCTTGAATCACAGAAAAATGCAGACAACTTAGCTGTTGCAATTGTGTAATAATAGCATTTAATTCCACTATCCAATGTCTATATGTAGTGACGTAAATATGAAATCAGGTTAAAGAATTACATCATTATTCTAAATGACACATTTGGAATAAATGAACACCCTATTTCCATCACCCTTACAATTTTAGCCATTCTGAAGTTGCCTTTTTATCACATCCTTCCCAACGTCTCAACAGCCAATATATCACTACCAAACAGCAACAAATACACAGCTACAAAAAACAAACTCTGGACAGGAGTGTACAATTTTGCCTCGTGATCTTGTTTTTCGGCTACTGTTATTCCCAAACGTATTCGTCTACTGTTATTCTTGTTATTCCCCAACGTCTCAATAGCCAATATTTCACTACCAAACAGTAACAAATATAGTTCATTACACCTACGACTTACTGAAGGGAGAATATTTGGGAAGATTATAAGCAAGATAAAAACCTTGGATCACGAGTGTACATATTTGTCGAGTGGTCTTGTTATTTGGGTACGAACCCCAACTTAACGAGTTATATCCTAGCCAATTAAATGACCCCCAATAACTATGACATATTTATTGTTCGAAATTTAGAATGACAGGGAATATCATTAAGATATCAAATCAGTATTGTTAGAATAAATTGCTAATAGATAAGCCACAAACCTCGTATAAATGCAGAAAGTCTGGACATAATTTTCTATAGAAATTGTATTTTTTTTAAATTATTAAATAAATCAATTAGGAACTAACTCACCCCCCACTACACTTGGTGAAACATTTTTTTCATAAATTAGAATAATTTTTCTGTGAATAGCATTCAGATCATTTGTTGCACTATTATTTGTAACCTATTAGGAAACGTCTCAGGCTATTTTAGGCCTCATATATATGATATAATTCTGACAAAAATCTTTTTTATTTTATTTTAATACCAAATATAAACGTTACTTTTAAAACAAAAAATTAAAAGTCAATATGATAAACAATAAAACCTATTAATTTCTTCAGATAAATTTGGTGCTATTTTTCAATGTTATTTGTTAAATTATAATTGCAACCAATAAAAAGGATGGACGATTTTAGACAAAATATTTATGTAAATCAAAAAAAAAAAATGTCAAACAGTTTCAAATTATACATATCTACTGACTAGAATAGGCGCTGTGTCTAATTTTTTATTTGTATTCATCAAAAAATTTCTACTATTATTATTAATAATATTTTGTCATTTTGCAAATTAAAATTTTTGAAACAGAAGCAGAATCCACTAACAGAAGGCACATAATTAATCTTCCTAGTTATTGTTTTCGAAATTGCTCATCATCATTAAAAGCATTATTGTCAACGAAGCGAAATTTATTTTATTTTTTACTTTACTTTTTGATGTAAAGCATTTTATTTTAAATCGTTTTCAGTAAATATATATTCATTATATTTATTTCTGAATTCAATCATCCATTTGTGATATTCCATTTGAAATATGATTTCCTTGTTGGAAATATTTGCTTGCTATTTTCAAAATAAATCCTTTTCTTACTTTCTTTCAAGTACATATTTTGTGAGAGTTCGAAGAATCGATGGCTCTGTATATCTATATGAATTTAATATAATACTTTTTTAGCTCAAATGTCGTTTGCCTTTATCGGTTCATAACTGTATTTTGAACGAGTTTTGATATCTTCTCCATCAAACTCTTCGAATTTTGAAAACTCAGCTGTCTTAGAATTCTCCTATATTCAATTTTAGTCATATTACTCCAATGCAAAAAAACCAGATTTTATGTAGTAAATTTTTTAATACTTTCGTAAACACTAATTTTTTTAAAAAATTGTATAATATTTCTACTTACTTCTGATGTAAATTTAAGAATAAATATAAATTTCGGAAATGTGAAAATACGATTAATTATAACATTGTTTTATATTAATATTATCTTTTGTTACATTAAATGAGTTAGTTATTCATAAATACTTTAATTTGAAATTGGGGAATAAATTTTTAATAACATAAATTGTAAAATCACAGAATATTTAAATTTTAAGATTAAAAACCTTAAGTATACCAATACAAATGGATGGCTTGAAAATGCTTATTTATTTCACTTTATTATCCAGTATTTCACGAGAAACCGTGAATCAGGATTTTTTAAAGAAATTAAGTTTGCTTTTTTCATTATTCTTTCTATATTATTACATTAAAGAAATGGTTTACATTATAAATTGTTAAATATTTAATTAAAATTTGTTGGCTGTTGGAGAAGTATATCTAAAAGTTTTTTGACAGTACATTTTAGAATTATTGGAATTTAAATACCATTATTTAAATGATATGATTTTAGCCAGTCAATGAATCCTATCGTAATGTTATTTCATTTGATAAGGATTTATTTAAAAGTAGAAAAATTTTTTAACAGTCTAATTAATTAGTCTAAAGTTACTTGACATTAGTCCTTTCACTATAGATATTTAATATATTTTAGGGGTTATATAACTGTACACACATCTCTTTTTATTCAACATATGTCATTACACTATTAATATCGATTCATATTACCATGATCCTTCTTGGAGATTATTATTAGATTTATTCTAGCGATTGCAGTGTTTACTTTGTATTGTGAATTGTGGAACTTAGAAAATAATAAAATAACTGTTCCAGAAACTCGTCTTCTCTTTTCATCTACCTCATAATGGAGTTCATGCATCATAAATCTAATAGTCCCATAGCTCTACAACACAATTTTGAAAACTACATCTTTTAACTCCGTTGAATTTGTTCATGTGTTTCGGATAAATTTAAAGTTAGACAAAATGTTAATAAGATATTTTTATTTTCACTTGAATGAATATTTAAATTTGACTTAGTTTTTATTCAATTTTAAGTTTTAGCATGGACACAATCCTTGCAGTTTAAAAGGACTATGAGTTTGAGAGTTTGACGATTAGTTGTCCTCCTAATCTTTGAATTTTCGCACTGTGCCAAAGATAACTCTTTTCTTCTCAAAGAATTTAATGTGCGTTATATTCTCGCAAGCAACGAATCGCCAAGGAATCCGAACGCGAACCATTAGCTGTCTAGTTTCGTTCAGGAGCTCAACAGATATTACCTGGTGAGCTCCTGGGCTCTGAAGTACATTTCTAGGTGATAGTGAAACAATCAAAATATTCGCTATAAATTAGAATTAGAATTCGAAACAGCAAATAGCAGCTTGTTCCTGAATTGATTTGGATATTTCCTGAATATTTTGATTGATTCGTGCTATTTGGGTGAAGGGCAGATACCTACGGGAAATATCTGCCGAGCTCTTTAACTGTCAAGGGATAGTTGACACTTAAAAGGGAAAACGGTATAAGGTATTAACAAATGAAGAATGCATTTGAAACCTTGATATTTATTAGTATTTACAAGAATGATTTGATTTTGTGAAGATGACAAGAATTTTGATTTTGTGCATATTGCACATTTCTTCGCCATCTTCCTAAATTTGCCATCTATGAAAGAAAACATATCTCTCCACTACATATTTATCTTATTTATTGAGCTATTACCAATTATGGCTATTATCAACACGAAATTCCCGATCGTGAATAAAATTGAAGGAACTTGGTAAAGCTGTCAATGGACTCCTAGGAGTCAAGGTAGACAAACTACTTAATACATAAACCTTTTGACCAATATTGCTAAAACACTATTAGGTTGACTGAAGCTAACTCTATTCATTTATAGGCAACAGCTCTGAATTCTCGTAACGTAAAAAATAACTGCTTTACAAACCACTCTTCAGATCACTAATTACTTACAATTGCCTCGTTTGGGGAACTAAAATTTATGTTGGAAAGTTTACGCCTCTACAATAACAAACAGCATGAAAGATGAATTGGAAATCTTGGAACATTAGAAACAACATCATATTAAGGGCTCAAACTGATTTAAATTGTATGATATTTTTTGGTGTTTTGGGGGGAATTCTTTCCTAAAAAAATGATGTCATTTTCTCTTGAATTTGATAGGAACACCAATTGTGTCAAACAAGTAATTTCAACATGTTACCATAGGAGTTAACAAATCAGGAGAGGCATTTGCAAGATATTCTCTTAAATGAACATTCAGTCTGCTTATACTCATTGCTCTAATCTATATTATACTTTCTAATATAATTCTATACCTGAAATTTCAAAAGTCTAATGGTATATTGCTATTGCTGGTATAATAAACATATCATACATTTTACTCTCAGTGTATCAAGCATTTGCTAGAAATATATAAATCCCTTCATAATACCTAAGTTACAAAGTTGAAAAATAAATCAACGATAGCATTTACCTTGGGAAGCTGCAATATACCAGTATGGTATTTAAAACCATCAATAATATTTATTTTCTGCCCAACGTCATGAACAATTGTTCAAAAATATTCTGGTGAGAGAACCAGAATATTTGAGAACAATTGTTCAAAAATAACGAAAAAAACGTTAACTTATCAACCCACCAATGTAAAGCACATGTGTTGATGCTTTCATTAGAAGGAAAAAACCAATCTGGTTTTTCAAGGTTCTCTGTTGGATTACACTGAAAATTACATGAATTTGATGAGTCTAATTCGGAAATAAATCATTAAATTTTTATGATTATAAATTTGTATCTTTCACACATAGAATTTGATAATAATTTAATAAATATTTTTATTACCAAATAATCATGAGTTTTTTTTTTCTTTTTAAAAATATTTTTCACTACAGACAATAATAAGTGATGTAAAAAATAGTTAATTCAATTCCTACTTAGATCAGCGAATGAAAATTTCATTTTACTTACTTTTTATTAAACAATTATCAAAGACGATTATAAAGTATCAAAAATACTACGTATCAAAGATTATTAAATGTAAATTTTTTTTGTAAGCATTGAAATCGTACTCTTCACTTTTAATTGAAAAATATTGAAATCTTTGCATTTCAGTATTGAGCTACTGCCTGTTACTTTGAAATTTCATTACCAACTGCTAAAAGTCTGTTTAAAGTAATACAAATTAATTCAATTTAATTAATGAATTAGTATTTGGAAAAACCTTATCAATATCAAGTATCAATACAAGTTTAAAAAATGTATTTGAACTTGAGTGGATGAATAAAAGTATTTTATTAAC
>JAPMOQ010003125.1:158974-174769 GCA_026543055.1 Argiope trifasciata
AGAGAGAGAGAGAGAGAGAGAGAGAGAGAGAGAGAGAGAGATGGTTATCCGAGACGATAGTGAAAGTCGGGCATAAAAATAGGAATTGATACTTAGATCATGAATGTTTAATTGTAATTCCGTATTCCCAAATATTTAAACTTTTTATCGCTTCCATATAGTAATATCTTCTCAAAATGTTTATGCATTCATAAAAACAATCTTTAATGTTTTGTTAACTATATTCCTCATACCTAACTATATTCTTAATGAATGAAATGGCCTTTCAGAAAGTTTTAGTTCATATTAAAAGCAAGCAATTTCCATCTAAAGGGTCTCAGCAATGTCATCAAACAGAAAAAACAAAAATCTGAATGCAACTATTTTGAACTGGAGTAAGAAATCTCCATTTTTATTTAAAATTCCAGATGAATCGTTTTCACGCCTTTACTTCCGAAATAATAAGCGCGCCTTTTATATAGCTTTCTTAATATGAAAACATTTTATTATTGAAAAACGAAAGAAGAAGGCATGAGTTTAATCTTAATTTAGAATTGGGTGCTGTAAAGATAAACCAATCAACGCAGATTTTTTCTTATAGAAAGACTATATGCCTTTTGTGAGATATGAGTAGGATGTTTATAAAAAATCATTCTGAATATATTCTTTTCTTTTTTTTCATATTTTTTCCAAACATTAAACGTTTATTACAAAATCAATCAGTGGTAACAATATGTGAATTAACAGCACGAGTACTTGTACTAGCACAACACTAGTAGTGCCTTAAGTACCACTTTTATATCAACTTTAAAATATACTTGCACAAGTCACCAGATTTTTTAAATTCCAATTTATGTAAGCTGTATGAAACCGAACATCTTTTGATAAAAATTGGTAGTATTATTATCATGTGAGAACAAGAAATTTTTTGGTTTTGATGTTTTTGAAGCCCTAAAATTAGTAGGCAACAAAATGATGATTTATCCCCTTTGCTTCATCCATTTTTCGCTTTTAGAGTTAGAAAATAATGCAGATGGTTGTCACATTTGGTGATTTATCGCCAATTGCGAACTGTCTTAATTAATTTAAATCATTAACAAGTTTAAACTTTAAACCGGTTTGAAACAATCACGAGACTATCAGATAACGCATGTGTCAATATTTAGAAAAATTCTTTTTTCCCCATCTCGAACTCCAAAACTTTGTTTACCAGCTATTATAATTGAAAACGAAAGTTTAAAAGTATTATATACAGAGAGAGAGAGAGCCAGAAGTCTAGTGATTGTTTCAAACTGGTTTAAACTGTTTAATGATTTAATTTAATTAAAACAAATAATAGCTTGGAAAATAATAATGTTCTTACATGATAACTTTGAATTTGCAACAGTAGATTTCCTCATTATTATTAATTATAATTTTTTTATTATTATTAGGCATGATTCTTTTTACGAAATTCCTTTCACTTTTCGAAAATATTTATATATTAATACATTATTTCAAGCAAACTTTTCAGTATATGTTGCGGTTGTGAATTTATATAAATGAACATAAATTTTACACACAATCCACAATTTTATACTGTTTGTTTGTAAATTATCTGTTAAGGGCTGGACCATCATCTAATGAAATGTTTCTTGGTGATTTACTTTTCATTTTCAATGGACAATTTTTATCCCTACTACTCGATCTGGTCCGATCAAATAAAGGGTGGTGTTTTAATCAAATTACTTTATTTACAGCTTTAATTTACAGAAAAAATACTATTTATCATCTAGGTTAAATGAAAAGTCCGTGTGGAACACCACAAGAATAGTTCCGAGAATTATTTTGGAGAAACTCACGAGACCAGCTAATTGGCCGTCAGTTTCCTTCTGGTATCGGGGTTAGCTCCAGGAATTCACCGAATTCCTCATGTAGAATTTTCTCTATAAAGCTCTGCTTTCACCGATCTTACCTTTGGACCTCTTCACCAAAAAAATATCTCCTCTCTCTCTCTAAAAACCTCACATTTTCTCTCTTTTTTCAACTCCACCTCTCATCCACATTGAAGCATTTGGGCTCCCGATTCTCCAATCATCGTTCAATAAAAACTTCATTGGTCTACAATTGACCGCAGGGATGTTCGTGGTCCACAACAATGCAGAAAACACATCTATGTCGCAGGCACAATTAGTGCATGGGTGGTCTTTTATCTGAACTCACTGTGAAGGGCCAAATGTCCTGTCTTAGAAGGAGGGTTCTCCACCCGTACATCTGTAAGCCAATTACACTGCCATAAAACGTCGCCATTGAGGAGATCAGTTTGTAAATGAGAAATAGGGAGCTTGTGAAAAAGAAACCACAATGGTCAGACCGGGAGGAGGTAAATCATTACACAACCATTTTTTTTTTAAGTTTGAAATCTGAGTAGTTGTTGTTCAGAAGATTAGTTCAATGTTGAGGAATATTCTTGATAGCTGCTCCACCTAATTAAACTCAAAATGAAGTTTATTCTATGACTAAATAATCGTAAGCAATTTATGACCCGTCACTCATAAAACAATTATTTTGAAGAAATCAATACTGCTTCTCCCTTGGGTGAAACAGTGTATTGTTTCCGTTCTCACTGAATAGACAATATTAAAATAATATATATATTGGGTTTGTGAATAATTATCAGACGTTTTTTTCACGTGCTATATTTTAAGAAGAGTTTAGAACAGTTTATAAATGAACACATTCTTTAAGGTTATAAAAATGCGTGTCGATATTGATACTCATATTTGTCAAATTATCCTGTCCCACTTTCAAAGATGAAAAGCAGGGCAGTCATTTCACGATCTCCACTAGCTCACAGATAAGACACAATTTTCGAAAGTGGACTCAGGGAATGGTTTTCCCGTTTCAAATTCGGCGGCAAGATAAGTCAGGGAGTAGCCGACCATTGGATTTCGACGACTACGGACTTTTGGTATACGTAAAATTAGACGAAAGCCTTTAATCTCGAATGCTGGTTGACAACTTCAATGTGGACCATTCAACCACCGTTCAATTATTGAAGTATATGATGACTATGCTCCGGACTAATCATTAAAAATTTTACCGTTACATTTTTATGCTTCCTTTTTCATGGTAAATAATGCTCAAGAAACCTGATAATATCGTTTAAAATATCGCTTGATAATTATGCACCAAACCGTTATAATGATTATTAGCTGAAGTATAAATGGACTCTGTCACAAAAATTTATAAATTAAAATATTAATAAACTGTGTATCAATGAAATAAAATATTTTAAATTAGGGAGTTTAAAAATTTTACTAAGCGTTCATTCTGTTGATTTTAATTAATAATCACATTATATTATATCAATATCTATTCAATTAAATTATTGCCTGTTATCGTTTATTGTACGATTTTTTGCATCATTATCTACATCATTATATTATCTGAAATATAAGACAACAATTTTAATATCATAGAATAAATTTAAGTTCTTTAATTGCATGTTTATTCAAATCTGATGTGAAAAATTGGGAAATAAAAGTGAAAGTGGCATAATAAGATCATTTTCTTAATGTGTGCTTTAAAAAAGTAAACTTTCTTTCTTTGAAATGCTTAAGAAATTCCATTTTCTTCTCTAAATTTTAGAATTAGAAGATATGTAAGCATTTCATTTTTTTTCTGTAAGAAATGACATTTTTTTTTCCTAAAAAAATGCCAGAAGATTTTCTTTTCTTGATTTTCTTGATTTAATTTTCTTGAGCGAAATATTAATTTAATAATCATAAGTTTCTTTTAAGACAGAGAGACTAAAGGTGAGTTTCAAATAAAAAAAATTAGGAACAAAAACTTTCAAATTCATAGTTTCCATAAATTATACTTTTTCATTTTTCTGAAAATACTAGAAAGCAAATATATATATTTTATTTTGTCTATATGAATGAATATTTTTATTTTGTAATTAAAAATATTTCTAAAAGTTTTTGAATAATTTTTTCATGCACATAAATGATAAAAGTTAGTATTAAAACACATAAATGTTTGAGCAGCGTTTTATATTTCAAAGTATCATGCTTTTTCTCACTTTTTGATGAATATAATAAAAATATGCATTTCATTTTAAAATCTTGGGAAAAGAATGTTTTTGAAAATGTGGCTTAAATAAATAGAAATAAAATAAAATTAATTTTTCTGGTGAATTAGAATCAGTTTCTTGTTCATTTTTATTAATAGAATTTCTAATTTATTAGTGAAATTTCAAAGGTAAAACATACATTTTCCTATCACCCTTTTGATCTTCTGTTTTTGGTTTAATATCTTTTATTGCGTTTACATATAAAAAGAGATAATATTGTCTCACAGAAGGAATCAAGTAAATAAATCTGTAAAACAAGCTAGAATGAAACCGCAACTCTCAATTCTTAACTTGAGACTTTATATCATCTTGAACTTAATCATACAAATCGTTATGAATATTTAAAAAAAAACTTCTAGAGCTTTCCAGACATACAGTTACAATTATCTACAATAATTACAGTTAATACAAGGGATGATCGAAACAAAGTTTATAGGGCAAAAGAAAAATGGTTTATTAAAATTAAATCCAGGATACAAAGAGTAATTAAGAGAAATATGTGGCGGTCATTTCTTTACATAATCACCAAACTTGTTCAGACATTAATCACACTGCTGGACCCATTTGTTTAACCATTCTTGGTAATAAACATGAACGCTGCTATTGAGCCCTTTCTCGGTACCTTTGCGAACATCACTATCTGATATGAACTTTTTTCGGATAAATATTCATTCAATGTCAAGAAAATAAAACAGACACTGGTATTCAAATAGGAGCTGTGCTGTAGGCTAGCTCCAAACCTCCTACCCAAACGTTTCCAGCAATCTCTTTGTGCGCTTCAAACGAACGGCACCATTTCGCCTCCTGTTTTCTACTCATTGTTTCGACCTCGTACAATTCAACGGTTTGTCTGTGAATATCCGTTGAGGACACATTTTTGGCCAATGAAAAATCGTATCTGTGTGAGACCACTTTCCTATACGTCCTGCCATTACTGTCGCCGTTTCAGGTTTCAGTACTAACACTATTTTCTCGAACGACCAGTATAAGACAGCTAACCCTATTCGTCTCCACTCTGGGTAAAAATATTCCTATCCTTAATTTATACTTTCCAAATACTGCTGCTTGTAAATTTTTTGTTGGATCATCCCACGTAATATTCATCTGAATAAATATTTTAGAAGAAGGGAAATAATCGAAAGGCAGGAACATAAAAATATTTTCTCATATTCTTGAAGTCAGAATTCGACCAATACTCGGTCTAATCGAGCTAAGCTACCAAAGTTCAGCTGACTGCCTAGTGCGCCATCATTTTGAGAAGCAACTGTAAGTTTCGCTAAAATTACACTCTGAAACAAGATAATGTATAAACAAATAATCATGTAAGTAACAGAAAAAAATACCTTTTGAAATTGGATTATATGGAATAAAAATATTATAGCCACGGTTTTAATATTTATTTTCAAAAAAAATTTATCTTCTAAGAATTTATTATTTTTATATTACTATTATACTTTAATAATAATCACATGATATTGCTACAGCATTGATTGACATGTAAAGCAATTATTACATTGTATCTAGTCATAATTCTAAGTTACAAAGTACATAATGAGAATCATGGAGATTCGAAATAGAACTTTAACTACCTAACTTGTATAGAGAGTCCTTTTTATCCCTTGAAAGTTACGTTCAACTTAATTCTATTCACTTTTCTTCATTAACCAGATAAATAACAAGTATTTCGGCACTAGAACTTTCAAAATCTACTTATCAGCTGCTGTCTTTTTAATTCTTTGAAACCTTCGCGTATATGATTCCGATAAGATTGCTTTAAAAGCTCACTTTACGTTATTAGCGAGATTCGACTCGCTCGTTTTAGTTTCTTAATAACGCAAACTCAATTATGAATTTATTTACCTTTGTAAAATTGCCTTTTATTTTCAGAGTTTTAATTTAGAACTTAATTAAACATTTCTCTTAATGGAAGCTCACCTTTTAAATACGGCTTTCCCATGATAAGCCTTCCAGAATGTGCATTTTAGGAGATTAAAATAATTAATTTCGGAGAGCGAAATCTCAGCTTTCATTCTGAATTCCATCCGAGAAGGAACGTTAATAATTAGTTTAAAAATAATGCGCCCCTCTGACGCGGTGATATAGTTTCATTAAATTAAATTGACTTTCTTAATTCTGTAATTCTAGAATATAAAAAGGCTTTCATTGTGTTAGCATATGAAAGTGACATAGTATTACTTCAAGGAATTCTATCTTTTCGCCATGGTATAAAAAATAATATTTAACTGGGAGTAAAGTAATAACGTTTAGGAATTTTAGTAAATTATTTAACAGAAAAGAAATTTTTAAAAGCTTCAAAAATTTCGAAACGTGCGAGAAGTGATCCAAAAAATAATACAAGCTGCATTATTTGGAAAATAAAAATAATGGATGGGAATATCGTTGCCTAGAGTGGACACATGGTGCTAGATGTCTTAACCTGGTGTTCGAGTAGATAGTATTAGTACTGAGACCTGAAACAGCAATAGTAATGACAAGATGTCTAAAGAAGTGGTTTCACACAGAAGTACGAACCGTTGTGCGATTTCTATGGGAAAAGAATGTGTCCCTCTCCGACATTCTCTGATAAATCGTTAAAGTGTATGGCGACGATGCAATGAATTAAAAACATATGATCAATCGATGTTTTTCTTTTGACGCGGTGAAAGAGCAATTGGCAGGCAGTAATCAGCAACATGGAAACGTTTAGGTGGGTGGTCTGGGGCCATCTCCCATACAGACCCCTATTTGGTTCCCAGTAACTATTTCCTTTTCCCGGCATTGAAAAAGCACTAATCCAAAACAAGATCATATTAGACGGCGAAGTTCAAAGAGACTTGTTTCAATAGATTTGGAAAAGTGCATCTATTTTGAAAGAAGTGATTATATTTTTGTAAATTACTAACCACATTTTTAGGACTTAATAGCCAAATAAATAACCAATGACGAAACAAGAGATTTAGCAAAAACTCTGAATTCATACCAAAAGTAAATATTTTTTTATTAATGTAGGCTAATTCAATGCCGGGCGTTCCTTGGAAAGTTTAAAAGAGATCACTCTCGCTAGTTATGAATGCTATCTTTTAAAAGAAAGGATTATTTCAGAATTCTCCTCAATAAATAGTATATACGTGTTCTATTTCTGTAAAATACTGGTATAACATTCTAGAAGAATCGAAATTAAGCTATATAAAAATTACTGAAAAATAAGAAAAAATGAATCCTAATAAAACTTTCGCCACAACTTTTTGTTACAAAAAATAAAAATATAAATATAACTAGAAAAAAATTAACAAAAAAATTCCACCAATGTTAATTAATTTGCTGTTCCACCAACAAAAAAGTGGATTTTTACAAAATTAAATAAATTTCTTGTTAGAACACATAATATCATGTACTATTCATTTATAAAAATTGGCCTCTATATAAAAACTGCTGTTGCATTTAAAAAATCATTTTATAAAAATTAAACAGCGAATATGATTTAGCTCAGAATTTAAAAATATATATATTAAAAGCTAGATAGGAATATAGAATGATTTTATAAATATATTTTTTTTAGTTATACAGACAAACATTTTGTTAAATATTATTAATTATTTCATCATTAGTTAACAATTTTCATATAAGGGCTTAGATTTTTGATGCGAGTATTCTTTCCTTGTAATAGATTTTTCCTTATTATTGAATATGCCAATCTACTTTTTTTCTCACAAAAAATTTACTGAACAAAATGACTAAAAATCACAATCGATTGTCATTAATCTTAAAAATCATTATCTTTTGTGTGTTGGGATATTGATAAGAATTTTTCAATTTATATTCTAGGAATTTCAATATGATTTTTAATGTCATTTTTTGAATATGTTTATATTATGAATACAACAAGTGAGTTTTCTATCTTAACATAGAGAATCTTTTTCAGCTCTATTCCATTTGGAAACAAGACATTATTTTGCCGATTTTATTTACAGGGTGGTTATAATTAAATTTCCCCCAAAAAACATTATGCAACTCAAATGAGTGAGAGGATTGAAATGAAATTCCGTATAGAGACTATACACGAGATACGCTCGCGGAATTGCGAAAAAAAATTAGTTTCACAATTTCCACCAGATTGCGGATTTTCTTGATAAACATTAGCATAATAAACGACCAAAATGGGATTTAGAAACAATATTAACATTTATTGACAAGTTTCTAAAGATCTTGATATCGAAGCACATCAAGCAAAGGTAAGGAAAAAATAAAAGTGCACAGTTTGAGGGGGAGGGAAAGTCCAGTTTGCAGAAAGAAAAAAAAGAGAAGATCAAACAACATTGCACAAGAAGAGCAATTTCTAATCGTATCCAGAATGATGTAAGGAAAGTCTCATGATGTGTCTCATTCAGCTGCAAACTTCCAAATTGAAAGATAGTATGCATTGAATGTATTTTTAATTTAAATCATAATTGTCTTTGTTTATTGGTTCCCTTATTTTGTTTGTTTTCTCTTTATAGCCTACATTTTTTACTGTCATTTATCTGGCAACCATTTTAAGGTTCGATTTGTATTATGCGTTTAGCAACGGCTCTTATATTTCTGTTAGTGACTTGAGTCGGACTCTGCAGTAGGCGTTTTGTAAAACTTATATTTTAATGGAAATTAAATGTGTTTGTACGTTTAGAAGTTTTTAATTTGATTTTTTCACGATCCTTTGGTTCCCTAGGTGCGGTCAGTTTAGTGAAAACTACCTTTAACTTTCATATTGCGATTACGGATGATGTTCTGACAGATAAGTAAAATCTCATATTTCAAGCTGTTATAAAATTTATGTAGTTAAAAGTTGCTGATCTTTAGTTCATTTATAACTCAGTTTCGTAATTAGTGTATTGAGTGAAGCAGACGTTAAAAAGTTCAAAGGGTGAGCTAAAGCAACTCTAACAAGTTTACACAATGGCTTTAATGATGAATAAGCCTTATAATATTAAAGGCGCGATTGATGAAAGTTAAGCAAACATATAAAGAATTTGATGAGTAAGATGCAACTTTACCCGAACAACAATCGAAAATTGTCGAAATCGAAACAAAGTATTTCGAAACGAAAGTGATATATCAATCTGCCATTGAGCCATTGAACGGAATTGCTCCGATTATAAATCCCACGCCAGAAGGGGCGAACTTCAAATTTCCAGGTTTAAACATGCCTAGTTCCAACAGTAAATATACCGATTGGCTCAATTTTAAGGATTTACATCTTGCTACGGTGCATAATAATCATTCGTTGGCCGGTATTCAGAAATTTCTATATCTGATTTGGCTTTTAAATGACGATCCAGCTAACATCATTAAGCATCTTCCGATTTTAAAACAACATATGATGTGGCTTGGGGTAAATTATAGCCTCGGTTCGATCGCAAAAATCAAATACTTACATCACTCTTAAGAACATTCCTATAAAATTCTGATTCTGTTAATATAAGAAAACTAATACTTCTGAGGAAGTTATTCGTGGATTAAAATCGCTTGACGAAAAAACGTCGTTTAAAGATGTTTGGTTAATTCATCTATTTTTAGAATATTCAGAAACGCGCCATTTGTGGTCACAAAAGATTGTCGAAAAGGAATTTCCTATTTTTGAATCTTTTTTGAAGTTCTTTAACTCGAGATGCGTGCCCCTCGAAATGCTAAATAATCATAGTTTTGAAAAGCGAGTAGTTGGCAGAAATCATTGAGTTGTTAAGACTGTTTCACATATTAATAAGCATTCAATTTTTAAATGTCATAACTGTAATAGTTCTCATTCTTTCTAAAAGCGTTATAAATTTAAAGGTGCAGGCATTTCGACTAGAAAAATTGTCGTCCGTAAGAATTCATATTGTTTCAATTCTATGGTGTTTCATGAGGTAAAATTCTGCCCATCGCAATCTTTATGTTATATTTGTAAAGGAAAATACCATACTTTATTGCACGAGATAATTGGAAATAATAATTTAACAGTTTTAAATATACCGTCGGATGAACAAATTCGTAATGCTGATGAATCAGTAAATATTTCCAGCTTTCTTCTGAAAAGTCAGAGTATTTAATTTTTACCAACAGCTACAGTGAAGAAGCATGACTCCTCAGATTAAAGCCACGAGTCCTGTTTTCTTTTTGACAGTGGAAGTGAAGCTACTTTTATAAGTGTATGAATTGTTCATCCATTAAATATCACTAGAAAAAATGCTTGCATTTGCGTTAAGGGACTTGGTTATTAAAAAGATCTACAATTCGTGGTTATGAAAATATTAAATTATTTTCTGATTCTGAGTTGAAAAAGAATTGCTTTTCGTTTTGATACTAGCTTACATTCTTGATAAATTAATTTCGCGTTTGCCTTCAGAAAAGATTGACAGTAAGACGATTATTTGGAATGAATTAATCTTTTTAATGAATTAATCTTGCTGGTTTCAATTTTAGTTCGCCTAAGCAAATAAATGTATTAATCAGTGCTGATATTTCTTATCTCTGCTTTGGCCTGGTCAAGTTGTTGGTTGTAAAAATGTAGTTATGCAAAATTTAGGCTGAATTAAAATAAAAATTACTACACCGCGTTTCATTTACCTTGATCATATTAGCTTAGAGACAGAGGATAACATTGATACTACATTGAATTTATTTTCGGGGGGGGGATTAGAGGAAATAACAATTGAAAACCGAGATTTAAGGATTGAAAAAGAATTTGTGAGAAGCATTTCAAGGAAAATTATCGAGTAAATGATACTGGGAAGTTTGTTGTTCGATTGTCTTTTTTCAACAGAGCCGAAGAGTTAGGGGACTCCAAACCTTTGGCGATTTCACGCATGTTATCAACGGAACAAATATTTAATTTTATAAACAGCTCGGTTGGCAATGTAAAGATTTCATGCTAGAACAGGAAACTTAAAATCATATTGTTCCAATTGATACGGAGAAGAGTGGTCAGTTATATTATCTACCTTATCATGCTGTTATAATGTAGATTAGCACTTCTATTTAACTTCGTGTAGTATTTGACGGTTCTTGCACTTAAAATTAAGTTTTATTTCATTGTGATTTACGTGTAAGTACAACACTAAAATCATATATTTTTTTCAGCATTGTTTCCTTTTCGAGTACATAAAATAGCTTTTTCTGCAGATATAGAAAAAAAAACCACCAACAGATTCTTGTAGACGATGAATATCAAAATTTTCAAAGAGTTTTAAGGATAAAATTGAGTTTATTAGAGAATAATGTTATATAAATTAGGTACAGATATATATGCTATATGTATGCTTCTGCCCCATTCTTAACGATTTGTTGCTGGTGACAAATTGCATTGGATGCACATAGAATGCATTTTCATGTATATTCGATTCTAAAGAATGATTTTTACGTAGATGATTGCTTTCCTGCTTCGTGCTATTTTCCAGAAGCAACTGACATTTGTTCTGAAATGCCACAGTTATTAGCAGAACATAGATTTTATTTGAGGTAATAGAGACGCAACTGTTCGAAATTTCTCGAAAATTTATCTATTGATCACAAAAAAGCAAGTAGCTTAGAAAATCCTTCAGATGATTTTGCTAAAATGTGAAGGCTTCTTTAGAACTCTACAGGGTACCTGTCTTTATTTAATATTTCCATGAATTTTGGAACTGAAATTATCAAGATAATATTTATTTCACAATTATCTATTATCTTTGACACACTTCTATCGCCATACACAGGCATACTGAAAATGTAAAATTTCATTTGAAAAGAATGATCAGAGAAAGAAAGTTAATATTTGAAAAGATAAGGACACTTGTGACTCAAATTGAGGTTATTTTAAATTATCGGTCATTGTGTGAAATTAATCATGCTAATGTATCTAATTTACATGCCTTGACTATGTCCCCATCTTGATCAGAAATGGCATGACTAGTAAGCCTGAAAATAGTTCAATAAATAATGTTATTTTAAAACGATAAGAATTGTTACAACAAATGAAGCAAGGTTTTTGGAAAAGTTATTATAAGGAATATTTAACTTCTTTATAATTGAGATAAAAATGGGATTAAAGAGTTAAAAATTTGCCTATAAATGATCTTATATTATTTAAAGAAGACTACATCCCTCCTGGTGTTTGGCCATTGGGTCACATTTTTGAGATTCATTCGGGAAAGGTTGGTAACGTTACAGTGAGGACTGTTAATGGCTATTTCGGAAGATCTACGGTAAAACTGTCCCCTTTGCTATAGTGTCAAGAATAAATAATTCTTGACAGAGTGGGAGTATGTTGGATGCATTTCAAATTTTAATTATAATTGTCTTTTTTTTGTTCTATTTTCGTGTTTTGTTTGCTTTCTCTCAATGATATCTGTTTTTTTATTATTATTTAAATGTATGGCATTGTATCTGGCAACCAATTTAATGCTCGATTTGCATTATGTTGTTGGCAACGACTGTAATGTATTTGTTATTGGTTTGAGCCTCACTTTGCAGAAGTCTTTCTGCAAAACTTTTATTCCAAAGGAAAAATCAACATATTTATATTTTTAGAAGGTTTTAATTTGATGTGTAACGATCAGTATGTTCAACAGCAGATCTTAACAGATCAGTTCTGCTGCTTTGCATATGAAGAGCTATGGAGTTCTTTAAGTCATTCAATATTGCAACACCATCGTACATCATCATCACAGCCGGAAACATCGATATAAAACATGATAACGATTACAAACGTTTCGTGCCTTAACCTGTTTTGTATAAAGCTTCCTCATCTTAGCAGGTATGCAAATCTGTACATTTTCCCTCCAGAATTGACAACTTTTCCGGTTTTATATTTTATTATTCATAATTATTGTTCTCTAATGTTAATATTATTTCGGTATTCTATTTTGGTCATTTATTATATGATTGCAATGTTTTTCCGAAAAAGGCGCCCACTGGAAGACATTTTGGAACATTTTTTTCAAAATTCCGTGACCTCATCTCGTGCATAGTCTATATACCAAATTTCGGTGCAACCTGTTCACTTGTTTGCATTTTATGGTGTTGTTTATAAGGGTAACTATCCCTGTTTTGATTTCTTATTCTTTTTACTATTTTTTATTGAATAGAAGTCTTATTATTTATTAATGTGTTTGAAACTATAGTAAAATCCATAATATAATACTCTATCTACTGCTTTGTCATTTATTAATTATGAAACCAAATGTTAATTTCTATTCATCAAATAGCATTAAGATTTTTTAATAAGTCACTAGCACGTGTAAATTTCTGAAAACTTGTATTGAAGAAAATAGAAACTATCTTCATTTCTTTTATTTGTGAAATTATCGGAACAGAGAATTGATTTAGAGTTTAAAGTACTTCTTAAAGAGAACTAGGAGAAGAAAACGATTCGCAGCTTTCTATTATCTGGTTCTAAAGTGCTTCATATGATAGATATAAGGTTTTAAGAAAGTAGTAATAGTAATAAGAAAGATAAAGCATGTTTAATTTTTTATGAATTTTTTTTGGTGATTTAAAATTTTATTTGGTTTATTTTTTTTTACTTGTGCACCCTTAGTTAGTGATTTGTATAGAATTATAACTTTATTATTTTTCTTTTCTTTACCATTAGTTTGTGAATTGTATAAAATGATAACTTTATTATTTTTCTTTTTTTATATAAACCTCTGCTTATGTGGAAACGGATTCATAAAACTACAAAAACAAAGTACGTTTCTTTTATTGGAAGTTAGTGAAATAAAATATAATACATCATATTGTTTGTACAGTATTAAAATAGAACAAATTAAAAGGAAAATGAAAAACAATCTATATAGCAGAAATAATTACGCATATATTTGTTTAAAGAAATATATATGGTATACTGAGGATAATTTATTGATACTGAAAAGTTGTGAATTAGCAAAAGAAAATGAAGAAGTGGAAAGAAAAAGAAGGAATTTTTTTGTATTCCTGCTATGTATTTGCCTTCAAATTTGAAGATTGTCAAAAACAAAAAGGCTTTTTTTTAAATATACAAATTTTACATATTACTATAGTTTTAATTTTTGAATATTAATAAATGATAATGATCGGTGATAAAATTCATACTGTAAACTGTTCGTTAACGGATTCTGAGAAGACCTTGTTTCGGCGATTCCATCTTATTAAGAGGTGAGAAGCGTATTGATGAGCACATTTTCGATAGTCATCTTTGACCTTGGATTGTCCCATTAGATACTTGCTAATTTTTTGTTCACTTGAATGTGACTTTGCTTCTGAGTGCATTTTTTTTTAACTCAAAATTTCGTATTGATATGTCCAGTTCAAATGGCAAAAAAGCTTTCAGGATTGGCAGGAAGAAAATTTTAGTTACTATTTCATGTTATGTATTTAATAATAAACAAAAATATCAATAACAGTGTTGTGTTGAAAAAGGACGTTTATATAACTAAACTAAACTCAATCTTATTATAAGGTTTTACAAATCTACGCTGTATTTGTTCGTTGAACAATAGGCATTTAAGAAATGCTTTAGAATTTGGTGGTTTTGAAATACGTGCGATCTTTTTCCTGGTTGCAACTTTACTAAAAGTGCAAGCAAACGTGCTCAAATGATCCCGAAGAGGCATTATTTGTATTTAACGTGCCAATAATAAATATTCCATTTTTTCCTCAAAAAATCTTTCTTCACTTGCCTGAAGTCAATTGGCAATTTAGTCCTGCACAGTCAGAACCACTGGGGCGAAACATTACTTTCTTCAAACTGCAATTCAGGGAGAGCGGAACAAAAAATTTGCCAATCTCAGAATAGAAAGAGGAAAAAATTTTTGAAAACTCTGCAGCTTTTATTTGTAGTTTAGAATTGTTGTGGGGGGCTTCCCTTTTTATTCAAGTAGAAATAGGTTTGTTTTCATGGAAATTTTTCGTGCTTATTTTTCGAACTGAGATGCTTGTAATTTATTCCCCAGAAAATGTGCCTCGGTAGAAAAAAAAATTCAGAATCTGATTTTTTTTTTTTTTTTGGATACCGCTGGGACTAGAGGGAAATATGGAAACTGTTATTTGAATTATTTCATGCGTAAAGCATGGAATGTTTTTATGGTCTGGAAATTGACAACCATGAAAAGCGAAATTTGAATTTTTTAAAATTACCTTATTGTTTGAAATTTCAGTTTTAGTTAAAAAACAAAAGCTTTGTTGGTTACCGTCTCCAAATGTGCAGAAGAAGGAAACTACTAAAATATTGCGTCTCAGTAAACATGGTTTCTGGGAATGCTGGGAACTGTTTAAAACCGATTTGTTTTACAGCATGTTGGGTATAAGTCGAACGTAACTTTCGAACGGGAATATACATACATGTTTTAGGGAAAAGAATTTTTAAAAATGAATGAAAAACTTCAAATATATTTCAGTTTCTATGGTTAGAAACATCTAACATAAGATTTATTAGTGCAGTAAATAATAAAAATTTATTACCACAGATTTTAAGATGATTATTAATCATAACTAACCATCATAACTCCTTGCATTAAATTTGCTAAAATAAAAGTTGAGTGGAGTAAAATTGGATTTTAAAATGAGTACTCAGAATTATAAAAACTATCATGCATTGAGTCCAAATAAATGTAAATAAATAGTTAATAACTGCTGTATAAGTTGTTATTGAAAAGAAATATTTGTAATCACAATATTTTCTCTGGCATCTTACATTTCTGTTAATTGAATATTAACATATCATCTAC
>JAPMOQ010003125.1:175169-201327 GCA_026543055.1 Argiope trifasciata
TCTTTAATTTAGAAAGAAATTAGTACTTAGAAAGAAATTAGTGAAAAATAAAATATATAAATATATCCATTTAATTAGTATATACTTTTAATTGAATTTACTCGAAAATCACAGTTTAAATTAGATTTTCTCAGCACTTCATATTCAATTACTTGATCTGTAAAAATAAACTTTATTTAATTTGGGATTTCATAAAGAAAGGTCTGGGAAAAGAAGAAATAAATTCATGACATTTTTGTTTACTAATAGCATTTCAAATAAATAATATGGCGGTTTCTAGGAAATTGCTGCAATTATTTATTTTTCTTAACAAAAAAGGATATCAAAATTTCTGTAAATATTTAAATAAACATTTGAAAAAAAAATTTTATGATATGCTTAAAACTTTTTACATTTTATTAAAAAAAATCATATCTTTCATATTAAACAGAACATATTTGAATTGCAGTAAAAACAGCATCCCTTCAAGCTTGTCTAATTTAAGAAAAATAAATCTTGCTGGTTTCTTAAACTGTTGATAAAAATAAACAGGATCTTTTTTTTTTGTATGACAGCATATTTTATTAATATTTTTTTCCGAGTCCGAATAAAAAAATACGTTTCTCTTTAAGATTATTTCTTTCACTTCGTCTGACAAAGAAAAACATGAATTTTATTAAATTTTGTGATTTTCAGAGTGCAGTTCTTCATATCTAGAGACAGCTACCGCATTTTCAACTGTTGATGTTCCATCATTTCAACTGAAGGGTTGATCAGCAATTTTGTTTAATTCTGAAGAAACTTTCTTTATAATTTCATCCTCACTTTTATGTGACGAACTGCATTGATTTCTTTCAAGAATATATTCTTTTTTTGTGTGAATTAACATTTAATTTAATTAATTGATGAATTATTTTGTAAACCTATAGTTTATTTAAATAATTTGTTTCAAACCGCAGTGTCAGTAAATAAGTAAAACCATTAAAAAAAATCAAGTAAAATTCAAACAAGTAATATACAATTTTTACAGATTCCTATTTAGGTCGACAGTAAAAAAAAATATTTTAGCTACTTTTTATTAAACAATTATCAAAAAAATTATTATGTATACTTGGTGTATACGTTGTAGTATATGTAGTTAGTATACTTGGTGTATATGTAGTTGCCTATACTATATTTTTTCATAATTTCATCTTTTTTTTTGTCTATATCCTTTTCTCATTTATTTCATTACCGCTTTTAATTTTCATAAAAACAAAGTCAATATCGTCGCTTCACACGGTTTTATTGAAATGCTTTAAAATTAATATTTATATGTGCTCTAAATATGTTAATCAAATTTACTGAAACTCTTATTTCCTATGAAAAGTTATAAACATTTACTATATGGCATTGAGAGAAAAAAATAACTCACATTTCTCCAAAGGAGATATTCCATGTATAAAAATAACATGTGAGAATTTTATAAAACAATCTAACATTTAATAACATTTAATTAACAAACAATAAAATATTTGTAAATTCAAAGAAGAAGGAAATGAAAGATCTCAAAGGGAATGTTGGTTAATTTAACTTTTTAAGTTTATTAGCATAAATAAGTTGAAAATATTTATTCCTGTAATGCATACATGCATACATAACATATGAAATGGATAATAAACTCAGGGTTCAAAACGTGTTTTTTAATGGTGAGAGAACATTATGTTGGCTCCGCTTGAAATTTTTGAAATGATTTAAAGGTATTGACGCATCAAAATGCGTAAGCAACAAATAGGCGATTTATCCCTTTTTTATTTTGGAGTAGGCTTTCACAGAATAGATTTTAAATGATCTATCGTAGTAGCTTCTATTTAGTTTTTATCTATCGTATGTAGTATATTTATCGTAGTAGTATATCTTATGTAGTATATCTATCGTAGTAGTATATCGTATGTAGTATGTCTATCGTATCTATGTAGTTTTTCCTTTGAAAATCACAATGTTATTTCCTAACTCTCTCAACATTTATTTAAAAATAAACCAAACAAACTCAAATATTGTTCGTTTAGTCTATAAATATTGTTGGTTCAGGGATAATATTCTCTAATTAAAACAAGGGTATTAGAGAATAATGCAGAAGGTTGTTACATTTGGTAATTTATCGCCAGTTAAAGTTACGACTTGATTTCCAAATTATACATTCTCTGAATTCTTACGAATAACGAATTGTCTTTATTTAAGTCATTAACCAATTTATCCGGTTTGGAACCGTCAGGAGACAGTCAGATTACACCTGTGTCTCAAAATCGGTCTTTCTTTTTTTCTGTAGAATAAAGCAAAAAGATGCTTTTAAAGATTTTGAGGCAATCTATAGGCTATATATTTATCTTAAATATGCACTAAGCAAATATATTAACACACGAGCAATTTCGTCTTAAAATTGATTTGATAATAACTTCAGATATCAAAAATTTTAAATTCAATTTCTTAGCTAGAATTTGATCATTAATCAGTCAACTATGTTTCGGAGGATGTCTAATTGTAAATATTCAGAAACAATGTCTCAATTATTTTTTTCAGAATTCTCGAATTTTAATATCACAAATTGGAAACAATTTCATGTCATAATATTTTTAAAAATAATGTTTTTAAAAATTGACAAAAAAAAATTCTAAATATATTTTTAATTACCAACACTGATTGATAAGTGAAATTGAGAGTATTAATATCAGAAAAAGAATTTTTAATCCAACTAATTATTTAAAAATTTATATTAATGACTTTATGAAATGCGTCCCCAAACTGATTTTCGCAAAGATTTTTCAACAAAACAGATATATTACCTCGAAAAATATTACAATTTTCATTCATTTTGCTTTTTAGCTGATATCCAAACTATCACGAGATTATTATACTGAATTAAGTATTAATATTATTGTTGATGTTAATTCCTTGAAAATGAAATTCCCTTAACTAGAACTTCCTAAATATATTAAATCGATTTGTAAAATAAAATAATACTATTTTCGTATGTAATTTGAAAGGAAAACATTGGTGTTAGGGCTTTTTTTTTAAATTTATGTTCATTTAGCGTTGTTTTGGAGCCTTTTCTTTCTTATAATTTAACACCAATGTTTTGGAAACGCTAAATCCGTGCAGAATAAAGGAGTTTCATTATTTTAATTTGTTGTTACTTATGGCAATTTATAAGCTCTCTGACCGAAAGCTGCAAGCGATTTAAGCCGAAATGTGTGTCTCTGGTTTGTTTAATAGCGCCAACTAGGGTCAAGAGTACAACTTGACTACTTCATGCTTCACATTCTCTTGTACAACCCCTTTTTACAGTGGTGGTGGCATTCATACAACAGAAATACAACCATGCCCGAACCAAGACACCCAGATTATGGGGAAGACACGCTACCCTTATGCCACGACTGCTGCAATATTTTAATTTAGAACATTTAATAAAATTATAAACTCATGAAATTGGAATTAAAATGACTACGATCTTAAAGGAGTGGAATATTTAAAAATAGGGTACAATTTAGCGATTAAATGAATAATCAAGGATGTTAATAATCTAACTAAGGATGTTAGTTAGAAAATATGTATACTTGTTTTCAAATTAAACAAGTATACATTGTCCTATTTCTTCTGAAACAAAAATTGCATTATAAATAGCAAAATCAATTAAATAGGAAATAATGAATTCAAAGATATAATAATCTACAATCAATAAATATTAGTTTTTATTTATTGCTTGAACAAATTTTACTAACCCATAGTCGCATGTTATTCAATTCCTTCTATTAGTTTACTCTTTCCATATTTATATTTATTTACATATCTTGTTCATATTTTCCATCATTGGTAATATTTTTTAACTCAACCACACAAATTCAAAAATATTTTTTAACTTGTGGTGGGAGACACTCGATGTTAATACACCCTTTTTCAAATATTAATTTATTCATTAAATTAAAATTCATTCTTAATACTTTAAATAGAGTTTTGGCATTTTATAATGGAAATTGAAATCGACAGGCAGTAGTTCCATCGGTAAAATGCAAAGATTTCAGTATTTTTTACTAGAAGATAAAGAATGCGAGCCCATAGCTTTCTTGAGAAATTCAATCATTTTTTTGATACTTGATAATGTTTTTTATAATTATTTCATAAAAAGTAACTATAATAAAAAACGTTGACCAAAGTAAGAATTCATTTTTTTAACATTAATTGTTTATATGTTATGTTTAAATGAGTGATTCTAAATTATATATTAACATGACATTTAATAATATTCCTAACGATGTCAAATTTACCTCTGCAAATTTTTCATTAAATTATTATATGAACTTTTCAAAGCGTAATAAATAATTTTATAGTTGCAGACTAATTTGAAAATCGGAAATTTATAAATATACAATAGCCAAGCAAAAATAAGACATCAGAATATTATTATTATTTTTAATATATATTTATGCTTTTCAAATTATATTAGAAACGTTTTTATTGGTTTTAAATAATGTCTAGAATTCATTCAATTAATAGAAAAAAATACGATTATTTAAACCTTTGAATTTTTTATAATAATTTGGAATATCGGTTTTAAGATGGCTGATAGAAAATACATGAGGTTCTCGAAATTGTAACTAAAATTAAAACTTTCGTAAGGAAATGAAATATTTACTTTGTGCAGAAGAACATAATACATAAGAAATAATTTTAGTATAGGAAAAATCTTCTCCATTTTGAAAATTGTTAATGATTCTAAATCAACAGCAATTTGCTACTAATTCTAAAATTCAAAATTTTTATCAAAATTATTTTTTATCCTGTATTCTGATACTAATATAAGGAATTTTAAAAGTTTAATGAGAAAATGAAATTTATGGGGTATTCAAAAATGACTTGATCAATCGATATTCTGAATTAAATTTTACAGAATACATAAGCAGAATACATAAAAACAGAATCCATAAGATGAATATATAAGAACATAATACAAAAGAAGAATATATAAGAGCATAATACATAATATATATGAACAAAATACGTGAGAAGTGATGCTGTCTAAACACAACAGAAATGATGTCTTTAAAAGCAGATGTTTAACATAGTGAGAACTAGAAACTAGTATTGATTCTTCTCATGTTAATTCTTTTGTGAATGAAAATTTTATTTAATGAGTTGAATCATTTAAAACACTTCTTCCTCTTCAACATTAGTGAGTGAGATTTACTGTACTAATATAACACATTTTAAAAGCTTATTGACAAACTTAACTACTCAGAATTTAAAAAATAAATGACCGGTTCAATTGATATTCCGATTTTAACTGCAACTATTCATATTGTTAATGAACTTTGTATAATATAGTATTTTAACGAAAGTATATTTTATGTTAAAAATATATGTGGGAAAGGAATGTATTATCAAGCAACGCTGGGTATATCAACATCTGCTATCATTAATGATAAAAAATGTGCAAAATAATGTACAAATAATGTAGATTCACTTGGATATGCAGATAATCAGATGAAGTTCAAACTTATTTACTCTTTATTTGAATTATTTATTTTAGTTACTATTGATATTATTATACTTTTATATTTTTTTCCATTTTTAATTTAATTTTATATCATTTTTATATTTTATTTAATGTTATTATTTATTAGTAATTAATATTATTTATTTATTTATTATTATTATATTAACTATTTTTTATTTCTTTATTTTTATTATTTATATATTTTATTTAATATTATTATTTATTTATAATTATCTCTTTTTATAGGTATATTCTTTAGTTTTAGAGAGGATTTCAAACAAGAAGGTTTTTATTCAAACCAAATTTTCTGCCTTTTATATTAAATAAGGCTTCAATTTATATTTTTGAAATTTTAGGCAATGTCTTTATTATACGTTGAAATTAAAATATATTTTCTTATTTAGGTGTTCTTCGAAATGTACCATTTCGTATAATTAAACTCAATTTAAAATTATTCCACCACTGGGCATCATTTGAAAGCACTCCCGTTTTTCAAAATGAGAAAAAATAATTTTTTAAAATTTCTACTTTTGACGATTATTTTTGGATGATTGCGCTGTTAAATACCGCAACGTAAGGAATTCAGAAAGAACCTTTGGAGATACTAATATCTCCATTGGGTCATAAATTTGGATTAATGTGTTACCTTTCATGATATGCGTGGGTTTTAGACATTTATATTCTTCCTAATGTAATTTGAATCATAAGTGAGACTCAAATGACGGAAGGATATGATCCTAAAATGATTTCATCATCTTTTTTTCCCATGAAACTTATCTGTTGATGCATATTTATTACCATTATCTCATAATTCCTTTTTAAAAATGTCTCTTTTATTTATTGTAAAGTACGTGTTGCGTAATGAGAAATTGATTACACCAAGCTGGATTGAATCCAATTTTCTAACTGTTCTTGTGTTGCGAAAAAGAGCTATTTTCATGTTGCAATTATTGGCTGGGTTTTTCAAAGGACATTGATTTCAAATTAACTGTTTTCCATTCCGTCTTGCAAACATTGCTTATCCATTTCAAATTCAATATCTGTCACATTCGGATGGTTCTCTGAAATCGTTGCGAACTGGAAAGACTTTGAACAAGATACATTTTTCATTGTATATCTTTTGAAACATTTTTAACCTGAATGAATTTAAATTATTAAATAGGATTTTGAGTTAACTGATAGTTCTTTTTATACATAAAAAGATCATTTTTGCATGTGAATGAATAACTAATACAGAGATTTTCCTGCAAGTTTACAATAAGCTGATAGAAATAATAAAGCTCAATGTGGGTGTGTGTGTGTTGGCGCTCCCTCGGAGCCCTTTTTTCGAATTTTTAATTAGAATTTGAATTAGTTAAAATTTAAGCGAAATTTCGACGTTTTTCCGCTATAACTTCCGAAAATATTATTGCACAAACATGATTTTTATATCAATTTAAAGATAAAAAAATTAGCTTTCTAAGAGTATCAGTTTTTTAAATTTATAATGTAAGCTTCTATTTTAAACGAATTTTTAAAGAAATATTTTAACCTTTTTTTTTTAGCACGTGACTGGATAAAATAAAAGAATGCCGGAAATTCGAATAAAAAAAAACTATCATCGAAAAATAAATCTAAAGAAATGCAACTTTTAGCACGTGACTGGATAAAATAAAATAAATATAAAATGTGATATTTTCTAAAAAAATAAATGCAAAGCGACGGATTCTATGATCGTTTGCAATATTTAAATCATTAATTGAATAAATTATCTTTATACAGGATTGAATACCGGGTGGCCAGAAATAAAACACCCCTACTCTGACCTCCCTGGATATCGAACTACTCAGTGTAAAGGCTTGAAAATTTGTGGACATACTATTCAAAAAATGGGGAAACGGATTTCACGAAAAAAAAATTTAGTTCCAGAAATCACCGATAGGTGGCGCTGTACCACTGGACGTATGCTGAAAAGACACAAAAACACGTTTTAAACACATTTTATTTGAAAGTACCAAGCATACATGAAACAAGGACGTTATCGATGCAGGGAATGCTGCTCAATATGGTTCCCTTCCTGAAGATGTAAAATGTGAAGTCTGTGGACAGCTTGTTCAACTGCGGATCGTAACTGGTCATCTGAGATGCTTCTCACATGCAGACTGATACTCTCTTTCAAATCTGCCAAGGTTATCAGACGTTCTCGATAAACAAGGTTTTTTAAGTGTCCCCAAAGCCAAAAATCACACGGATTAAGATCCGGTGAACGAGATGGCCAAGTTGTCGGAAACGCGCGACTGATTATTCTGTCAGTGGTGAAATGTTGGCGAAGAAACTGTTGCACAGGGAGTCCAATGTGTGGAGGTGCTCCATCTTGCATAAAAGTAATGGTGTCAAGGCATTGGCGCTGCTGCAAATGGGGTACAACAAATGTTTCGAGCATCCTTTTGTACCTGTTGGCCGTCACGGTACATGTCTCAAGGCCATTGGAAGTAACCTCTTCGAAAAAGAACGGTCCAAGGATGAATGTGGCTGTGAATCCACACCAGAATAGTAACTTTCGGTGAGTGGAGTGGAATCTCTTGGAAGGTACGGGGGTTTGTCGTGTCCCATATGCGACAGTTATGGGTGTTCACTGTTCCACTGAGGTGGAAATGGGCCTCATCGCTCCACAGAATCTGCCACGGCCACGATGCATCCACTTCAACTCTAGCAAGAAATGTCAATGCAAAGGTCAGTCGCATCTCCCTGTCTGTGGCCAGCAATTGTTGATTAGGGCGGATTTTGTACGGGAAACAATGCACCATTTTTCTGAGTACGTTCCACACTGTGCTATAGGGAACACCCAAGTGTCGTGACACTGCACGTGCACTACTGCAGCCTAAAACATTATCCATTGACTGTTCAACAATACCGGTGACAACATCTTCAACGACATCTGAACGAACCGGTTTGCGTCCTCGACCAGGCTGAACTCCAAGATGTCCAGTTTCCTCGAATCGAGCGATCATTCTCCTGAGAGCTTGTGGAAGCAATGGTCCCTTACGCAAATCCTTAAGTCGGCGAAACTCTCGAAGTGCTGCTGGAGCATTTCCTTTATTCTCGTAAAACAACTTCACAAGCAAAGCGCGTTCTGGCAGCGTGACAGCCATCACTAATAAGAATGACATTCCCCACCTTTTAACTTCTTTTATACCCAGAATATGGCTTCTAACCATGCTTTATGCAAATTTTTCTGGTTACAGTATGAAATTGCAGTTACAACGGGAGTTCTAGCTTCTTTACTATTTTTATTTTCCATAAGGGGCAGATAAATTAAAAAGGAAGCATGGAAGCATTCCATTCCGCATAAACATTTTAATTTTTATTATTATTTGTGTCTTTTGATCATAGTTCCAGTTGTGCAGCGCCACCTATCGGTGATTTCAGGAACTAATTTTTTTTTCGTGAAATCCGTTTCCCCATATTTTGAATAGTATGTCCACAAATTTTCAAGCCTTTACACTGAGTAGTTCGATATCCATGGAGGTCAGAGTAGGGGTGTTTTATTTCTGGCCACCTTGTATATACAGGATCTGCATTCAAATTCCTTTCCAATGGCCAATTTGTAAAATATTATTAATAGGCATATACATTGTTTAATACTATTAATTTGATTTAAATGAAGTAAATAATTACATTTTATGTAGTTTGAGTCAAACAATTCAGTTATGAATAATGAGTTTTAGATTTCTTCATACTTTGCTCTGTGAGCCGTATTTTACAAAATATTTTTATTAATATAAATAAAAGTTGCTACATCAATCAGTCTTCTAAATCAATCATCAATATTGACTGATTTATAAAAAAAGAGTATTGTTATTAAAACATCTTGTATAAATAATTTAGATATTTCCATCCACCATCTTAAAATATTAATTTCAGGCCAATCAATGCCCGGAGTTATTTCAAGGGTAATGAATATGTGATTTAATTAAAAATTTTAGAACCCATTACTCATGGTGAACCAGCTGGTCGCCAAAGGTGGCTAGTTAACTATAAATAAGGAAAATTTGAAAATCTAGAATTATCCTCAAACACACCATGCATTTGGATTAAAAAACAAATTGCTGTATCAATTAGTGATTGTAATAAAATTTTGCTAAGCATTCATTTCTATTTCCGCTACATTACTATTTTTATATTAATTGATATTTAATCATATACATCTGTGAAAATCTTATTGCAATTTCTTAATTTATCTTGATTTAAATTGCTCAATTGATTTATTAATTGCACTTTCTTTACATTTTTTTTTTGCACAAATCAGTGTTTCTTTTCTTTCTTTTTTTTTGCAACATGATGGGATAAGGAAATATTTTGAAATTTGATGGAATGTGTTGGAAATTTCTTGTTAATAAAGAAAGTATACAAATCTAGAATTATTATAAAGCACATCATGCATTTAGAGTTTTTAAAAGAAACTGCGCTTTCATGTAGTGTTGTCATAAATTTCTGTTAAACATTCATTTCTATTTTCCCTGCATCATGATTTTTATAATTATGAATAACTAGCCGCCTTTGGCTATTAGCCATTTCACCACTCTTAATGTCTTAAAATTGTTAGTCAAATAATTTCTTAGATTGACTTAGTTGATTGAAATTGTATATTTTTATTCAAAATATTTGTTTCTGAAAATTATTTTGTTAAATAGACTCACAAAGCTAAGAATCTCGATAAAAGCTAAACATTCTTCATTCATTAAAGCATTAATAGACTTATTTAAAGCACTTATGTTAATACCATGTAATTATTTACTTCATTTAGATTATCTCTGTAGATAGATGTATTATTATTATTAAATTTTTACACATCAGCAGCTGGGCCTTGAATTAAAAAATATTGAAATTAAAGCATATTTGTCTTAAATAAAGTTGATTTAATTAATTAATAATACAGCAAAAGTCATAAAAACTTTTCTTTACATTTCCTTTTTAGAAAAATACATATTTATTTCATTTCATACGGTCACGTGCTGGAAATTATATTGTTACCTGTTTAATTTGCAATAATATTTAAATTTGAGTTTTTGTCAATCAAATGACAGTATAGTGATAAAAAAGATAGTTTCTTTTCCTTTCACTCATAGCTTGCACTTGCTGCTTAAATTTTATTTTTATTGTTGAAAAATAAAATTATTTTTTAAAAAAATCATTAAAAATAGGAATTAAAATCATTGGTTGAAATATTGATATCACTATAAGTATACTTTTTTGGTCTTTAACATGATTTAAAAATCAGTTTTGTACTGTAATACTTTCGAAAGCGACGGCAGAAAAACGTCGAAATTTCGCTTATTTTTTAAAAAATCCAAATTACAATTAAAAATTCGAAAAAATAGCTGAGGTGCACTTTCCTAACCCTCAAAGTATACATGGGCCAAATTTGGTAGCTGTAGGTCCAATGGTCTGGCACTTAGACCGCCAACACACACATACACACATTGAGCTTTATTATACATATTAGCAATAAGCGACTTCGTTCGCTTGGAAATTTTGATGTATATGTATGAGAACTGATGGTCTGATCAGCTGTCGGCAGTGGCTGTTTAAAATCGTCTGCGAGCAAAACGACAACACAGTCCATCACTGCCTGGTTGCCTCGAATGACCTACAGGCTGTGGTTTAGCAGTTTAATTTGAATGAAAACACAACAATCACTCGTGAACTTTCAACGCCATTTGGAGTAATGCAAATACCTGACTTTCCTACTCCAGTGTGGATAACGCAATGCTGATTAGAAATTTTTAATGTCCTTCATTCTATTTTATTTTTATGTAATTCAGAATAAATCCGAAAGATCGATTAATTAGCAACATTTGATTTTAAATATATCAAACACAAACGAAAATAAACATAATCGTTTGAAATAATCTGTCAAAATTCTACTAAGCCTAATATGATTACTGTTGGGGAGAAAAAACTGGAGCCTGGCTCATCTTTGGGGGGATTTGGTCTCAGCCGTTTGGCGTGAAAGTTAATTTTAAATTAACCACTCAATTAATCGGAATAAAGCAGCTTAAGTTTCATTCCTGACTATATTGTATATTTGTGGGCTAGATTTCATTCAATTCAGTTAAGATATTCTGGCGTGATTGACTAACCAATATCCATCCATCCACATTAACGCTCACATTCATCCATTCAAACGCTTCGTTAAATGTATATTGTCTATATTTTAAAAGACAAAACTATAAAGTTTTTGAGGAAGTAAAACTGACAAGAAAATTTAGCAGCAAATCTACATAGATTTCCAGTTAAATTTGTACAAGGGCTTTTTGGAATTTGCATTATATTCCCTTATGAAATCAGTTTATTTAAGTAGTTAAGTTTTTAATTAAATAAGGAAATCAAATAATAAATGATGTTTCGTGTGGAAGAATTAAATCTATAAAGGGTAAGTGATGTATAAATTGCGATTTGAACTCTCGGAATTACTTTTTTTACCAGGTCCATGGCCGGCATTTTAGCTGAGGAGTAGCAAGCCTTATCCATGATAGGGTCGTCCCGGACTCGCGTCCTGGTGCGTGCATGGATACTTTTCTCCTTTGTTCTATCTTTGAGATGTATGAAGGTTTCGGTGGCCTGATGGTAAGGTCTCGACTTCGGAATCGGAGGTTACAGGTTTAAGCCCGGATTTCTTTGAAGAACTTCCATGCAAGCAGGCCTGGTGCATGTTAAATCCGTTGGGGCCAAATGTCCTCCCACTGGTAGGGTATGGAAGTTTGGAGAGTGGGTCGCCAACTCAGGTGTCGTCAGGTGTATATATATATATATATATATATATATATATATATATATATATAAACTTTCATTTTCAAATTTTGGAGCTCGTGCGATTAAAAGAACAGATCGTTTTTCTAATTACCAACGCGTGTGTAATCTGATAATCTCGTGATAATGACATATTAATTAAGACAATTTGTAAGAATGCAGAGAATTTATAATTTGGAAATCAAGTTGCAACCTTAGTTGGCGACAAATCTCCGAATGTGATAATATTCCGCATTATTTTCGAATAACCCTATTTTAATTAGTTTAACTTATCCCTGAATCAACAAACTTTATAGATTAAGCAGACAATATTTTATATTACTTGGTTTATTTATTTTTAAAAAGTTGATCGAACTAGGCAATAACACTTATTTTTATGGGAAATTTTACAGCACACTATTTGAACTTGTACAAAAACAAACACTATTTGAACTTGTTTTGTTTATTTTTAAATAACTGTTGAACGAGTTAGGTAATAACATTGTGATTTTCAAGGGAAAACGTACAACAACAGACGATAGATATTTCAAAAGTTATTCTGTGAAATCTGATCCATAACAAGAAAAAGGATCAATTGCCAATTTATTGCGTACGCATTTTGTGGCTTCAAAAATTTGTTGCCTCTATATTTTGGAGCTTTGATAATTTGTTGCCTTCACATATCGTGGCTCCCAAAACCTGAAGGGGAAATAACATCATGTTCTCACATGATATTATATTTTGCGTATACGCTTTTATTGGTGATTTCACAATGCATATAGATGAATTGTAAAATTCTTCATGATTGGATGGAAAACAAATATATCTTTATATTTTGATGCAGTCTATCAGTAGACTCATCTGAAGACTTTATATTTACCTTCTAAAGTAAATATAAGACCACGTACACACAAAGGATCTGTTATATTTATTTCCTGCCAGAAAAAAATGATTAAGAATATTGTTCGAAAAGAAACCATTCGTCTGCTCAATGAACAGACTGCCAAAACATATGCTACATGATCCCATCAAACCACAAAGAGATAGCGTTGGGATTATTACATTTACCAAGATATGAGGCATAAAGCCTTTATCAACCGTAAAAAAAATGTTTTACAGATACAGATTACGATTCATCTCCACTTAAAAGATATCATCGGTAATTTTAGCGACTCAAAGACCACTGCTGTTTCTCTACTTGCAACTTTTCAAAGGAAATAAAATTTGGATCCTTGCCAAATCATAAGAGAAGAGATGCAAAAAGAGAGGAAAAAATGCCTTTTTCGTCCGATGCAGAGACAGAAACGGAACGAAGAATACTTTTTTTAACGCACATTTATTGAGGAAAAACTCGAAAAGTGGTCTCCAGGGAGTGATGGGCATGAAAAAAAAATATCTCTAAGAAGTTGCGGTGGCGTTTTTGTTTTATGGAAGGAAAATGCAGCAGAAAGTTTTTAGAAATGCCGGAAAGTTAATCCTTGGGGCTTAGAATATAGTTTTGAAGTTTTAAAAGTGACCTTGCTAGGATTTTTCCTGATAGCTAAGTGAAAGAACTTACTTTTTTCATATAACTGATTCTAGAACTTTAATGTATGATATTAAATGATTACTAAATATTTATGAGAGTAATATATGATATTCAAATATCGCTAAACAAATTTATTTTCATAGTACAATTCTGTAATTGAAGCATTTAACAAATCATCAGTTATTTATTTAAATATTTTGATTATGAAGAATAAACTCAGCTTTATTTTTAATAAAAAAAGTTTAAGCAATTAGAAAAAAAATAATAACCTTCAAATAAATATTGTATGTTAAGATGTTTACTGTTTTTAATCTAATATCTAATTTCTATACCATCATCTATGGTCACGTGATTGCAGTCGGAAAATTATTTTCCATTCAGTGTAAAGAAATATATTTTAGTATATAAATTTAATTATAAGGGAATTAAATTTATTAACTAAAATAATGCACTTAATTCAGTGTAGAGAAATATTTTTTATATTATCTTAATTAATAAATCTAATTCTAATCCAATTAAATTTATTGACAAAAGTAGTGCATGGAATATATGTAAGGCAGTGTTGAAAAGTATATTCTATGCCATTTTAGTCAATAATTTTAATTTTAAGGAAATTGAATTTATTGACTAAAGTAATACATGTACGTTATACGGTGTAGATAATTCTAGTCAATATTATTGTAGAATTGTATTATTCTAGTCAAGCAATTTAATTTTGAAGTAATTTCGAAATGGAAATTTTGACATACTTTCTATTTTGTTTGTCAAATTTAATAAAATATTATTGATACACTACAGTTGAAACATCAAAAATATCATTCATCTGTCTACAAAGCTGCTCGAGTAATAAAGTTTGGAATATGATTTTGGAAGATTTTAAATAATTTCATGATCGTCTCAAAAAAAACCCACTTAATTATAACCTTAATTTCTTCCAGACATACAAATTATTGGTTTGAATAAAATTTTTATAACCGGTTTTGGTTGCAAAATATTAGAATTTTTTTAAAATCAAATTGGCTATGTTTCATGAATATTTAGCTTATTATTACAATAAAGACAGTGGGCAAATGAAAACCTAAATTTTGTATTGTTCTCATTTATATGTTTTTGATTGCATTAGTAAAAAATTATTATTATTATAAAATTAATATGCTTGTGTTGTTCCTACTTATGGCATTAATATGCTACTTATGGTACTTTAATAACCCGCTTACAGTTATTTATCAGCGATTTAAGCCGAATAGACGTTTCTTGTTTTTCCAGCAGCGTCAACTAGGGTCAAGAGTACGACTTAGTTACTTCATGCATCACATTCGCTTTCACAACCACTTTTTACAGAAGGGAGGAACACATTCACGCTCCTCACAGCTAGAGCAAAGAAGAACAGCTACATCCGAGCCGGGACACCCAAATCACGGGGAAGATTCCTCCTCCCTAAGCAAGGAGGTCGAAAATGCATTCGTTGTTTGGAGCAACATAAAATTTATTGATTTACATTATTCAAAGAAATTTTTCAGATGAAGCTATATTCCTCTCCTTACCAGGTTAAAGAACAACTATTTGGCAGTGATTAGATATCCTGTAATAAATGAAATAAAAGAAAATACTTGTTTTTAAAATTAATTATTATTCTATAACGAGAAATTACTGGGGTTAAATCAAAAATTGAAATTGCTTTCTAAAAATTATATTGAATAATATAGTCCGACATAAAAGTATTGTTAAGGAAATTAAATCCGCTAAACTTAAACGGGACCACTTATAGTGGGTGTATATTGACAAATGCAATAGTCCTAAAAAACCCATTAAATAACGTTGTTTATTAATATGAAGACACGAATTCACATACGGCAAATACACAATCAAGATGTAGACAAGCAACGCTCCTCAGCTCTTACAATACACATCAACCCACAAGTAGTAACCGATAGTAACTAACCACAGAAGAGAACGTAGAAAGAAAAGAAAATCCATATAGCTATTCACGAATGTCCTTCTAAATGTTTGATTTTTCCGACTGTCTCTTTGCTTTAACTGTACCAAAATATCAAACTGACAATTCAGTACAATATAATTGACTGTTCAACATACGAATTGCTGCTTCAATACTTGTCTCCATTCATTTTGTCTCCAAATCACCAAACTCCAAATTCTTGCGTTTGACTAAATTTATCGAAAAACTCGAATAAATTGATTCTGATCACCAACCAATAGAGATGTCAATAATTTTTTTTCTACATCAGAACTAATTATGCTTGGAGGCAGCGTTATAGATTGTAACAATATTATATTGAAAATGGCTGTTATCCAAATCTTAGTTATAAAATGAGACTATTGTCAGAGACAAATTAATACAGCAGTTTGGTGCAGTTATTTAGTATAATTTAACACCTATTATAGAATAGGTAAAGCAGCAAACACAACAAAATTTCAATATTTTTCATAACAATGATATGATTTTAAGTTCTTAAGGTTTTACTTTTTCTTTTAAAAAATCTGAAAAATATTGATTTATTCATCTTTCCCAGTGTGCACCATTTCATAAATGAACTTCGACAAAGTTCATTAATTTCATAAATTAATATTCAAGGGCTCTTCAAAGTAAACGGTAATTATGAGAAAAAATTGATTGACAAGTCATATCATTGACTCTTCAACTCGCCTGTAGACACACGCATAAAGAAAACTGAATGTCCGGAAGGCCGCAGTAGCAACACTGGGGAGAACTGAAATTGAGACCTAAGGGCCATAACCGGCTACGGTACACCCGGCATCAATGGGAGGTCCCTCACCTACTTGAATATTCAACAGGGTAGTGACATCCAACCACTATACGGAAAGTATCTCATCCTCATTTCGAGGTGCCCCTAAGGAGAATTGATTTATGGCAAAAATTATCAAATAATTTTCGTTCCATTTTCTTAAATTTAAGTTTTTTTTATATTTATTTTAACACATCATAGCACAAAAAACCCCTGCAAATTTCGTTTCTTTGTTTATTTTTTTCACTCGAAACGTGGTATTTATTGATAGGCAGAAATGTAAGGAATCTCTTAATTTAGGAACATTTAAAAAAAATTTAAAAGAATAATTTTATAAATTTTCAAACTAGGATGTTTATTATTTCATAGCTATTTTTAGCCAAAATCGCAGATTTCTTCTAACTTTCGAAACACTTTTGGCTTTAACTGATTTAATGATTTTGCTGCATAGCTATTTTTCTAATCTACTTCTAATATTCCAACATATATTGATTTTCTAAATGTTAAAAAAAAATCCTGAATGGACAAAATAGAAATAGAGTATGGGGAGTTTTTAAATTATTTTTAATGACAGCCATTCCCCAATTAATTCAGAACTAGTATGTAGAGTAATAGAACTAATATTAGAGTATGCATGACAGAATCTGCATTCGTACACAGATATATTAATGTAACAAACACATTGTATGAAAAAAACTAAATAAATAAATGAATAATTAGACAATCGTATTTTCACTGAAGCAATCAATGATATAGGTGCTGCAGCTATAGCATGAAAATAACTGTCAGTAATGATTCAAATAAACAATTCATTATCATCATAACTTACAGAAAGTTCAGCTAAATGAATATGGAAAATAAAACAGTATAATCCGTTTCCACATTTGGATTTACAGAAAATATATATTTTCTGATATTAAATAGTAGAAAGCGTTGTAGTAATATACACAGTATAAACTTATCTAATAATATTAATTTGCTGCCATAAAATCCTCATATCACATGGGGAAAACATTGTCGCCGAAATTCTTTTCAAAATAAATATTCCCCCAAACAATAAAAAAAAAAAACTTATTCTAGAAACAAAACCTCATTCTGGTTGGCATAAAATAAACTTTATCCTAAATATTCCAAAAATAAGTACTAAACCATATCTCTTCGAAACCTCCCAAGGCCATAAGCCTGGCAATTGTTTATTGTATATATAACAATGATTTACCGCAGTAATATCAATACGATATTAGCTTAACGTGCTTGTTTTCCTTGGGTAGACAAAATAGCAGCATAAAAAAATAACAGAGATGCAATAAATAGAGGCATTTGCTTTGGGGATATCTCCGATTAGTAGTAAGTGCAGTTTTTGCTTCGGCATGCTTTGGCCCAGAGCTACAAGACTACTGCTCCTAATGGTGCTGTAGATGTAGAGGAATCCGTCGAAATGGATATTTGGCAACTGTGTTTAGGAATGGGTATCTTTAGCCACTTAATCGTCAAAGAGACGAGGAAATAGATTAAAGAGCCGTTGAAGTAGACCAAAGAGGATTTATTTTCAGGGACATGAAATAGCTTTTCAATACTTTAAAACTTGAGAATGGTTTTAAGGAATTAAAAAAATATATTCACTCTACTCTAAAATAATCTAATAATAATATTCTATAAACTAAAAATCTTATTAAAGATTTTCAGTTTATAGAAAATTATTATTGGATTAATTTAATATTTTTATGATATAATGTATTTTTTTATAATTTAATAATTATCTGCTATAATCTAAAATTCTTTGATAATCTAATAATAATCTTCTATAATATAAAAATCTTTAATAATCTTATAACTATCTGCTATAATCTAAAAATATTTAATAATCTATTATAATCTAAAAATCTTTAATAATCTATTATAATCTAAAAATCTTTAATAATATGATATAATCTAAAAATCTTTAATTATCTGATATAATCTAAAAATCTTTAGTAATCTAATAAACACCTGATATTTTTTAATGATATCAGGTTAATAATGATTATAAATGTGATTCAATAATGATTATAGGAAGTATGACGCTATCATTCTAATCAAAATATATCTCCTTTCTCCCTCTTCATTGAAAGATAATGCATAATTATTCTTTAAAAAAATGATGCAGTGGTAAAATAAGTTAGTTTTAATGTTTTTAATAATAAAGCCTCACAATTTTTATTTTATTTCATTAGTTTCAAAGGTAAATAACCCGTTTTAAAGATGCATAAACTTAATTGATAGTTAGATGGTGAGAACGGGGGTCGTATAATAGGGGGCCGTGGTGGCCTGGTGGTAAGGCCTCAGCTTCAGAACCGGAGGGTTTCAGGTTCAAGACTCGATTCTACCGAAGATCCGTCGTGTGAGGGGTTGTCTTGCACGTTAAATCTGTCAGGCCAAACGTTCTCCCGCTGGTGTGGTGTGGTGTGGAGAGGGGGGTACCACCTCAGGTGTCATCCTCGTCATCTGACCGTGGTTCAAAATTAAGAGGTCCGTCCCAAAATATCCCTCGTGTTGCTTTAAACGTTATTTAGTTATTTAGTTAATATAACTAAATTAAAACTAAATCCCTCCCTAATAGGTAGGACGTCTGACACTGTCTAGATTTAGTACTAAATTGTGATAATTGTTTTTCATTGTATGAATAATCATAATTTTAAGGTGTAAGTCAAAATTAAGTCTTTAACTGGCATTGTATAGTGACTTAAAAATGTAGACTTATCCGTAAATAACAATCGTGTCTTTGAATAAATTTAAAAAATTCCCGAGGGGACATTTAACAAAACAAAGAAGAATACAGCACACAAAGTTTGAAGGCGCCAAATGTCAGTCAACTGAAGTTAAGACGTTACTCTTATCTCCAAGATATCACTGAATCCTTTGCCTATATTACTGATGGCATTGGATTTTCAAAGAAAATGTCCGTATCTTATAAATCCAGGTTGAAAACCGTCTATAGTGAACTGGGTTCACTCCAAAAGTGTTTAAATATTAATATTAATTATTAATATTAATTCATTATTTCTTATTATCATTTAAATATTCATGTTTATTCATAAAAGGAAGCATTTTGCTATATTAATAAAGAAATTTACACCGTAATTTTTCAAAAACGGCAAGGGGCTGATTAGCCATTTTTAGTAAGGATATGGTTAAGAAAATGTTTTATAACTATTTTTGTTTCTAAAAGACTTTATTTAACTTTAGGGATTATGGAATTTTTCTTTCTAATAGTTTTTCATTTAAAATGATATTCTGAAAATGTTTTTCAAATTAAAAAGAATGGTTGTTCGATATTAGATTAACAAAACTGAATGATTTTAAAACTCAATTAATGAGGTATTGATTAGGTGTTCGATCAATAAACTATAAACTAATAAAGCGTTGAAGATTAAAAAAAATACAAGTTCAAATGGCTCCTTGACATTTTTGTTTCATCCGAGATTATTTCTTAAGAAGCAAACTCAAAACGGCTTTACTTATAAATATACCATAAGAATAAAAAGCAAAAACTGAATTATATTTTTTATTTCAATAAATAGATTCGTACCGATTTCTAGTCATTTTGCATATATTATGACCCAATGAATATTAGTTACTTTCACTAAAATCCTTTCGAAAAAGATTCAACAATATCAAAAATTTAAATGCAAATACTTATCCTTTTAAAATATAATATGCATATTATGTTTATATTCTTTGACTGAATACCGATATTTAAATGTTTGAAACTATTACCTCTTTGATATCTTCACTCGCATTATTTTTATATATAAGAAACATTTGTGTTGAAATTTCTAACATAATTCCTCTTTATTTTTAATTCGAAATTCCATTTCAAAACTTTTTTTATTCTTTCTACAGTGATGTAAGAAGCAGAAGTCTTGTTTCAAATTCTATTATGTATCATCCTTTCTCTTCTAAATTACTAGTTGGAATTTTTCCGTAAATAAAAAGAAATAAATGATGTGAAAGTCAGAGTCAATTATTGTGAAGCTGTAATATCAAATATTTACAATGTTCTTAGTTTGCTAGAAATATGATTCTTGCTGGAGAGCATTATTATATTCAAGTATGAAATGTCAAACAAAAATAAAAAAAGTGGGAAAATTCTTTAAAGTTAATAACACAACATCAGTACATTTATTGATAATTTTTCTTTTGGAATGCTTGTTTCTCATGCTTATTTCTCAGCATAGGTGAGAAGGTAATGCATTTACTGCTCCTTTCTCAAAATAATGAGTCTTATCATTACATCTTTAGAACTTTCATAGTATAAAAAATGAAGGTTAAAAAATAAGAAAACGGTAAGAAACTCGTCGAATCTTATAACAAAACTTTTCATTTCTTTTTTTAGTGCGTGGTGCACTAACGGGGATAAATAAACAAAGGAAATTTTTAAAGATTAAAAAAATAAACCAACTTTTTTTCAGTTATATAGATAAAAGAGAAAAAAATGGATTCGAATTATTATATAATAATTATTGCATTCTTCTTTGGTTACAAAGAAGAGCATCATTAAATTTTATGATGCATTGCTTAAAATTTCAAAAGATTAGCTGATATTCTTTCATGACTTTTTTTCTAACATCTAACATTTCTAATATTTTTCATGATACATGCTAACAATTAAAAAAAGTAAACAAATATTACAAAAGTTTTTACATACTTATATAAAGGCTCCGAATTATTATATAATACTTTTGTGTGTGAGGAAGTTTTGTTACAAAGAGAAACATCATTAATTCTAGAGGAGCATTGTTTAAACTTCAAATGATTTTTGAAGATTCTTACAGGAATTTTTTTAATAGCATTAGCAATATTTTTCATGTAACATACCAATAACATAATAATTCCTGTATTTGAATCCGTTTGTTTTTATTGAAGAAAATGTATTCTTACATGATTACTGTAACTTGTAATTCTTTGAATAACAAAAGTCGTCATAATTGTTTTCGGTCCAGAATTAAAAGTCACTATCTATAAAATAATCATTATTTATGTTTCCCAATGGTAAACGAATTTAATTCAAAGTACCGACTTCCTTTACCTCTTATTGAAAAATTTATTAATTTGGAATGCATTCCAAAAAGAAATGCAGCTAGGTATTAAATTACTTTTGTTTTTAATCAGATACTTATTTATCCTTCGTATGTAAGACTAGAGAAGACAAACTTATTAGAATTTCCTAGGTATCAGCAATGTGAAATACTTATAATATAAATTCGCCAATATTTAAATATTGTAAAACGATTCGTTATTATTATAATTCAACTCAGATAAAATTAATACATTTAATAAATGGATAAATAAATTTATAGAAAATATTTCAAAGATAATTAGTTCATTCAGCACAAAATTATTTCCTGATACTGTGCAAGCATTTATTCCATTGTGATACATTACGATGTTCAGATAAACCCGTTCTATTAAAAGTAGTGGCTGTTCGTTTACTTAGAAAAGATGCAAAAAATCTTTAACAAAAAATTGCAATTAAAAATGCTTTACCCTTATTAATGCCCTAAAAGTTTTATGACAATTCCAGGTACAACTTTATTATATTTCAAACTTATGGAATAATCAATTTGTGATATAAATTAATTGTAGTTTCATGACTGGAAAATCATACGAGCGTTAAAATGAAAATTCAGAAAATAAAAATAACAGAAATTTCTTCTCTTTATACATTTCTATCTCCTTCTAAGGATTCTTTGATGAAAATTCAAATCTGTTCCGAAAATGAATACTAAGTAAGAGGTATAAGAAAAGATCTATAGCATCAATCATTTTATATGTAATATTTAATTATATTTGATACCTTGGAAAATTTTTCATTTCAATGGTGCCGTAAAAATCACTCTTCCTCCTTCTTTACAAAGATAGATTTCTAACAATAATACTCTATAAATCCTCTGTGTTTCTGCCAAGACAACAAGTATGAAACAAAGTTTGGCATGCAGCGAGATAGACAGGCTTTGGAACGAATGAGGGAAAAAAAACGATTAGCCAGTTTGTGCCAGTTCAGGTCCAGCACCTCGAAATTCAAAGGGAGAAAATGCTGCTTTCCTTCAAACCAATCAATTGCTTACTGGCCAATCAAAACCAATCAATTGTTCATGTCTGCTTTTGTTGAAACCTATCAAAAGTGAACAAAAATGAACGTTGAAGAGAAAGAAACGTCAAAACAAAGTTAATTTTTTTTTTTTTTTTTGAAAAAAAAAAACATAACATACTTGTTGCATTTTTGTTTACTTTGCTATTCCACTTTAAATGCAAAGTCATTAAACATAGATAAATTGGAACATTCCAGATATTATAAATTATTAATTACCGAGATTACATACAATGCAAGTTGCTTCATTAGTTATTTATTGGAGTTTCGTAATATAAGGTACATTTTCAATTTTTAAGATGTTTTCCTTATAAAAAGGTTTTTGTGTTCCTGTTGCCTTTTAAAATTTAGAAACCACACTTTAAATGTAATAAAAGTCATATTTTTCATTTATTACTTAAGACTAGAATTGATATTAAATATAGGAGTATTATAGTGCTGAATTCTGGCAATAATGCTTACTATTTTATACTAAAAACTGACAACTTTGAAAAATCGCTCAGTCATCTATATATATGGTATTTATCATTCATGAAAGTTGGCTATTAATAACGACTTGAAGTCGTTTAATTTAAAGTATAGAAGAAAATAGAGAAACTTGTAGCTAGGAAAAATAGAAGTTGATATTGATGAAGAAGTCAGACGACGATAACTTTGGCTCTTTTCAACAAAAAAACAAGATTTTGTAGATGAGAAATTGGCTTATCTCGAGTCACGCATGGTTGAGTTTTCAACAAAGATGCTACTTCAATGGATTATGTTGAAGATGGCAGAAAGAAAATTTTTATTCGTATGTCTAGAGGATTCATGGCTGACGTTGATCAAGTGAATGCGACAAGTTTGAAGAGAACAGTTTTAAGTATCACATTTTTTTATTGCTAGGGATGATTTACGATTTTATAGTTGAAATATATATTTTTGGGATAGACTATATTATAAGATTTTCTCACTGATATACTCATTTCTGGAATTGGTATAAAGTAAATATTCTATTTTCCGCAACTACTTGTTCTTATACATTTTAAAATGCGTGTTTGAATCTTGAAAATTTGTGTCAAAATATTCATTTATTCTATTTTATATAGAACCTCATTTCTTAATTTTTCCAGATAAAATGTCTAAACATTGTTTGAAATGCATGATATTCCATGAAATAAAATATAATGATCCTTAATTAAAAATTTTATGTTTTTGAGTAATGGGGAACGATTTCTTAAATAAAGTCTAATGTATTTCGCATTAGTTGTACATTTCAAGTATATCTTCCACAAACTATTTCGCTACTTTGATCAGAAGCCATATCAAATGTTCGTAATAACTCTCGTATTCTTTAGAAGCTCTTATTCTTTGAGTAAATGCATTAAAGATTGTTTAATAATGTCTGCAAAACGTGATTAAACATTTAAATAAAATATAGAGCAAATATTTGCAATTCCGTATGTCATATATCACATAATAATAAAAATTGTTTCCACAGTTCTTTTTCCAAAAATTTAAGGTTCTTAGTGAGTGATTGCCTATTCATGCTTCAAAATATTGAATGTTACTAACTATTAATTGTTTTATAATTTTCTCTCTGTTGTCCATTGTATCTTTTGAGTCAGTTGTCTAATCAATTTGTTTTGGATTTATTCATAATTGCTAATAAGCTATTGAAATCTATCATCGTGATTGTAACAAGTGATAGTCGGAAGTAGCAACATCTGGGAATTAAGGAATCGGTGTTAAATTACAGCATTTACAAGCACATCTTCACCGATAGTGAGATATATGATTGAGCATTCCGATACTTTAAGATAACTTTGCCGGTACTTTTTTAATACTGCCTGCTCAGCTCAAGTGCATCAGTTACATCTAATAACAATCTCCTGAAACGGACTCGGTCGTATTTAACATATTCTAATATATTCGGTTAATCCAGTTTCACCAAATGCGGAGCATAATCTTACAAATTAAACTTTGTGCTAACAATCGACGTAGAAACATGTCCCAGCATTCCTTATGATTTTTTTTTTGCATGAAATTACCATATATACTTTTTTTCTCTACCGGTCACAAAAATTAGATGCCGAATCATACCCGATTCTACGTTTCTGCACTATTAAATGTGAATTACAACATGCAATTGAAAATTCATGGAAAAAATATCGAAGTAAATTTTAGAAAGGCGTGATATCTATGATATTTCGATAGATAAATATCATATAATAAAGAGCAAATTTCTAAATAATTAATTGTTTGATGAGCCAAATTCGTAACTGGTACTATTGGATTTCCCAATTTCTCTTCTGTGGCATGATTAAGCATGAGTAAATTGTAATAAACTAATGTGAAATATTAATCAAAATAACTTCTATCATTGCATTTATTTATATTCTTTTTTACATAAATTATATAATTTAAAATTATATAATTATACTTTTTTCCACCAATATAAATTGAATGATAAAGAGAAATAAAAAAAAAACACATACAAATAATTGTTTACTAGTTGAAAAAGAAACTAATAAAGCTACACTTTTTAATGACGTGCTCATGTTATCTTTCTTTACTACTGGATATAAAAGTAAACTTTTCGGTCATTTCTTTTCATTCCAAACACTAAGAACAAGTATAATGTATTGAAACGTGAGTTAAATGATTGAGCTAAATTTTGAAAATAAAAGGCTTATTTGTTGAGAAAATACCCATGTTACTTGAACATATAAAAATTAAATATTATTGACCTTATTATGTTTACTAATATATCTTACCATATAAGTCCTATCTCCTAAATAAACAATGAAGGTTAGAAAATGCATTTCATTACAACTAAAAAAAACGTGATGAATAATTTTAGCGACTCAGAGATCATTACTCTGTTTCCACATGCAGTTTTGAAAGGAAATAAAATTTTGGATTTTAGCCAACATCATACGGGCAGACAAATAGACAGGAAAAAATTACTTTTTCGACCTACGCAGAGACAGAAACGGAATGGGAAAAAACTTTTTGTCCGCATATTTATTGGATGAAAAAAATATCGAAATGCGTCCCCAAGAGAGTAATAGACGGAAAAACAAACCATCTGTAAGAACATGGCCTGGAGTTTTTTGTTTTATGGAAAGAAATTGCAGAATAAAATTCTTGAAAATGCTGGAAAATTAATCCCTTGGTGTTTGAAGATATTTCTGAAGTTTTAAAATTCTTCTTACTATTTTTTAAAGGCATTTTTCATTTAGACGTCAGATTTCTTCCTAAATTTCAGAAAACAGTGGATGTTTTTATACTTTCCATAAGTATTGGTTTCTCAGGATTTAATGTACATATTTAATTTCAAATTAAAGTGTTTTTTTTTTATTTCTTACGCATAAACCAGTGGAACTAGCAAATAATAGTGAATTGTGCTTTTGTAATTCCTGTTGTATATTAAAAAGACATAATAAAGTGTGTATTTAGTTATATAAATATATATA
>JAPMOQ010003125.1:209748-237868 GCA_026543055.1 Argiope trifasciata
TATATATATATATATATATATATATATATATATATATATATATATAAAATTCGTTTATCTAAAACATCCAAAAAAAGGATGAAACTTAATTGGAATAAATATTTATAAAACTAATATGGATTCCATAGTGATATGTAATCTAAAATAGTGCAATAATTCAGGCAATTATGATGATGTGATAACATTATGTATTTCCCATATTTTAAAATCCATTACTATAATTATGACGCGGAAGGAAAACGGTATCAAGAAAAGAAAGGAGGCACATAATGAATAAGACATACATTTAATTTTAAATCCATGTTTTCTGAAATCGGTATTTATTATCTATCAGAGAATTATCCGAAAATGATGTGCTTTCAACTCCAAAACAGTAAAATAAACAGTATTATTACATCATTATGTTACCAGAACCAAGTAAACAGCAAGAAATCGAAGAAATAATAATAAAAGATAATGCATGTTGAATTCGTATAATAAATCTTCTCATTACACGTTTTCTTGAAACAGAAATTTTGGATAATGAACATAATAAACTTAACAACCCCATCTATGTAGCTAATAAGGAATATGTGATTACGAATTCTTGCAACAATTTTTTTTCAGCCCCCCCCCCCAAAAAAAAAGAAACATATTAATTTTTCAGGATTATGATTGACTCCTAAAGCTTCATTTTTTTCTTAATCTTTTTCTTTTTTTCATTCTTGCATTCGTTATATTTTTCACAGTAAATGCTATTGAGGAAACATTTCTTGCAAACATTGTATGCATTTTCTTTTATGAAGAAAAGGGTAAGGAGTGGAAAGGGTAGAAAGAATATTAAAAAAGTTACTGATTTATTCATAGTTGCTTACTTGGACAGCTTTAACTGTTCTTTTCTCAGTTGAAAAAACTGTAACTGTGATTTCTTTCCAGAAATTAAATTTTACATCTATATAATGATTGGCATTCATTTTTTTTTTCAAGAATATTGACACTTTCAAAATAAAATCCTATCCTGTTCTTAATTCATCTAGTGAAAATCCTCATTATAATTCTTCCTTACATATTCATACTTCCTTTATTTTAAAATTGTGGAAATCAATATTTTCAATGATTTATTGTAATTTTTAAATTCATTTTCTAAATTATTTAATCATTTCTATGATATGTATGTAGGTTTATGAAAAACAACTATTATTATCATTAGAATTCAGTGAATTTTACGAATGGTTCAATATAAAATGCTTAATACTTTGATAAAGGAAGGTGAAATTAATATTTTAATTAATAAATAATTAGGATTTAAACGATAAACGGAAAAATACTAATCTTCCAAGTCCTTCTAACCTTTCATTAGAAAATAAAAGCCAGGAAAAGTCAAATTTGCTTTAATTTTTTTTTCGGAAATTCCTATTAGATTTATTGAATGACTTTTAAAAACATGTTATTTCAACATTATACCTAATGTAATTGCAGCTTTAATTATATTTCATTGAAAATTATTTAAAACATTCAAATTTGCATTTAAAGTAAAGATAAGCATAAAATTTATTAATTTTTCTGATAACTTTTTCATGATTTCATTATAAAATATTAAGGAAAAGGTAAAATACTGATATATTTAGATACCTTTAATAAATATAACGAAAAATAATAATGTTAAATTTAATATTGTGTAATATCAGAAGTTTAAAAACAGATGGTAAGAAAATAATTATTAAAAAAATATTACTGTAAAAAAATTGTAGATAGCTATTTCATAAGAAATTTGATTAAAAGATGACAGTGTTCTTTTTATCAACTAGTATATAATTTTCTTATTTACTATAAGAGGGAACGGATATATTGTCAGAATTGACAGTTGAAAACTGAAACGTTAATCTGTTGGTATATCAGGAAAAAAAGTGGAAATAAATAAAACTTTATTTTTATAACCTATTAAAATGAATATCCTTTATTTAGTGTATAATTCAGCAAAACAATAAAAGGCTTTTGCATTTATTATTGAAAAATATAATTTATCTGCAAGCTCAGAAAATCTCAGTTTGGGTTTTTTTTAGATTTTAAATTATTTTTTTTTCTGTTTAAAATTATTATTTAACTTTGATTAATCATCCTTTTTCAACTAAACCGTAATTTTTAAAAATAAATGCCGGAATTAAATTCCTGAGTTTTCTTTTATTACCTGGAATATATTTTTTAAAAACATAACCTTAGTCAATTGAAGCGAAAAACATAAAAGCAAAATTATTATTGCTCTTTTAATTCAAGTTATAATCTTAGATTCATATGTCGACAACAGCAACAAATATAAGACGGTTGAAATTAACATATATCTTATGAGATAGAGAAACAAGTAAACGAATACAAGAAAAGCAGAAAATAATTTCCTCAAAAAGCAGGTAACAGTTTAAAACTCAGAAGCCAGTGCTGTATATCTTATTTTTTTTCAAGTTTTGAAAAGAAATGATTTTAAAGGTAAATCAGTATGTTCTGCTATGTTTTATATAAAACTCGTTTCTTCTTAAATTTCATGCGCACTCTTTGAACTTAGTTTTGTAATATTGAGAAGGATTGTGCAATTTCATAAATAGTATTACTAATCCGTGCAGTGACAGAAAAGGTAGAAATATATATTATTTCAATGTAATTCTTATGCTTCTGTTGCATGAGGTTCTCATTTTTTTTCGAAATAAAATATTTTTATTGAAAATGCCGGAGTTTTGCCCCAGCATCGTTTTCTGCTTCCAGCTCCGATATTATCCTAAAATCAGGCATGTCCTCAGTTTCATGGTGCTTTCTAAGGGATTGAATCTGAATCTCCAAACAAAAAAAAAAGTAAATGCAAACAAAATATATTAAAAAGGCTTAGTGAAGAAAACAGTTTAATTCCAAATTTTAAAAAATGAAATATTTTTTCAATGGATAAAAATAAGATAATATATCCTCATAATGCTAGCTTTTTCAACAGAAATAATAAAAGAAAATATGAAAAAAAAAATTAAATACAAATTTTCTTAGAATCGACAAAAGATACTTACTAATACAATATTTACATTTGCTTGGGTTTTAATTAAAATCCTGTATAAAAATAAAATTTCTAATGTTACCTAGTTTAGTTTACATTCTAATTTCAGGTTTACATAACATTCTGGATAATACTACATGCAATGGAACGTGTGAAGATATTGGAATTTGATCATTAATAAATACCGAGTTTGTCAAAATTATGAATTTATGACTATTTGATGGTCTTGGCTCAAGATAATCTCACTAGAAATTATAACCTTTTGAGCATGAATGGTATATATACATTATTTATTGAATCAATAGCAATACCGGTATTTTATAAATTGTACCTTTGTGGTGACTCGTCTATACATCACTCTTTCATGATGAAGTGCTCAGTCTTTTTGACCACACAATGAGAATCATCACTGGAAATCCCATTACTATTTAAAAAACAATGCAAGATTAACACGTGTATTGCTTAAGTATTTAGACGATTGCTAGTTAAAAGACGAAATATTCCCTTTACTTGAAAAAGATAAATAAACCAGAAATGTACAAACGGTGTGTCTAAAAGTAAATTAACACATAAAATTGTTTTAAACTCATTTTGAGTTAATTAAAACTTTATTTTCCCCCCTTTTGCATCACTTAACCGTCAAATACAGTACAAATACTTACTACTATGAAGTAATAATTTTCATTAAATATTTCAAACCATACTGCCAAGACAGAACACAAATGTAACGGATTAAATGAATGCTAATCAAACGAAATGTTTTTTTACATGACATTTTTATATTATAGAGAGAAACGTGTGAACTATAAATTTTCAATTTTGGAGTTAAATTTTTATTACTAAAGCAGCAATTGAATTAAATATGAATGTGTTTTTAATTTTGCTTTAAAATGAATTTTTAGAAAATTCTTTCACTTATATCTTAACAATTTTATTGGAATCATTGTATTCAACTAAATTTAATTTCTGAAAGAAGTCGAAATCGTTCACAGATGAAAAAATTTAATGTTCAAATAAAAAGAAAATGTTTACTTTAAATTTTATACAATTTTCTTAAACACTAAGCTGTAACAAAGATTCAATTGCACATCTAAATGTATATTATTCCATTACCTTGAAGAAACTATTTATTTATCAAATGAGTATTTAGAAACTGAAAAAAGATCGAAATTTTTAAAAATAAAATCAGAAATTCAGTTTTCAGCATGCAAATTGTAACGTAAGATTTTTGTAATATTTAACGTTCAAAAGACTACATTTCATTTGCATATCATTAAAGAACTTGAACAGATACTAGATATAATTCTACTTAATCTATTTGAAAGCAATAAAAGTAGTTTTAGAATTACATAGCAGTTTTTTCTAAAACTTCAGAAAGAAAAAAAAATATGTTTCAAGAGTAATAAATAAATAAAATATATTGATTGACTACAAATGTATCTAAATTGAAATTGATTCCATGCTTCAATAACTATAATTAGAAAATTCTATGATTTTTTAAAAAAAGAAATTACTATATTTTAGATATATTGAAAAAAGATATCTGAGTATTCCGTTTTATTAAATATGTGGCAAAAACTTACTTTTAATATACATTTTTAATACTGACAAAGATTATTGGAAAGAAAAAAAAATCAGAGGGTTTTTGTTTATTAAAATTGTTCCAAAAACTTTCTTATGATACACATTTTTAATATTGAGCTGCAAAAAATATAATTGTTTTATTTCGATTATAGTTCCTCCGTTTTGATCAGTTATAATTATTTAACATAAAATATAACGAATCTTGAAATCATTTCTTTCTATTAACCTGTATCAGATGATTCTTTAATCATCAGATGAATTGAATTATTTGACGATTAAATCAAATAAGTGCAACATTTGATAAATCTCAAAAGAAATCACTTTTTTAAATTCGTAGAAATCAATTCATTAATTATAAATATGAATTGTATATTTTAAAGGGTGTAATATCATAAGCTTTCTACATGAGAAACTCTTTGATATACAAAAAAATTAGTGCAAATATATTTTGGAGGGAGATAATAAGTAATTTGGAACTGTGGTGACATCTTAATAAGCCAGTACCTACCACTAAACATCGGTGGCCATTTTTGTATGGAGGATAAGTTACTGGCTTTCAAAACCGAACATCGCAGGTTCGATCCTTGGCGGAATTCAACCTACGTATTGGCACAATTCCGCCAACACATTACGCCAAAGAACATTGTTTATTTTAAATCAAAACTGGAAGTTATTACACTATCATCTCAGAAAATATTATTACAGAAATTGGAATTTCTTCATTATAAAATATTTAGAAAATTAGGTTTCAATTTTTCCTCAAATTTTTAACTGACTTTTTAAAATTTTTAGATTTTAAACCAAAAGGATACGAACTTTAAATGTTAACTATTTATCCCATTTCACACTTCCTTGAATGCAAAAAACACATTTTTCGAATAGTGTCTGTCTATTTGTTAACATGACAATTCCACAATTATGTGGGAGATATTTAGGAAATTTAGAATGTGCTCTCTACTAAGAATTTGTAGATTTCTGTCAAATTTTGTAGAAAAACCATTCAGAAAAATGGAAGTTCGAACAAGATCTGCAAAACGGAAAAAACGTATCAATGAAAATCTTGGTATAATTTTTTTTTATCCTATTAACCGGCAGGTATCAAATTCGAAACCACATCCGTCGAAGAGTTGGTCTTCCGCTGGCACTTATTTTTACAAACGTATAACCATAAGTCGAAGATTGAAATATATGAAATTTTGTAGAGGATTGTAATTCTGTGTTAAATTTTTCATTTATTCAATCTGGTAAAATTCTAAAATTGCAATTTTCAGTTCTTGTGTAACACCACATTTTAGCGAATTAATCGCCTAATAACTCATCGTAAGGTGTCCGACTACGTTCGGCGGAAAAATCTTGAAAAATTGGATTTTTTAAAAATTATTTAATATTATGGTTTTTAGATGTGCTGTCAATACAAAGTACTAAAATATATATAATACAAAGAATATACAATATATACAATAAATATATATAATACTAAAATATATATAATACAAATTATATACTATAATACAAAGTACTAAAAATACAAAAATTTTAAAATATATTTTGAGAAATAGGAAAATTTGTTGTAAATTTAAGTGAAATATAACCAAAACGGTTAACATTACACTAAAGGTGTATACATCAATCCTATTTCCTTTGTACACAAGAGATGATGATCAAATGAACCAAAATCTAAGAATCATTTTGAATTACAAAGAAGTTATGGGCAAGAATATATGTATATATGCGTTTTTTTGGGGTAAATTTGCAACTTAACTTTCCTAAAAACACCTGTAAAATAAATAAAAAAGTATTTCGTCAACAATAAAACTTTTGGTTCATTTCATTGCCCATATTATTTGAACCACACGCTTACATTTTTAGGTAAAAATCTCTGTTAGATTTTGAGATATCATGTTAACGCTGGATAATTTTTATGAAAATTAAAATTCTCAGGAAACTAAATTTAAAGGCACATTTTAGCAGAAAAATAGGTGACCCTGGACGATAGGTCAGGCCTTCCAATCCATAGAGAAAATAAATTGTTTTGGCAAAACAAAATTCTGAACTGCAAGAAATAACAATAAAAAAATTTCACCAATGTGATCGATAACCAGTGTTTTTAACGTAGTTGGATACTTTAATATACAGCTTATTAGATATTTTTCATGAATGGCATCTGGATATTGTTGTGTATAAAATAAGAAAACCACTTCTGGTTTCTCTCTGGTTTTGCAAAATTATATTTCATTTTGAACACAATCACTGTTTTTCTGTTTGCATATGTAATGAAATTCCTGAAGGTAATACTTTTTGTGTATGCTTTAGGTGTATTTTTGCGACATGTTCTACGTGTTGACTCGCAGAATAAACAGTCGTTTCCAATAATACAGTGGGTCAGAATTCTTTTACCATGCACCCCTGAACAATTTTCATCATCATGTTTTTTCTTGTCTTTAATTGGAAATTCCTTTATAGCATTTCTATAATCATCAAACTATTACCTTTCTTAATAGGTATAATTCCTTATAAATTTTCGATTGCATTTTCCGAGGTAATTCCTACTTAGATGAAGTAAAAAATGTATTAACTTTAAATAAGAATTATTTAAAGATTTCTTTAATAGATTAAGTCATTATTTAAAGATTTCTTTAATAGATTAGGTCATTATTTAAAATTGTACAAACTTGCAACATTAAACAAAACATTAATGGATATACTGAAACGATTTATTATTTCGAAATAATTATAAAAGTTACAAAAGTGCTGTCTGATCTGTATTAACTATCCCATATTTTAGTAAATCTTATAAAGACATTTTGGAACATAAATTTTCTAAACTTTCATTTCGTGACAGAGAAGAATTAAATTCTTTGATCCCAATGCCGATATTCGAAGAATTTGCATATGTTAACAGTTATCTCAAAATTTATATGCAAGGAAATAAATCAATTCTGTTTCACAGTAAACATAATGCATACTCATAAAATTTTCAAATTCCCTTTACCTTGAATAATATAGCTTTCAATTATTTAAATTATTATGCTTTCGTCTCAAAATCAAACAAGTTTAACTGCCTGGATTTTTGTAATGGGAATTTCCTCTTCTCATCGCCATAAATATTCATGCTGTATTCTCATCAATAAACCATTTACATGCATGAGATATTAACGTTTGTTTATCTGTCAATGCAGGAAAGATGTTAATACAGGTTAACAAAGTCTTCGATTTTCCATATTGTTTGTGAAAATTTAATTTAATAAATCTCACTCCAAAACGTTATCACTAGCGCCCTGGAGGAAAATAAATTTGCCTCCCTGAATTAAATTAGATTTTCCAACGGCATTGATCTAATAAGAGCTTCGCCAAGCATTTCAGGATCTGAATGCCGTTAAACGCCAAAGGAATTTCTTGCAAAACGGCCGGCCAGGTACAAAGAGGAGAAATCTATTTCACAAATCTCGCTCCAGGTTAAATTACGGTTTCGGGATAGGTTAGATTACGGAAGTTTGTGCATCAATAAAATGCTTCATCGGATAAATTAATTAGCTGGTCACTATAAATTGTCTTCGGTCTTCTAGGAAGAAGGATTGGTTCCTGGCCCAGAAGGCGGGAAACCAATAAGACTCTATCGATTAACATTCTATTCTCCATTGTTCGTTGGTTCCTGGTGGAATTATCCGGATAATGAGAGAACGTTTCTCTCTCCAAAGTGGAGCGCTATAAGGAAAACCTATTTACTTTGCCGAGCTGACACTTTGTTAAAGTCAGCAAAAATTAAATTAAAGGGTTCTTCCCTTTTTATTTTTAGTGATTAAATTCTTGTGTTAAGATCATTAGAAGTTCAATCTGCAATGCTAATTTTTTTACTGGTTGAGTCAAAAGTCCTTCAATGACCTCTGCTGCGAATATTGGTGTAATTAGATACTTCGTAAAGCTGTTTGCTTGAGTGATCGTTGTGTTGTGAATATTGGTGTAATTAGATGCTTCGTAAAGCTATTTACTTGACTGATTGCTTTGCGTCGGTGAAGAAACAAGAAGTACTTATCTAAATATTCATTGGATCTTATCAGTTCAGCCTTTATGTTGAAGATAACAGTTGGAAATAAGGTAAATATGTTGCTCTTCTCTTTGAAATAGTGATTAGAATTTCTATCGTTTTTGCTCATTTCAGTATGTTTGCTTATACTGAATCAATTTAATGGGATTTTATTTTCCTTTTCCTATATGTAAATGTCTTAGTAGTTTATCTATGGTCTGATCATAGATGAAAGAAATCTTCCGAACCTCTATTTAAAATACTTTATTCTGATCTCCCATTTCTTCAATTCCAACTGTTAGTTCAAACTTAGCATATACATATTTATTTGTTTATATATCTTGTTCAAATTTTCAATCGTTAATAAAACACTTTTTATTCATCCACTCAAGTTCAAGTACATTTTTAAAAACTGATGTTAATATAGCCTGTAAAACTGATGTTAAATGCCTGATGTTAATATAGATTTTTTTCAAACATTTATTCATTCATTAAATTTAATTAATTTTTAGATAGGGTTTTAGTACTTTGAAAAAGAATTGAAACCAGTAGACAGTAGCGCAATCGGTAAAATACGAGGATTTCGGTATTTTTCATGGAAGTTGAAGAATGCCAGTTTAGTTCTTGCGAAAATCAATAATGTTTGATACTCAATAATTTTTCTGATAATTATTTAATTAAAAGTAAATAAAATATTTTTTATTTATTTCTTGAATGTGAATTTTGATAAAATGTTAGTTACATACATAAGAAACTATCTGGCACCAGGAGCGTTGCTGATGCGGAAGAAATGATCTTGGAAATATCGCTGGGAATTTGAAATAGTTATCTGGTTTAATTACGAATGTTAGGTAGAATGATATTTTTTTTTTTACTTGTCGGCGATGAATATATTTATTGTAATTGAAAGATATATATAGGAGAAGCATAAAAAGTACTTATTTTAACTTTATTATTCTATTCAACAAACAATTCTTTTAGAATTGTAAAGCCTGGTGTACTTTCAGAATGGTAATGAAATAAACTGTTTATTGCAGCTCGTGATTCATTAAATATTTGCTCAAAATTCTCAAGTTTAATGTCAGAAAGCGTGATTAAAATATTTTCTTTTAAATTTGATCAAACATAGAAAATATATATTTGTACCATAAAAATCTATAATATATTTCAAAAGATAATTTTTTGGAAACTAAGATAGTATAAAATTATTTCTACAATAATATTTTCGGAAATTACTGCAAAAAACACTAAAATTTTATTGAAAATTTTGTTAAAATTTCAAATCTATTCGATTGATTCTCCTAAAACTTTCTCGCACGCTCTCTAATAAAATTATTACCTCAGAAAAAGACCTAGATTGCATTTACGTATAATATCTACGAAATATTAATATCCAGCTTGAATTTAATACCTTTACTACTGTACCTCCTTGGAGACTTATTTGGTGATTAATCCATAATTAATAAATGCGGTAAATAGATCTAAAAATAGTTTTTATTCTTTAGATAGTTAAATTATGCCTATAGCCTTCGCGTAAGTATAAGCAATATGTTGTCCAAGTTTAATAGGAATCAGATGAGCGGTACGACAGTGCATAAGAAACATACAGATAAACATTCATTTTTATTGATATGGATAATATGACAATAAAAATGATTGCCTGTTAGTCATTAAATTCATGCTTTTCATTTGTTTATTTGTGTTTATGTTTATACCCAATTAAGATTATATCACAATTATCTGACCCTTTAAAACAAGTCTACTCCAAAACACATCGTTATAATATCTTATACATTGGCATCTTTAAATATTATCAAGGTTTAAGAATATCAAAGCTTCCTCCTTCTTCTTTTGTACAACCTATCACCCCGCCACCAATGAACTTAACAATGTAAACAGGATTGGCTGCTGCCGACTGCTATTCAAAATGCCCTCCTGTTGGGAGAGAAATGAAGACTGTATTGAATTATCTGGAAATGTGAGCAACATATTGGATTAGGATTAATCTAACCATCTTCATTAAGATTTGTTGCTGTTGTTGTTTCTAATGTCATTTGAAATCGACAAGGCCGCTGATGAAGTCAGCGAATTTAAGCCGAGAGTTCGTTTCTTGTTTTAGTAGCGCCAATTATGGCCAACAGTACATTTTCAGCTACTCATGCGTCACATTTGCTTGCAAGGCCCTTTTTTTACAAGGAGGGGGTGTGCATTTACACAACTCACATATAGAACAACCATGTCCAAACCGGGTCTCGAGTCCACAGTGGGACGCCGATCTTATCTTTATGTCAGGACGATTGTTCAAGAATATTTGGAACGAGTTATTATCCTTTTATACAACTAAAGATATTCTATTCCGTTATTACACTAACTCTGATTTATTCTCTTGTGTTTTAGAAACATTTATTTATATATTTTAAACTTCGAAGTATATATATAAGGAGACAGGGTCTCAAAAATCATTTCATTGTGGTAATTCTATAAAACTTTACACACTACAGAACACAACTAAAGGCACAGAATCTTTACAACAAAAAAGTGGTAAGGTAGAGAGACGGTTATGTTATAACTTTCGCATTATTCCCTATTCAATAGATGAATGGAGTGACTACAAAAGTAAAATAAAAGAATACTATATTTTAAATTTCAAACCGAGCTTGAAGTGTTGATTCACGTATAATTAATGAATCTTTTATGTTGTATTACCATTAACACAATTCTATAAATGTTTTTGAACTTCTTGTAAATAAAACATTTTTTCATGTACAATAAATTGTTAGTTATTTTAAGGTAATTTTCATTTAAGCGACAAATGTTTAGGCTTTACGGTTCTGCATCTATTGTTTTCTTTATTTTATATAAATGGTAATATGAGCAGTTGTAAATGGAAATTCGTCAGAAATAGCAGAACACTATAAAAAGATAACCATAAATCCTAAAAATTTATATGTAAAGATGTCTTAATTCGTCATTATGGCTATCTAAAAGCAAACTTCCATTGCTATAAAGAAAATAGATTTATCTGAAAGCCGTAGATATTCTTCCACGCACGCAGTGACACTGCTCTCTCTCATCAACTAAGTGCTAGAACATTAAACAGCCTCAAGAAAAGAGCAATCACAATCGATCATAATTTTACTCTAAAATTCTATAATTCATAAATTTTCTAAGTATATATGAAACAACGTCTCATATTTTGAAGTAAGTAGATAAATAAATAATATTAGTGATAGCGCTTGATTATACTGCATTATAAAAATTCTTATTACTTATTCGACATGTTCTATATTCTTGAGAGTGATTTCGTGCTGCATGTTAAATACCGTATAGTATAATTATTTTAAAAGTTTTCCTTGGAATTTAAAAACAACAACTTAAGACTATTTTAATGGGTTCAAAAATAAGTAATTATCAATTTCACATACTTTTCATGTTTGCGAATGATATTTTGAAAATTAATTATATCCCCCAAAAAAAAAATCGGTTTGATTTTGTATTATTTTTATATTGAAAGGATCAAATTTAGCATTTCTGGTGCAAATCCTAGAATTGAGCTAGTTGAGCCGAACACTAGTAATGTGCTTAGAGTTAAATGCATAAGTGAGCTAAGAGTAAAACTTTCTAAAAATAACAAATTAAATAAAATCACTCGCCTTATTTCTAAGAAGTGAATTCTGAAAATAAATTAGGGGCAAAATATTTTGAAAAGAGCACGAGAATTTAAGTACATGTAGAAATTGATATTTTTCTCATAAAAATTAAGCAAACTTTATTTCATTTCTTTTAGCGGTATCTTTTAAAATAAAAACAGTAAATTAAAATAGATTGTATAGTCAACAAACCTCCGAAATGTGGAGAGAAATATGCAATTCACAATAAGAAGAAATGTTTTCAGCTATGCAGCCTATTTTTTATCATATTAGGTAATATTCATGTTCAAACTCCCATTAATCTTTTACTTTTTAAAATATATGTAAGAAAGGATAATCAATCAAATTTCAGCTATATTTAATTATATTCCTTTTTTAATGAAAGTAATTTCAAATGAAATGACTTTACCATTAAATCATCCGTTATCATTAATAGTATAAATCATATGGAACCGACAAAAAAGTCCCGTAAACATGCGAAAATAGCTTCCAAAATGATAAATGACCCATTTTAATTCCAGGTAATTCAAATTTGATTGACATTTCAAGAAATTCCTCCGCGCATTCGGACAAAGAGCCAGCAAACTGAGCCAATAACCTAATGAACAACTGTCAGCGCCGAGTAATCTGCCAAACAATCGCCAAGTAGCCTTTAGGATAAGAACAATCCCAAGAGAAAAAGATATTAATGACTCTCTACGTCGTGTGAGTGACTCGCCAGATCACGAGGTCTGTCTTCTTACAACTGGAAGGGCTAATAGCGAAATGTTCTTATCCGTGTTCCATTACTTTTCTTGGATCTCGCGTTGGAGAGTAATTTCGTATGGATTCTCTTCGGTTTTGCTTGCTGGCACTGAGATGGAAAATCTAATTGCTCTGAAGCCTTCTGAGTCTCAAATCGAGTAAATTCCGTAAAGACAATAAGCAGATGCTGCTTTGGTGTTCTAATCAGTAGAAAGAAAAACTGTAATTGTCGTTCCCCGTTTGGAACAGATAATTTAAAGTTGTTTATCGTGTAGGCAATACGATAACAATGTGGAAAATTAATGCTTTGTTAAGGGTTGGTGAGATCTTGATAATTAATTTCTAAATTTTATTGAGTTTTGTAGCGTGTAAAGGGGATACTAGGGCTTGTACAATAATTTTTTTTTTTTGGAAAAATGCTTATGTTTTTGACATGTATATAATTCCTTGTTTATAACTTTTTCACTAATAGCTGAACAATTTTTTCACAGCATACATCAAAAATTATTTATTTTATCTAGTGGATTGGTTCGGATTCTTCCAGAGAAAAACGTTTAGAGAGAGATTTGTGTTTTGAGTATTAATGCTAATATTTATAAAGAAAATATGCAAAAATCAATCTCACAAATTACAGTCTACTTTAATTTACCCCATTCTATAGATTCGAATATTTTTATTAATTAATAAAGAAAATATTACGAAACTGATGGTCTATCCATTTTTCTTCCCCTGCAATTAAACGCAATAACTCGGAAATTCAACAAATTAAATTACGTTCAACAGTCAAATGTATGCGAAATTCTAAATTATTTATTTAATCATGTTTTAAAAAGTCCGTTTATAAAACCGTTCCTATGTCTATTTTTGGGAAGTGAGACTAATTTTTATATTTGCATTTGTATGCGTTTTAACACTGTTTTAATATTTAGATAATATTTTTAAATTTCGAATCTTTTATAGAATATTCTCCAAAAAATAATTTTATAAATTAAAAAACAATAATGTATATTTTTGTTTAAATAAGCATAATGAATTCTCACTATGTTTTGTAGTTTCTAAATTATCTAATTTAATATATTCGAAACATTTTATAGTTGTTTTAGTGCACCTAAAAAATGAAAATTACATGTTATATCAAACGTATTGTAACATTTAGAGAATAGATATACGACGTATTCTATTGTTGGAACTAAATAATATGTTTCTTAAGACAATAACATTAAACAAATATTTTAATGTCAATTCCTCCTTAGTTCAATAGAGAAATTTTTCATTTTATTTACTTTTTATCAAATATAATTAAAGTAAATATTTTTATGCATATGGCAAATCACAATATTTAGTGACAAAATAGAAAAACGAATTTCTTTGACATCTCCTTTTCTATATATGACATTAGGCTATTATTTTTGTTTGTTACTACTTGTACGTTTTCTTTTCTTTTCTTTCTTTCTTTTTTCGTTTCTAATTTATGGATCCGAAGGTAATCTATAATTTCTCTGCACAAGAATTGAATTGGTATTCTTCACCTTAAATTGAAAAAAATATATATTGAAATCATTGTATTTTACCAATTGAGATATATATTGTTGGTTTCAATTTTCATCACAAATTGCCGAAACTCTATTTAAAGTATTAAATATTTATTAAATTTGATTAATGAATTAATATTTGAAAAAAAAAAACTATTGACATCAAGTGTCAACCATTACAAGTTTTAAGAAATTTATTTCAACTTGAGTGGATAAAAAGTATTTTATTAAAAATTGAAAATTTCAATAAGATATATAAAGAAATATATATATGGAGAGTCTAATCTAATAGAAGGAATTAAAAAAACTAGGAGTTTTCTTTGCTTTCACTGCTAAATGTCCGAAATTTTATTGTAGATGGCGTTAAACTTTTATTAGGAAGTCTGGAAGAAACGTTTATCGAGATCACGTCCGCTGGTGATTTTATTATAAATCGCTATTGGAATTGTGCTATCAGTTTTTTTTTATCAATTATTCTTCCTTTTACCAATTTCCTAATTGGCTATATAAACAAAATTATCCTCCCATACTTTCCATTTTTTTATATAATAGCAAAAGAAGTTCTCCGTCGCAAAACATTCTTTTATCCGAAGCAAACATTATTACTATATACTAAGTAAATATTTTAAATGCGGCTCTCTTTAAAAACGGTTCTTTGCTACAATCTTTACGTTCGACTGCAAATTCAAGATCAAGAAATTCAAGAACTAAAACAATTCTCTTGCAGTCATTTCTAATTACAGTCTTTTACAAGATTCAGGGTCGACCCTTAAAATTGCTGTATATAGTCGCATTAAAGACTTACCCATGAAGAGAAAGTATCCCCCAAACAGGGCCGTAAATATTGCAAGTCCCTGAACTGCGGATTAAAAAATAAGGCCTGTTTCCTCAGCGGCAATGGCCTCGGTATCGCCATGCCCGCATTCCCTGTCTTCCATAAATTCGCAAACAATTTAACTGCCTCGCGAAACTGTCCCAAGTGTCCCTTTAATGGGACAATGGGACATTTTAAAAATAAAGTTTCACTTGGTGGGTAATTGATCGTTGAGAAACATACGCCGTAAATACTTCTTGCACTGGTCCCACTGCTGCAACTTTCTTGAAACTTATTCGTGATGAGTTTAAATTTCACTGGGAGTTTTACAAGAGTATATTGCTGCGATACCCACACACACAAACACACACTGAGGACATTAATTATAAGAATTTACTAGAAATCTTGGCAGTAAAATTGATTTTGTATTTTGATTAGTCGAAGAAGAAAAGATAGTTTTTGTAACTAATTTGTGAATTGATTACTTGTTTAGAATAAAACAGTTTTTTAAGTAAGTAACGTTGCATAAATTTTATTGCCTACGCTGCTGTTAATTATTCTTTGACAAACAGACTAATATTCAAATAAAATTTCTGAAAATATTTTTTTGCGAATTTTAAAATAATTAAATAATTAAATTAAGTGGAGTATAAAATTAATTATATTTTAACTTATTGTAAATGAATAGATTATTCTTTTTAGTTAATTTGTATCGTTAATTTTTCTGGACAGAAAAAATATTTAATAAAACAATATTTTAAATTCATTTTCCATAGTAAGAGGTAAAAATTTCTTGGTTTATAAGATATCACCAACACATTTACTAAAGGCCATTCATCATTAATTTGGATTAATTTTTTAACTTCCCAAAATGATATATCTCAGATGTATTACATAAATGAATATGAATGTAATATAAACCCGTTGAGCACCGTGATCTCATATACGTGATCACATGATTCTTCCTTAAGGGTCCATGACATCGCATATATAATCAACTTTTTCCATTCCAGTAACCCACGACTGCGTATACGGATTTCAATTTGGAACGTTTATTTAAGTTTTTAAACTGCACTAGTCAGCTTAAAGTCCATTATAATTTCCAATAATGTTTCACAGATCATTGACATACAATATGCTGATTTGTTTACGAGTTATTCATTTTTATTATTTTTATTTGATCCTTGCATTTAAACATAAACTATTACATTTTTTCTTCTCTCTCGATAAGATTAAGCATTTAAAGGACTTTGACTGACTGCGGTCTCAGTTTGGATTTGGATTTTAACTAAGGTGGATAAAAGACCATTTATTGAACTATGCAGAGTAGGTTTATCGTTTGCATTTTTAATTTTCTTGCAAGCTTTTTTTTTTGTTGTTAGAGTATATTTTGTATATTTTGGGTCACTTTTATTTTAGTTATTATGTCCAAATGATTCAGATTCTTTTTTAAAAGAATAAAAGCAGAAGTTATTTTATTGTGAATAAAAAATACTCATGGTAGGGCTTTGTCCTGAAATAAGTTTTGAAATATATCATGAACTTTAAATATTTTAGACATGCTTAAGAAATATTTTCGCATTTTTTTTCTAATATTTTCTATGTTTTGAATATTAGCAAGCAAATATATATCATTTTCTGTAAGTATATATTATACATTACTTTATTTATTAAAATGTTATTCTAATAAACATCTTTATTTTATTTCATTTACTTTGAATTAAAAAATTAGTTTTTTAAATATCGCGAAAATTTTATTACAGCATATTCAGATATCATCAATCATAATGAGCTATAAATTTCGGAGTATTTATGTGCAATAATAGTTTAATATGAATTTTTAATTAAAATTAAACTAATATTAATTAATTTCAATCAATATTAATTAAAAACCGTCCGTGCTTAGATAAAGTTTCCTTACCGATCTTTCGAAGGGTTAACAGTGAAATTGATTTTATATTTAACATAGCTGACAAAAAATATAGAGCCAGATTTGCATAATTTATGAATTAAATATCGCAAAAATTGTTGAACTATCGAAAAATATTAACAAATTTCATTACTTTGTTATCACATTCATATTGTTAAATCCATAAAAATAATTAGAGCAGCAAAAGAACCAGTGCGTATCATTATTGAAATCGTTGTATAGTGACAATATTGCTTCAATATTTTCTATCGTGTGCACCTTCGCATTTTCCTTTGATGAAACTTTGGAAATTGCACACTTCAATCACATTTATTATCAAAATATATTATTGAGGAAGTTTTATGAGAGGAAAGCGATATTTATTTATTACATTAATGCATCGTGTATTGTTTATTTTTATAAATTATTAGTGTAAACTTAAAGTCATATATTCTTAAGAAAAAATGTTTTATGGCTAAATGCATCAATAAAAAAGGTCAAGTATTTATTAAATAATTTTTTTCTCTTAAACGACAAGAAAGGTAATTTTAGGAGAAAATAATAGGTTTATGGTGGAAAAAAATTTAAAAATAAATCAAAGGTTACCATTTTTATTTTGGTGCATTAAATATGAATGTTGAAACAAAGTGGTAATAAAGATTCCAATGTAGCGGATAGAAAATGACAGTTACATACTTTTATTTATAGTAACGAGTAAATGAGATTTTTTAAATGCAGCAGCTCTTCGCATTTTTTTATCTTATCTATGAAAATAAATTTTAAAAATAATTTGGTATTAATTTTAAAAATGTTTTTACATAAATATTAATTAAAATTTATTTAATTTCTGAAAGAGATTTTATAACAATTTAACTTTTTACTTTATTAATTCGAACTTAGGACTGACGATTTTCATTTGTTTAAATTAATAGAAAAATATTTTATAAAGGATGTTTGCATTCCAATCAACAAAAATTATTTTTTTTCATAAACTTTGGTAAAAATAGGATTTTTTTGTCACATTTCTTCTTCCTCAAGATTAAAACTAAAGTCATTAAATTATCTAAACAGTTTTCATAAAAAGCATTACTTTCTCAATTTCGTAAAATTAAACATATCAAAGTTCATGTTGAATTTCATGTATGCAAGTAGAGAGCATTAATTACTAAGGGTTAATTCTTAAGTTAAACACATAGAGAAACAGAACAAAGGAAAATCCTCCAACGCAAAAGAAGTCTGAAATACCTGAATTCAATACGAAATTCCAATTGTGCCTTTAAAATTTGTTTTTCGATCAGAAACGGAATGGAACAAAACAGTTTCTAACAATCAAAGAAAATGGCTCTTTTGCGAATCAAGAAAACAACCGTAGCTTATGTAAAGAATTCTTTGAAACCTTTGGAGCTAAATAAATATCTGAGGTCGCAAAATCCACTGCTGTGATTTGAAAACAAGGTATTGGAGTCCAAAAAAAAAAAAAGAGAATATTTTGCTTTTTTTTATTTTTAATATAATTTGAAAAATAGAGAAATAAAGTTTGAAAATTTTACTAAACGGCATTATTATATAAAGAAACTGCAGCTCTTTTCTCCCTATCTTTTGTTTGAGACAATTTTTTTCAAACCAAAATATGCCACAGTTTTATAGCTGTTTATTTAATTTTCTTTAATATATAATATGCACTATAATGGTAGGAATAACTTATTTTTAAAAAAAGTTAAAGGGCATAATCTGTTTAGGAATAAATTTGATTAAAGAAAATTTAAAGGGCGTAACTTAGGTTAAGAATATATTATTTTAAAGTGCATATTCTCATTTGGGATTAATTGTTTTAAAGAGTATTTTAATCTCGTTTGGAATAAATTATTTTAAAGGCAATTTTAAAGTCCATAATCTCATCAAGGATACAATATTTTAAAGGACATAATTCAGTTAAGAATAATTTATTAAAAAATTATTTTAAAGTACATGATCTTCACAGGAATACAATATTTTAAAGTGCATGATCTTCTCAGGGATACAATATTTTAAAGTGAACAATCATTGAGAATAAATTATTTTAAAGTGCACATTCCGATTAAAAATAAATTATTTTAAAGAATATTTTAAAGTGCATAATCTTGTTGACATACTGACTTGTCGTTTGCAATCAATTATTTTAAAGTGCATAATCTTGTTGACATAATGACTTGTCGTTTGCAATCAATTATTTTAAAGTGCCTAATCTCCTCAGGAATACAAAATTTTAGAGTGCCTAATCTCCTTAGGAATACAGTATTTTAGAGTGCATAATCTCCTTAGGAATACAGTATTTTAGAGTGTCTAATCTAGTTAAGAATGAATTATTTCAAAGAGTACTTAAAAGTGTATAATGCCGTTTGGAAAAAATTATTTTAAAGAATATTTTGAAATGCCTAATTTCGTTGGGAATAAATAATTTTAAAGAGCATTTTAAAGTCTATAATTTTGTTTGGAATTGATTATTTATTCAACTGCAAAATGTAAAGAGAAAATAAAATGAATCCTATTATCAATAAAAATGAGTATCAAAGTTTTATTTGAAGTCGGAGCATTTTTGAATAAAACCAAACTTATTAGAACCATATAAATTTTATGATAATATACACTTTCTAAAATATCTGTAGGAGTTAGAATTTTATTTTTGAGTTTTATTTTTAATTATGATCGATTTTTTCGATTTTATTTTGATTTAATGGCTGGATGTCTCAAAGAAAATTCATGCAATATCAAAAATATTCAATTTTGAAGATATGTGTTCCTCTCTCAGCATATCTGCAAAACCATTCGGGATAATATGAATGCTATTCAGCCTGACTTGAATTTAATCCTGAAATGTGAATTCTCAAACTTGGAGTCTAAGTCCTTCCATGCAATACAATATAACGGTCGCTCATTCCTAAATCACTTCAGTACTTCCTTGGAATATGAGAATCAGTTCACTTAATAAGGAAATTCTCAATGACTATTCGTGATCAACTTCACCTACCCTCCCGGGTATTTGGGTAAATACATTAATCCCAAATTTGAGGGAAAAATGATTGTATATGGCTGTACTTTTAACAATTTAGTGTAACCTTCAATTATATTTGGATGGCACTTGAGAGCGAGGAAGTAATAGAATTGAATTAATAATTACTTTGAAGTTGCTTAAAGTATCCATAAAGTGTTAATGACATTCATGTTACTTGAAGCATTCCTGAAGTGTATGCTACAATGTGCACAGCAATTTGTTTATGGAAAATGTCAGTACTGAATCTGGTTAAACATATATATTCTATACATGTTTATATAGAATATGCGTATTTATTATTTTTTAATATGTAGATTTATCATTGCCAAAAATAATGTTTGATATTTTTAAAATTCTTGACAGTATTACCAAGAAATCACGAATGCGTATTCTTGAAATTCTTGAAATAACTAGCTGAAGCATATTTTTTTTTTAATTTTATTATCAATAAAAGTGAAAATCTATTTAGATATTTCAGTTTAAAAATCACTATTTCTAATTAAAATGTTTCTTGTGCCAGCTCATATTTAAAGAAGGAAAAGAATTTTTTGCTGTTTTCGTATGGGAATGGCTAGTATACTCGTTTTTAATATACATAATTTTTTTTGAAAAAATACTGGTATAATGTTACATGAATCAATTAACATGTCGTAAGTTTCGTCTTCTTGCACCATTAATTATGCAGCTTAATCCTTCATAATGCATTTTAAAGACAACGCAAAACTTTCATTAAGTTATAAAATTTACTGTTGTTTTTCATCAACCTATAGAACATAAATTATGCTTTCTCTCTCTTTTACTCTCCCTCCCTCTCTTTCATTCGCCGTTAGAAAACAAAATTTTATATAGAAAAAAATGTGCAATTAGAAACGATATTGCGTCTATGGGATTAAGTTCTCATATTTTCCAATATATGTTCTCTCGTATTAACTAAATATCCAAGCATAACAACCTGTTCTACAATATTCTGCAATAGTGTATTTATAGTTCGATATTCAATTAGATTATATATTTAAAATATAACCTTTTTGATTGATGACAATACAGCTGGACCTCATTCCAAAAATTAAAAATGATTGTATTGACGTTGCCAGATTCTTACTAAATATCTATAAATTAACGCCCATTGGAAAATTTTTAAGAGATCGAATAATTTTCGTTTTAACTGTTTATTTTTATGTTACACGTTTATTTAATTTCTTTTAGGACCTAATTTTTTGTAATATTATAGTAACATTTCTTTGCATCAGAATCATGGGCAGAGATTCGTCTTTGAGAGATTCAATTAGTTTCATATATACTATTAATTTCAGTTCTAATTAGTTATCACACATCCTGTTAAATATTACAGTCTCTATTTGGATCCAATTTTCCCTGGCGTCTGCAAATATACAAAAATTTCTTTTACAGTAATAATATCTTCCTGGGGGAGCCTCAATAATTGGGATGAGAATCTTCCAGCATTGTGGTCGGTTTCTCACCACGCTGGTGGATATAGAATTGGTACTGATTTACCTACCCTATAAATGACGGAACGTCCTCTTTCCAAAGATATTGCATCGTATCCAGTAAAAGTGTTTAGGACTCCATCATAATTCCTGCCATGGTGTTTCTGTCATTCATTTTATCTGAATAACTTCGAGCGGTCAAGCTAACTGCTTAGGGTTATTAACCTCTAACTTACGGCTGGTACAGCAGTTGTACCAGGATTTTTTTGACTTTCCGTACGGCTCGCTAAAACTGCTGTACCAGCAACGAGCTTGGATTTCCTTTCCCCATTTCAGCTTTCCAGCTGAGCCGTAATTGCCTGATAAAATTTCCTCCATATTGTGTCGGGCCTCTTAGGGCCGGGAATTACTATTGTAATCACTGTTGGCGACAATGAATCTTTTGACCCGTGTTTTGGCGACATTCCTTTTTAAACTTCCTAGGGGGGTATAGAATGAGATGGCATAATTTCATTTGTGACTGGTACACGATTGAAAACATATTTCTTTTCCTCCTTTCCTTCAAAATAAAAATGAAATGAAGAAACTGAAGACACTCATTTGAGAAAAATATTTTGTGAAAAAAATATGATAAAAAAATTAGTTCAAAAAATTAACGCAACTTCTTTTCAGCCCTAAAAATTAAATAAATCATTAACTGCAATTACAGCAAATATTATGTTTTGGGAAATAAAACAATTTTTCCTTTTAACTGATAAAAATGAAATTAAATATTTGCTTTCAAACAAGAATTGGTTAGAAAGACTTCATCTGTCAGTAAACAAAACAGTGCTTAATTAAAAAATTTTATGCAAAAAATTAATAAATTTATATCAGTATATGTTTATAGTCGGCTGATAAATATTTGATCCAATAATTATTTGATTTTTCGTATCATCCAATGGTGTGATGAAGGTAATCGGTGCCCAAGACGAAATGCTACCTACAATTTTTTTTTTCAGTCATAAATTTTCATACTTGAACTCGATATATTTCTGCTAGAAATATATTTCGGTTATGATGTTTAATTAATCTCTTGGTTTCATCATTATTTGTAATCATTTATGAAAACGATTGTTTTAATATTTCATAATTCTGTAAATGTTAGAATGTTTTAAAATATTGAAGAAGATTCATAAAATCTATCAAAGTAATAATTAGTTTCCCTATGCGTTAAAGTAACAGAAAAGAAATATTAAAATCTTATACCTTTATTTCAGTCCACTAAAAAATAATTGGACACTCAAATTATTCCGGAAATATTTGCTTTGAAACAAAACAAAACTGCATAAAAAAGTCAGGAATTTTAGATTTAAGTAGTAAAGAGTGCAAAATTCCGTCTAACATTTTTTGTTAACAGAGCTCTTAATAGCATTAATATAAATGTGGCGAAGGCATATAAGTTTGACGAAAACATACGTTCTAACTTTATGTTAAATGAAATTAAGTGATAGTTAATTAGATAGATAATTAATTAAGTGGTAGCGATATCTATGAATCCGTCACATTTGGAATTTATATATATATATATATATATATATATATATATATATATATATATATACTTTTATATATATATATATATGATAAGTGTTAAACGCCAATATTCAAAAATTAACTCTGATGATTAAGCAGTTAAGCTGATTTCTGAGATAACACAAATGAGGATCACTTTTAAGAAAAGTCTTTCTAGATAGAAATCCTTTTCATATAATGGTACTAACAGAATTCTACCTGGACTAACCAAATTCACTTCGACCGGCAGAAAATGTGATTACTTTTTTCTAAATCTGATATCTGAAATTTAATACATATACTATCTAATATCTGAAATTTAAATAATTTCAGATATTTGCTAGTATATGTAACGATGTTAAAAAAGGGTTCACCATTATAGGAATATTCAATCCTCGAATGGTATGAAATGATACGTATCAAATAATAATCTGATACATTTAGTCGTAGTGAAATATTTAATGATACTTACGATATATGTAAAAATATATCAAAACAAATAAGCAAAATTAATCAAAATAATCTGTTGTTATATACGCTATATAAAAAAAAATGATGAGAATCGTAAAACTGTGATAGCCTGAATGGTAGGGCGTTGGATTCGAATCCCTTAGGTTATGAGTTCAGACGCCAACCAAAGACTATCCGTGTGTGGTGGTGCCTTGTGCTCTTATAAATCTATGGTGGACAGAAGGTATCCCATATCGAAAGCTTTATCACTTTTTTATCACTGGAAGTACTGGAACAGAGGTGATCGCTCTCTGGTTCACGTCTAAATTACGATATGTGGATTAATGAATGAAATGCATGAATGAAGTACGACCCGGAAAAAGAGTTATGACTCGCTCGTACACTTGACCCTAAATGGCGCTACTAAAAATGAGACGCAAAATTTCGGTTTAGAAATCGCTGATTTCTTCAGCAGGCTTGTCAGTGACAAGTATCATTGGAGACAACAACGTGATTAAAATCATCATCACTGAAAGAAATTTATTAATGACAACGTTCAAACCGAAACCATAAAATTATATGATTTTATATATTTATCCGCTTTTTACCACAGATAATCGAATAACTATAGGTATTCACTGGAAAATGAAATCAATAGTGATATAAACATTTTCGCTTTAATGTAAATATCGATCTCGCCATTGTATAAATTTCAGAAAATATTTTGATCCATTCAGTAGTGAAATACCATGAAATATTTCAGTAAAAACATTGATACATTCATTTATCGCAATGAATTATTTTCTGTCACATTGCACCGATGTTAAAATAAATAAAAATGAATAAAATCCATGCTTCTCAAATCTTTTAAATATTATTGATTTTACAGAATATCCCAATGATATATACAAATAAACACGAACCTATTGTGAAAGAACTACTCTTCGCTGCACTTTTATCCCTTAAATAAAAATGCATCACTTATTTTTCCTCGGCAGATTGCGGAACTTTTGCGATATTAGCTGACATCAATATTAGTTTGAGCATAAAAAGACCTCATATTATAAGCAGCTAGTGCAGAAAATAAAGATCCGAATAAAAGTTCAAAAGTGTATCTTTATCCAAAGCATTTCAGTATTTCAGAAAGAATCGCGATAGAAGGCCGCAGAAAAGACAAACAATTCCCCTGAAAGCATATTTAAATTGAAAAGCTTTCACAAAGAGCCATTATTTGCCAAAACGAGCTCTTTCAATACAATAACAATTTGGGCTGGCTCGGAACAAAGCACTTCAAACAGCCTCGCGATGTTAGTTAGCTTCAAAACGCAGCTGTGAATCTCATTCATTTTGGAGCAGACTATAGGAACATTTATCACAAACTCCACAAAAGAATGCAACTTCTCTCTTTCTCCCTCTCTTATTTTTTTATCTTTTTCAGATAAACCTTTATCTTACTGGAACACTTAAAAAAAAACTTTTGTTCGCATTTTCCATCGCTCTGTTTAAGTGGCTTTAGGAGAAAGAAGTTATTTTTCGTCGTCACTGCCGATCTATTTGATATTTTTCATAGCAAGATTGCTTTAGAAACACAGTATAAATCATTATATCTTATCGATGAAGATGTTTAGAAGAAAGTAACAGCATAAATAGTTAAGCTGTATGGTATTTAGCTTCTGGTTTCAAGATACCTGCTTGTAAAATGCTTGTGTTGATAACAATATCGTTTAACAAAATGGTATCAAAGATATGTGTGAATTCATCGCTTAAAGAGTATTAATATTTTAGTTTAGAGTGACACTTGTATAAATGAAATATTTCATTTTAAGTACCGCAAAAAATGTTTTATAGGTGTTGTAATAAGTCTGGTATTTATCCACGCTGAAGTTTTACTAAATAATATGATTAGCAAATCATTATATGTTATCGATGAAATTGTTTAACTACTTGACATACGAATTTACTTAACTTTCTAAATAAATGACTAATTTAATAGCATACTAATAGGAATATTCATTATTATTGTAATTCCTTTAATAATAATACGTTTCAAGGGATTTTTTTCAATTTAAATTATTTAATACTTTTCACATAATTGCAGATAAAAAATTTAATAATTCGATGCGCGTCTCAACCATGTCATTGTATGCGATGTGTTTAAAGGAAAGAGCAAAAATTAACTGTTAAGCGGTGGTGTATTTATCCTTCTGGTTTTAAGTTAACAAGCTACCTACTTGTAAAATGGCTTTGTCGATAATAATATCGTTTGACCAAATGGAATCAAGGATATGTCTCAATTTATCGCTTAAAGTGATGTATTTTAGCTTATCATGGCAATTATATAAATGAAAGATCTCATATTTAGCATCAAAAAAATGTTTCATAGACTTATAGTCATTTTGATGTTTAACTGCCCTGAAGTTTTATTAAAAAACGCATTGAAAATCCCTATATCTTATTGAAGAAGAGTTTTAGATGAAAGTAACAGCTTTAATACTTAAGCGGTGTCATATTCAGCCCTCTTGTTTCACGATACCTGTCTGTAAAACGCTTAGGTTGATAACTATATCGTTTGACAAAACGGGATCGAGGATATGTCTAGATTTATCACTAAAAGTGATGTATTGTTGCTTAGTATGACAATTATATAAGTGAAATATTAGATTTTAAGCGCCACAAAAAGTTTCTAACGAGATTTAATCTGACTGGCATTTACTTACAATAAAGTTTTATTTAAAAAAAGCCTTGAAAAACATTATATCTTATCAGCTGAGATATTTTCCAAATTGAGGAGAGTAATTTCAAGACAGTTTAAAGTTGCTTAATTAGCATTTTGGTCCTTACATACGTTTATTAAAAAGATTAAAAGAAAATTAACAGTATAGTCTAATTTAAGGACATTAAGAACTAATGTTTACCACTAATTTATTGCTTAAAAAATAAGAATTAATTATCCATTAATTTATAACGCAATGATTTTTTGCATCAATATGTCAAATGTTTGATTTTTTTGCAAACATCTCTATGATCCTTATTGTAATCCATTTTAAACTTTCTACATAAAGTTTTTTGTGAAAATATTGTATAAATCATTATATAAACTCTATGCAGCAGTTTTCTAAGTAGAAAACGGATAAATAAGCAGTGCTTTATCTAGCTTTTTGGTTCTAAAATACATGATTATAGAAGCTATTATTGATATTAATATCGTCCAACAAGCGAACAATTTTACTTTAACGTGGGAAATGTATAAATAAATGTTTTTCCAAGCACCTCTATTATCCGTATTGTAATTCATTTTAATCTCCCTACTCAATATTTTTGTGAAAACACTATTATAAATCATTATATATTCTTTATAAATCAGTTTCTAAGAAAGAAAATATAAACTCTGCTTTGTCTAGCCTCCTGGTTGCAACATTCATGATTATAGAAGCTATTGTTGATATTATTATCGCAACCAAAACAATATCAACAGTATTGATTTAAAGATTAAAAATATAAATTTTATTTTAATTTGTAAGATATATAAATAAAAGATTTCTTTTCCGGAATCATAAAGATAATCATGATTAATTTACTCTTCCTGATATTTTAATTTGCATGCTTCATTTTTATGAAAATATCATACAGACTATTACATCTTATTGACGCACATCATGCCGTTATTTTGTTAGAAGAAAGGATTGTTAGATAATGTTACAATTTTTTGTTTCCTACAAATATATTTATTCTAGATACTATTATCAAATTTGTATGACGTAAAAAGATGTTTTGAATATCCATTAATTTATTGCTTAAAGTTATAGATTTTACTTGAATGTGACAAATGCATAAATGAAATACTTTTTCTAATTATTTTTTACTGTAATTTTCTCTGGGCTTTCTACTCCATATTTTTATGCACTATGAATGAAAACACTAGATACATCAGTGGAGTTTTATTCTGAATAGATGAAAGGATAGTTAAATAAACCTTTACCTAGCTTTCTAGTTCCAAAAAATATGATTGCATAAACTATTGTTGATAATATCGACCAATGAATGAACTGTGAAAACATTATTGATTTACAGATTAAAAAAGGTTTTTATTTTTATATGACAGATATATGAACAAAAGACTTCTTTCCATGCATCATATAATATATGATTACTGTAGTCTGTCTGATACATTTATTCTTATGTTTTATTTTTATAAAAATATCAAATAATCATTACTTGTTATCACTGGAATTGTTTTCTCAGTAGAAAAAAAAATGATAGTTAAACTGTGTAACAAATTAACTTCTGTTTCTCACAAATATGGTTACAGAAATTTTCATGAAGCTTCCTGATATATATATATATATATATATATATATATATATATATAT